>CAXHKT010000103.1:0-60000 GCA_964017195.1 Siderastrea radians
AATGTGCTTGCGAGATGCAGGTAATTTAGTGTGGTGCTTATGATTAGTGTCCAGTGTACTCGTGAGATGCGATGTCCTGAGACTCACCATGTGAGTCACCGTAACTCAGTGGTCGGAGCATCCAACTGGTAACTGGAAGGTCGTGGGTTCGATTCCTACTGGGGGCTCAGAATTTTTTTCCGAGAATTTTTCACTGTGTACTTACTATTTGTTTCATTTGTTTGGGTATTTGTTTTTTTAAAGGAGTTTTCTTCTTTTTTTTTTTTTTTTTTTTTTTACGCAACTGGCGAGCGAGTTTTTATTACAACACCGACACACTACGTACAATACTAAAGCAAGTCTACTACGAAAAACAAAAAAACAAAAACAAAAACAAATTATACTAGATACAATACTATTGCTTGCGCCACTACTTATGCGAAAACTAACACTACACATAATTACTTACACTACCAACTGTAAGACTACACACACACACAACACACGCACTCATAGTTGGGCAAGGAATCATGTTCTCTAGGCTTAGACTATTGTTATTACTACTGGCACTACATGTCACAATCTTGTTATAGAAATGACAATAATTTAAAGTAATAAATAGCTATAGAAAAGTAGGTTGGTTGAAAAATCAGGTCTATTAAGATTAAAATGGAAATTGGATGTGATGTTCTTGGGAAAGGAGCTTGTTCCATTTCTTATAATGGATAGAGAGTTTATTCCTCTCTTTGGCGATCCGATGCTCCATTTCAAAAACTGCTTTCACTTTGGTTAAGAACACAGCTCTAGATGGTAACACACCCTTTAGCTTGCAATTATAAATATACTGTTTTGAAAGTAGAATGAGATGATTGTTTAAAAGAGCATCTTCTGATTGGTGAGTTATGCCAAGAATTACGTCACTCTCAGTAATTATGTGATTCCCAAACAATTGTTGTATTGAGCTCCAAAAGTTTTGTATCACGGTACATTGAAAGGAAAAGTGCGACATACATTCCTCGTTGCAAAGACAAAACGCACAGAGAGGAGACTCGGTTTTGCCAATTTTGAAAAGGAAGGTGTTTAATGGTAATATTTGATTCAGGATTTTATACTGGAATTCCCGCGATTTTGTATCAAGTGCACATTTGAAAGGGAGCGTGTAAATAGTTTCCCAATCAAGATTGCTTGTTTCTGAGGCATACTGATTTTCAAGTTTCTTTTTTGCTGTTGGTGGTTTAGATATTTTTGAGATGAGAAGATTATAAATCTTCTTCGAGGATAATTCTTCTTGAGCGAAAATATTAAACGGTGTCGTTTTGTTTGCTGCCTGAGTCACATTGCTGCTCATTTCTTTTTTCCATTCCGGTGGAAGGGAATGATAAAGACATTTTAAATAAAATAAGTCAAGCACGTTTAACAGAGATTCGGTTATGTGCGGCTTGATGCAAATAAACTCACATAAATCTCCGACTTTACAAAGTCCTGCAGAGAAGAGTTTCCTACTGAATACAGATTTGTTGTCAATACATATAAACCTATTGTTCCAAATTGGCTGGTTGAATATTTCGTCCAGAGAAGAAGGATTGGAGTTTTTCAAGAGAGACCAAGCTATCAAGCATTCCTTGTAGTATTTTGGTAAATCTATAGGTAATTTTGAGTATTCGAAGTTGCAATAAAATAAGAGTCTACCTCCAACTTTATTGAGGTAGTGATTTAGAATGCACTTCCAAGAGCGTAGTGAGTTATCCAGAAATTTTTGGATGCACATGATTCTTTGTGCTTCAATCATGGATTCGATATGAGGCATCTTTAAGCCTCCTTCATTAATATCATTTATCAGGGTAGCACGTTTCACTTTGTCTTTACCTTTCCAAATAAAGTTAAATAAAATTTGATTTAAATCTTTGATAAATTTTTTGTTCGAGCAGATGAGACTCATACGATATAGAATTTTTGGAATAGCAAAGGTTTTAATTACCTGTATTTTACCTAGTAATGTGAGACCTCTCCAGCTCCAACTGTTTAGTGTCTTTTTTAAGGATTTAACGATGGAGTCCAAGTTTAATCTTTGGAAAAGCGCATAATCATAGGTGAAATGTATCCCCAAGATTTTGACTACTTTAGGGATGTGTTCCACACTTAATTCCTCTGCAGTGACTCTCGAAGAACCGAGATTCATAACTTCTGTCTTTTGTTTGTTCATTTTCAAGCCGGAGTACACACCAAATGTGTGTAAAGTATTGGAAAGCTGATAAAAAGATTCCTTGTCTTTAAGAAAGACCGTTAAATCATCCGCAAAGATGACCAATTTCAATTCTTGATTGTCAATTTTGATTCCTCCTATCTTTATATCATTTCTGATATTGATGGCTAGTGTTTCTAGTACAAGAATAAAGAGATAAGGAGAGAGAGGATCACCTTGACGAACCAATCAAGATTGCTTGTTTCTGAGGCATATTGATTTTCAAGTTTCTTTTTTGCTGTTGGTGGTTTAGATATTTTTGAGATGAGAAGATTATAAATCTTCTTCGAGGATAATTCTTCTTGAGCGAAAATATTAAACGGTGTCGTTTTGTTTGCTGCCTGAGTCACATTGCTGCTCATTTCTTTTTTCCATTCCGGTGGAAGGGAATGATAAAGACATTTTAAATAAAATAAGTCAAGCACGTTTAACAGAGATTCGGTTATGTGCGGCTTGATGCAAATAAACTCACATAAATCTCCGACTTTACAAAGTCCTGCAGAGAAGAGTTTCCTACTGAATACAGATTTGTTGTCAATACATATAAACCTATTGTTCCAAATTGGCTGGTTGAATATTTCGTCCAGAGAAGAAGGATTGGAGTTTTTCAAGAGAGACCAAGCTATCAAGCATTCCTTGTAGTATTTTGGTAAATCTATAGGTAATTTTGAGTATTCGAAGTTGCAATAAAATAAGAGTCTACCTCCAACTTTATTGAGGTAGTGATTTAGAATGCACTTCCAAGAGCGTAGTGAGTTATCCAGAAATTTTTGGATGCACATGATTCTTTGTGCTTCAATCATGGATTCGATATGAGGCATCTTTAAGCCTCCTTCATTAATATCATTTATCAGGGTAGCACGTTTCACTTTGTCTTTACCTTTCCAAATAAAGTTAAATAAAATTTGATTTAAATCTTTGATAAATTTTTTGTTCGAGCAGATGAGACTCATACGATATAGAATTTTTGGAATAGCAAAGGTTTTAATTACCTGTATTTTACCTAGTAATGTGAGACCTCTCCAGCTCCAACTGTTTAGTGTCTTTTTTAAGGATTTAACGATGGAGTCCAAGTTTAATCTTTGGAAAAGCGCATAATCATAGGTGAAATGTATCCCCAAGATTTTGACTACTTTAGGGATGTGTTCCACACTTAATTCCTCTGCAGTGACTCTCGAAGAACCGAGATTCATAACTTCTGTCTTTTGTTTGTTCATTTTCAAGCCGGAGTACACACCAAATGTGTGTAAAGTATTGGAAAGCTGATAAAAAGATTCCTTGTCTTTAAGAAAGACCGTTAAATCATCCGCAAAGATGACCAATTTCAATTCTTGATTGTCAATTTTGATTCCTCCTATCTTTATATCATTTCTGATATTGATGGCTAGTGTTTCTAGTACAAGAATAAAGAGATAAGGAGAGAGAGGATCACCTTGACGAACCCCTCGGGAGAGTTTGAAGGGCTGGGTTGCGAAGCCGTTGTTCATGACACTGCTAGATATATCCGAGTAAAAAGTAGTAATCCAGGCAATAAAAGATGGTCCGAAGTTGAATTTCTCGAGGGTTTTTTTGAGATAATTCCAATTGACAGAATCAAAAGCTTTCTCAAAGTCAATTGCTACTAATAGGGAGCTTATGTCCTTTGAAGCTGTTAGAGAAATAATATCGTCAATCGTACGTACTGCATCAAAAATTGTTCTTCCTTTGACGTAAGCATTCTGGTTGTGGTGTATAATTTCTGGTAATACCTTTTCCAGTCTCTTAGCAATTGCTTTAGTTCCAATTTTAACGTCAACATTAATTAGAGAAATTGGTCTCCAGTTTTTTATTTGCCGTCGATCTCGATCTTTTTTCTCTATGAGGACAATAACTGCTTCCTTTTGTAGGGATGAAAGCTCTCCATGTTTGTAGGAATAATTTAGGCTTTTTACTAACATCTCACCAAGAACGGGCCAGAAGCTCCTGTAGAATTCGATAGTGAGACCATCGTTTCCAGGTGTCTTATTATTTTGAAAATAATAAGGAGTTTTCTTTTGACAAGTGTACTCTTAATAAGTTTTATATTCTCTTTCGCATGCAAAAACACTTGTCATTGACTGGACTGGCTTTGTTCAGAAAGGGGCAAAACAATTGCTTGACTAGGAAAACGTGTCAAGGAAAACTGTTCTACTAGTGACACATGCACGCTCGAGTGCACGAACAGTCATTTTTTATTGGCAAGTTTTTATGTGGCATGGTTTATTGTCAGCGAGTTCCACAATCAGGCGGCTTACCAGACTAAACTAGATTTGACCTGACTCGATTCTACTCTACCATGCTAAACATGTAACATGTACAGTGTGCCTTGACGAAACAATGGTCAGAGTTGGTTTTCTTGTGCTTATTTGGCATGCAGCTTGCTCATACAAAGAATGTGAGAAAATTGTACTTTATCAATGTAAGGTTTAAATGTTCTTTTACAAATTTGCAGGAAATGTCTTTGGAGTGAGCTTTGTTAAAAGCGCCAAGCTTTATTAACGGATTCACAGTCATGATTTAAACTTCAGATTAAGGAAGCAGGTGCTTTAATCAAAGAAATACCTGAGCAATTCCTGAGCTTCTTCAGAATGTCATCCAAGTGCTTCGCTCCCAATGGGGTGACTGTGACAGCTGTATACTTCTCAGGCAGAATGTTGTTGCGGGAGGTACACTTTCCCAACCAGACAAATTCAGTGTTCTACCTTGGCATGAAATAAACAATTTGTGTCGGCAAACCATTCATTATTTGTGGCATTTCCAAAAGGGCTCATAATTTTCCAATAGGCCACTCATTTTAAGTAGCTTTGTTTGCAAAGAAATTGCAACCTGTACACTTGTGAACTTGATCATCCCTATTTTTTTCGTACTAAGGTCTTGCAAGGGGATATTTAAATATAAGTTTTATTCTATGTGTACTTTAGACACGTGGTTCATTCTTGATCTGTTATTATTTGATTTCAGTAAGCTTAAGCTGAGCTACCTATTTGGTAACATCCTCTGAGCACTATGATGAGATAATGAAAAGTGGTGAATATTGGTTTTCTGTGCATGTCCCCCCCTCCTCAACTGATCACAGCAGAAAAGAAGATTTGCCAAGTGCCATGGATAATGAATTTTGCTTACTCTTAGATGGCTTTTTTGTGTTGCAATAACAGGTTATTTTTACAAGTCACACAGTGTTTTGAATTCATTTACAGCTTCTCCAAAGCACAATGTGACACAAACATATCCTGCAGTACTACACAATGAAATTTTCAAGAGGCTGTCAACAGGTGTGGGTTGGAATGAACATCACCCAGTAATCTGAGCAGAACACAAAATGATCAATGGTCAGATTGAGATATACTGGACTTCAACATTTATTTTCACAATTCAGTTAACATGTTTAACATAGGTTATCATCTGTGTTCAGCTTTTGCTGCTTTGCCAACTGCAGGACCTGCAAAAATGAATTACAGATATGATCAGTGTGACAATAAATATAATATTGTTTCAGCAAACAACAAACAGTGGCCATCACACCTGATAATGCCATAAATTACTATCCCACATTTTAGCTCTTGAAAAGGCAATTGAAGAAAATACACTTGCTGCTGATTTGATTTTCATGCAAGTCCAATCAAAACAGATGTAAGGAAAACTATTTTGTAGCATGATCTTTATAAAGGATAGGGTTTAGTGGTTTGGAAGTTGATGTGTTTCATCTGGGAAAACTTTGCTTGAAATAAATTCTTGCATGAAAATGTATGAACTGGTGACTTGCAAGTTTTTTCAGTGATTACAACGTAAACATTGTAATTAGGTAATCAATCTGCGAATTGGTGAACAGACGTGAAATTTTGGAAAAATGAGAAATGCTCACAGCCTATTTTTCCTAACTTCCTTAATCTTCTTTCTGCTTAATAGCACATAAGGTCATTTCAAATCTCCCAGAATGTCTAAACAAATCACGCAAAGTTCCATTCCCTGCTGAAATGACGTTTACAATCTCTAAAGAAAGTTTTACGCTACCAAATAAAATAAACACTTCCTGTCTCCATTTCATTTAATGTTAAATGGCTATAAACCAATCACAATTTGTAGTTACAGAAAATTTTCAATGTTAAATATAAATGTTATGGTTATTAACCTTGAACAGAAAAATTAGTTTGCTTTTTACTGAGCAAATTGACTACGCAATTAATGAAAAGTCAAAAAATTTCAATGTACAGTGCACTTCTCCGAGTTGCCATTTAACACTGTTTAACAGAGACTAAAAGAAATATTGCTTTCCAAATAGCCCAACCTAGCCAACGAGGTAATTTATTATTAAAATAAATTACTCATAACATTTCACCTGGGAGCCAGATCACTTCTAGTTTGCAAAGATCCTTGAGAGTTGACTTCTGCCTGGCAAAACTGGTCACCACACTCACCCTCGACTTCTGACCCACTTTAACCTTCCATTTTCGCTGGACAATCTGTTCGTTGTCGATTGCGACCATGCAGTCACCAGGACGAAACTCTTTTGGGTCTGATGTGAGGTCTCTGGTCCACAGTTTTAACGTAGCATAAGACCCATCAGGAAGGGCCTTCCCGAACATGTTTACAACCAGCTTTGAGTTGCTGATTACAAGAATACTGATGTTAGTCATGAAACTACATGGCGCAACACAATTCATACCTTAAAGATGGTATAAATGTTCCAGAGCTAAACAAAGTTGTAAATAGTTTTTCTCATTTGAAGCTAGTCCCTTAATTACTGATGTTACAATGGGGTTTCGCTGAGAAAACCACTCTTCTGCTTTACAATCCTGCAGTATGTCCAGTTCTTTGTTAGTCTGGGTGAAGGAGTCACAGTCCACCAGCAGCTTCGATTTCTGCTCTTGAATAATTTTGTGCACAATTTTGGTCTGCATATCCTCTGGCACCTTAGCTATGCAGCCACTAAGATCATCCTCCTGAAGGACGTAAACTCCTTTCAGGCTGTTCAGCAGGAGTTCCAACAGTTGTGCCTTGGGAATGATGCAACAAAGCTCCTGAAAAATGGCATTCTGGTCTGTTTCAGGTATCTTGCTAATACAGTCCTGAATCGTGTTCATTGATAGAAAGTAAACTCTTGGAGACACTGATTCAGGCTCATTCTGATGCTCAGAAGCTGAGTCTGTGTCACTCCCAGGTTCACCTTCTTTTTTTGCAACCCCCCCTCTTGTTCTGTTCAAGGGCCTGCCTCGAGCCTCTTCGCGTTGACAAACTACAAAATCGTCACTGTGCGGAAACCACAACTTTGCTTCTTGAGAAGGCTTGTTCCTTCCAGCAAGGTAATCTTTGTTGCTGCATTTCACTCTGCATTTCATGCAAATGTATTTGGGATGCACATTGGCTGAATCAACCAGCACAGACACTTTCCAAATTTCACGGATTTTATTCACACATTTGAGGACTTCTGCTTTCCTTTCTTTCCCTTTCAGTTTAACTCCACAAATTCGGCAAAGTGCCTCAAGCAATCATGTGTGCTCTTCCATGTACGTAAGAGAGATAAAAATGAAAACGATTCCCGTTAACACAAAGGAACGACGCAGTACACAAGCATTACGACAGCAGCGGTTTGTCTACACTCGTAAAGCCTCATATTCAAAGACACCTTACATAAAATCGATGTTGCTTACACTCGTGAAATTTTCCACGATGAAGCTTTAACAACACTAGAACTAGTAAAAAATAAAACCAGCTCAATATGAAGTGAGTGAATGCTACAAAATAACGCTTATTCTTTACTTACCTTAAAATCTGACCGCAAAAATTGTAACTTCATCGTCAATTAATACAAGCAAAATCCAAAGATATAAATATCGCAACTTCCAAAATGGCTACTGATGCTTCTTCTTATCTTTTGCACGCTGAAAGTCCCGGATGAATGCTGTGAGAGACTGGAAACAATAAATTTCTTTGTGTATGTGTGACTTTTGAAAAACGGCCGACATTTTCCTTGCGAACAATAGCTTCATGATGTCATTCCCGTCCCGATATATCGGGACAATCCGGACTGGTTCAGGGCTACATTGTGCAACTGGAACATGTATCCACCACTGTCGTGAGTTGAATTTATAGCTTTCAAAAAATGTTTTTGGGCACCTGCCTATGAGCGCAAAAGGGGGGAATGCACATCCCTTTATCGAGTTGCAGTCTTGAGAAAAAGCATCCACAGCTTCGGCTTCGGCTGTGAGTCTGGTCTCCAGTTGTAAAAGCGAGGAAGCTGGGTTGACGCAAACAGATCTACCTCTAGGGGCCCCCACAACTGAATTAGCCCTGCAAACACTAAAGGGTGTAATTTCCATTCGTGAAGATCTAACATGACTCTGGACTCTCTGGCTGCCCCTATGTGTAAGACCCAGAAAAATACTGCGCCTCTGTTAGAGTTTGCGCTGTAAGCACCATTCCCATAGATCTATGGCTAAACAGGCTAGGACTGGTGATTTTGTTCCTCCCATTTTGTTGATGTAATGGGCTACGGAAAGATTCGCCATCACTGGGCGAAATTTTATTTGAGCTTTGGAACTTGGGAAGGTCATTACTGAAAAGGCGCTTGCTAGGAGCTCGTGACAATTTATGTGTAACTGGGATTCCCCTTGGGACCACTGATCTCCCGTAGTTACCCCATGGAGAAGGCCCTCGAGCCCTTACTGGATGCATCTGTTTCTACTATGAGATCCGGAGTCCCAGATATTAGGCTCTTCCCATTCCAAGTATCCAAATGGTCTCTCCACCATACTAGCTTCTCTAATGCCTGGGGAGAAAGCTGAACCAGGGAGTCGTAAGAACCCAGACGATCAAGGGCTTTGTTTTGACTCCCTGCAAGTGGCAGAAGTGGAGGGGACCTGGAAAGACAGGTTGAACGGTAGAGGTCAAGTGGCCTAGCAGTTTGGCTAGCTCTCTCACCGTAACCTGAGGGCTATTTAGAGCATTCTGACATTTACCTCTTTACCTTTTTTATGTTTGTCCCTTGGTAAAGCCAGGGTCACTGTTTGGGCTTCAATGAGAAAGTCCAAAAAAATTCCATTTGCGTGGCCAGGATTAGAACTGATTTCAGATAATTGATCATAAAACCTAAATTCTCTATCAGATGAAGAGTCGTAGAGGCATGACAATTTAGAATTTCTTTTGACTGGGCCATAATAAGCAAGTCATCCAAATAAATGATCAATCTGATGCCCAGTTGTCGTAAAAGACCTACAACTGGTTTCATGATTTTTGTTAATGCCCGAGGACAATGGACAGACCAAAGGGGAGGCAAGCAAACTTGTAGAGGTGCCTTCCCACCTGAATCTCATGAACTTGTGATGTTCCTGGGAAACGGGGACTGTGAAATCTGCATCTTCGAGATCGATCTTGACCATAAAATCTCCTTTCCTTAGAAGATCTCTCACTTTATGAATTCCTTCCATTTTGAAGTGGTGGTAAGGGAGGTATTGGTTTAGAGGTTTCAAGTTCACTACCGGTCTCTGACCTCCTCCTTTTTTGGGGACTAAATAGACGGAGCTGACAAAACCTGGAGTCTCTACTGAAGGGAGACTTGCCCCCTTTTGAAATATTTGTTGAATTTCTAAGATGACAAGGGAGCAATTCTCCTCTGAAAGGGGACCCTTTTGGGGAAATACTGTTTGAACAGAAGGGCCCACGAAATTTAAACGAAGGCCCCAAACAGTTTCTAACACCCAAGAGTCTGTGGTTATCTTTTCCCAGTTTATTACAGAATGCCTTAAACGACCCGCTGCTAGAAGATGATTCATCTGCGTAAGTGTTAAATTGAGATCCATACCTGCAGTTGAAAGTGCTAGCGTCTCTACTGGTTGGCTGACGTTCGGGGGGTTGGACTTAACCCCTGGACCTTCTTCTGCGGATTCTGAACGAGCCGTGAAGTGGGTTGGTGGTTGCTGTAACCGGTAGGTCTGAAACGGGAATTTTTGGTTGGCACCACTCCAGTGGCCCCCACGGCTCCTGAACGGAGTGGTGGGCCCACAAAAAACGGACGTTGGACATTGCCCAACTGAAGAAGCCTGTAGCAAAGTTTTGGCTGTCTCTGACCTTGTCTTAATTCTTGATTCAAAACCTTTGCCAAACAGGTTTTTGCTAGAATTTGGGAACTCCTCCGGTGCCAAAGAGATGAGTGTTCCTTTAGCATTTATCTTATTAAGCACAGTTGTCCTGTGCTGTTTTGATAGAAGTGCAGATGAATTGCCAACCAGTCTTATGGCACTGCACACCAGGGACCCCAGTTCGGACATCTGGGCGTACGATATAGTGATATTTGAGCCTGGCTTCTGCTCAGCCAGGAAACCTTGAATGTGTTCAAACATGATGCTTAATGGGCCCAGAGAATCTAGTAGCCGATCTTGCAAAAATTTGTTTTCTTATCTGTAGCTTTAACGCCAGGGACAATGCTTGAAAGATACGCATCAAAGAGTACGTGTATAAGTAGCATCCACATTAGGACATGGAAATTTCTGGCATATGGTTTTACGTTCAAATGCCAATAGCGGTTTGTGTAAAGTTCCTAAGAATGAGGCAAGTTGCTCACTGGCTTGCCAACGAGAGGCAGAATTAATGTCGTGATCGTCATTGTTACTTCTATCAAAGGTTCCATCGCCCTGGATCACTTGCTCAGGGTCTGCCTCGACATTAATGGCCTTGGTAGAGTGGTTATTTCTCTTTTTGGCCTTTTAGACGCCGGGGGTTTCTAGGTCTGAAGCTGTATAAAGAGCCTTGAGTGCTCCGGCACTCAGGACTTGGGCAAAAAGAGCATTCTGGAGCAGATTTAATGCATCCGGATTTCTGTAACAAGTTCTTTGCTTTGTGGGGCTCCTTGCTGAACTGTTGTGCTTACAATAATACAATACAATAAATACAATACAATGCAATACAATAGTTTATTTATCCACGTAACACTGAGGAGCTTACGAAAACTCGTTAAAACATGTGCATGCACAGTAAGCTATATACAAACAAACAATAAAACTACAATACATTGACTCTTAATAACGAACTAACTCTCCCTTCCAAAAGTGTTTAAACCCTTAAAATGATGTTTATGTAGAAATAGAAAAAATTAAATATATAAATAAATCATACATCTAAGAATACTAGAACATATAATCGCGCATGGCCTTGTTAAACTTGTCGATTCCTTCAATCTTCCTTATTTTTACAGGCAAAAAGTTCCACAGATTGGCAACAATACAAGAGAAGGACGTTTATTGAAATAAATTCCAGCAGTCTTTCAATCTGCTACCAACGGCGAATAAAATTTCTTCATCTCCTGCAATAAACGCATATATACCAAAGTACAGTTGTTTGTGTCGCACTACTAAAAGTTCTTTTATTACCAGTAGACAAAGATAGAGATAGGCAAGGTGGTGAATTTCACCATGGATTTTCTTCATGAATTTGTTCCTCAAGTCATGTTATAAAAAATAATGAAATGCAGACATGGTTAAATCTAATGTAAGGAACTTTTGGCTTTATCCATCAAATCACTGAGTGTGATAAAACCATCATTATCCACCTCCATTGCTTTCCTGATAATTGTATGAGCGTTTGCAGTCAAAAATGTATTTTAAATCAAAACCATAAATTTTTATTTTTATTTCAAAATAAATGTTATTTTAACAGTATTAATGTCCAGCCTTCCCATATGAGACAGCAAGAAAGGTTAACTGCAACAGTGAAGAAAGATTAAGAGGTTGGAGAGATGTGTAGAGAGAAGAATGGTCGAGCAAGTAAAAAGGTAGTACACTTACACCATTGGAGATTTTTTGAAAAAACTTAATGACAGAGAACATAACTGCTACAGCAGGAACCTTTTTACCACCTTTATCGAATACACTCACAGATGAAGAGGTGACGTCCACATGGTGGTCGCCTTTATAGTAATGTTATCCTATACATAAGCACATGAATGTGACAACACAAATGTCCAAACCAACTACAGTATTACAATCAACGCTACTGGAATCTATTTCACAGACATTGAAGATTTAGTCTTAAGTCTTTTATTTGGGACCATAATGTGCTCCTAGTGTGTATATCTGTACATAATGGTCGCCACAATAATATTTACTTTGGCAACAGTGGTTGTTGTTTCGAGATTTTATAGTATGACTCAATTGCTCACAAAATTGTTAAATTAAAAAATATATTACCTGCATGTTTAAAAAGCATTGTGATATTACTAATAATATATCCAAAATGAAATGTCTCCCAAACATTAACTTCCCTAAGTTTTGGCTAAAACTACGGTTGATAGTCCCTTCAATTATCTTTGCTGTGGCATGTATTCTTAAAAGATACGTTGAAAATTTTTCTGCACGAGTTCTACAGATGTTTTACACACCTTTGCCGACACACTTTAAAATAAAAGATCGCCCATGCAAAGAGAAGTCCCTGGAAACTCCCCTCAAAATAAAAATTACATACAAAAAGTATTATCAGCCTGGGAAAATAGAAGTTTTAAATGTTTTAGTGGTGATAACACTTTGCTACGTTTACTACTCTTGCTATGCTTACTGTACTTGCTCATTCGCTACGTTTGCTACGCTTGCTGCACTTTATCATTTGCTACCGTTGCTACCACTAGGAATCTTTTTTTTTAATGAAAATCCCATGAAAATGCGTTGATAAACCCATGAAAGCACCTTTAATGGCCATGAAAACAGAGATTTTCAGATTTCATGGTGTTTATTTAAGTCATGAAATTTCCATGAAATTTTGAGAGGGTGATATTAATGGACCAGGAAAAGTTAACAAAGTACTGAAAATGGAGTTTCATTAGTTCTGAAATTCCCAAATATTTCAGACTGATAGACTTCATAACCCATGAAAAGGCAGTAACGGCCTAGTATGTATTTCATGGGTCATGAAAATTCTAATGGGCCATAAAATTCCCTTGAAAGCATTTTTGATCATCATGTATGACCAGCACCCTTTCAAAAAAAAACCCCATGAAAATGCCAAACTACTGGGGTAACCCTAGAGTAAAACTATATGAACATACAAGAAATATTAATTTTAGATTCTTAATAGCTCTAGACAGATCTGTTTATGCTAAAGTCACTTCTGATCAGACTTTTATGTTTTCACTTGTCAATACAACAGTTTTCAATGCAACTTAGAACTGGAATTTAGTCCAAACCAAATTGCTTGATAAAGACTCCTGAGTAAGAATTAGGCTACATATGTACATGATTTAATTAACGAATTGAACTGTTTGTCTCACTGTGTGGCAATTTAAGATTGTAGGTCATGATGTTTTAACTCCTTACTGTTGGCAAGGTAGTGTTTTGGTTCTCTTGAGACTGAAGGTGTTATTGTCGGATTCCTGATTGCACTGGTTTGCTAGACATTATGTAAAACCTTGTTTTAACTGAGTGGAATTTAAACACGGGGTGTTTATGTCTAAATTCTAATGCTCCCCATGTTTGCCTTTTATATGTTTAGTTACATGGCGACAAACATGCAATAAATTCAAAGGCACTTTTCATAGCTGTCTAGAAATTAAGACTACTTGTTGTTTTAGAAGGATGAAAAGAGCAAATAAAGTTATATCAGAAAAATAAGTCAAACCATTCTTTTTTAAGTTTATTTTTTAGTTGTTGGGCACTATTCCTTTTTGAGTGATATTCTATTTTTAATATTGTATTATACATTGTATATGTTTGACGTGCAACAGTGTATAATAAATCATTGTATTAAATGTTATTCTGCCAGTATTTTTGAAATGGCATTCAATTTCATTAGTAGTAATGTCTGGGCAATTTGCCGGGGAACTTACTAACCTGCCAGTAATTAATTTCCTGGTTACTTTCATTTGTTTGTCTGAGTACTGACTAAATTAATTCAGCTGATCTTGGCAGCCACAGTTCTCTTACTTTTGTCACTGGCCAGGCTGGCCTTGGTGTTTAGTGCCCAGCCAGTCTGGCCTGTGACCTGGCTTAACAAGGTTCTCAAGCCTGGCTTCGGCCCCGGTCTCCCACGGGCAGGCCAGGCTGGTCTGGCTGCCTGACCACGGCTTCCCCAGTTTTGTTATCCCTTGGCCAGCCCGGCCAAAGCCTGGCTTGAGGTCAGGCTCACCTCAGCTTTCAGGCCAGGCTTATGCCCCGGTTTCCCCCCGGTCTGGCCAGGCTCCTGATGCAAGGGAAGTTTTAAGATATTTATTTTGCTTACGTTGTAATTTTGTTAGTGAGGATGCTGGACACAATTTGTCTGCAATGTCCTTAAGTTAAGGTTAATGCAATTTTCATGGTTCATGTTTTCCCTTTTCCCCCATAAAATGACTGTCAACCAATCAGCACTAGTTTTTCATGGGTCTTAAAAATGCCATGAAAAGTCCATGAACTTACTTGAAAAAGTTTCATGGGTCATTAATATTTCAATATTCAAAGGAAACCAATGGGGTTTTCATGGGTTTTGCATTTCGCTAATGCCATGAAAAACTCATCGAACTGCACCATGAACACATGCTGACTAATTCATGGGATTTTCAACATCATTAAAAAACTCATTTTAAATCAACACTATATTCTAAGGGTGTTGGCAATATATTAAGAGTTTTCATGGGCCTTGAAAATTGCAATATTAAGAGGATTTTCATGGCCTTTCTGATGGATGTTTCATGTCTTTTTCATGGTATAACAACCATGAAAATACCATGAAAAACCTTTGAAAATCTCGTGAATATGCCATGAATATATTCACAGGATTTTCGTGGGTTTTCATTTCATAGTGTACACTTGCTAGACTTGCTAAGCTTGCTGCACTTGCTAGACTTGCTACGCTTGCTGCAGTTGTTCTATCGCATCAAGTTTGTCAAGTTTCAACAGTTTTAGCAAAAATAAGGTCAACCTTTCCCGCTCAGCCTTCCGCCATATTGAACACTTCGAGGATAGTGTCGTCTGGAGTTGAATGTTCTCTCTTTTTCTTATCATCGGGTGAACTCACAGAATCGTCAGAAGACCCTGATGTTCTTGTCTTTCTTTTAACGGTGGAAATCGGCTTATTTTTTCTGTAAAAACTTTCAGGACGCGTCTTTACTCTTCCATGACTTGCCCAGTCTCCTATTCTGAGTTAGCTGCTGCTTGTTTTGAAAGAGAAGGCATTCATTGATGATGACAATGGCAAGAGAACATCTCTTTTTGGGAGTTATGACGCTAAGTCATGGGAATCCCAGAAAGTATCGATAAAAGAAGACTTAAAGTCAGACGGTTTAAACAGGGTTGTCATTGCGAGCTGTGCCTTTGGTGTGGGCATTGACTTTCTAAGGGTGCGGTACCTTGTACAGAACGGCCCACCAAAGAGTATTGTTGGCCTCATGCAACAAGGTGGTTGAGGAGGTCGCGATGGTAGTCGGGCACACTGTGTGACCTACTTTACAAAGCATCAACTCTCCAGGTGTGTCAAGGATGTCAAGTCTGTTTCACAAGCTGAAGGATGCCAAGTCACTTAAGTGACTTTAGTGACTCGGTTTCTTCATCATCTTCAGGTCATCTGTGCTGTTCAAATTGCAGACAGCAGTCTGCATGTGTTGATGACGAGACATGTGAGGGGGCAACTGAATTGTTCATGCAAGAGTACAATGATGAACGGGAGCACACTACTCTACCCGAAAAAAAACAAGAGCACTGGCACTGGAAGATAAAAATTACTTAAAACTGGCCTTACTGGAATATAGGTCAGGATTTTCAGCCTCAGGTTTTACATTGTTTGAACCGACGGTCAGTCATGGTTTCACGGAGAAACTAGAGTGGGTTTGGAGTCACTTTGATTACAAGATGTCTATGTTATGGTTTAAATTTGACTTTGGTTGGAATAATGCAGACCATTTCAATTTTAGTTTTCCTTTGTATATGATTCACAGCCTTCATCCCTAAAAAAGGAATAACTGATTTAAATATCTGATACGTACAATGTATAGCAAAATGTTTGAATTGAAGTAAAGACAAACCATTAAATGTAAAATGTAAAAAAAAAAACAATTAACTGAGATATCATCATAAGATACCATTTGATACAGTCAATAGTACAAGGTTTGCCATACTTTGAAGAGCTTTGACGTTCAACTGTAAAACTCTGTAATCTAATTTCTTCAGAAGGTTACACTTAAAGCCCTTGATACTTCCTCCCAGGTTGGACACTACAGACTTTCTTTTCATGAAATTCCCTTGTGATATTCACCACACTTTCTTCAAGGTGTTTAGAGTTATGGAGTCCACTACATGATTTTAAATTACAATCAACATCTATCGTGCTTAGAATGTCTTCCAGTACGGACAAAGATGTAGCAATCTGCTGTGCAGCAGCCTCTATGTTCGATGCTAACTGGTTCAATGCCAATTTCAGTGGTTTGTTTAAATGTTCTATTCTAAGATCTGAAGGAATGCTTCCTCCTGCCCTACCCGAGCTATATAATATCGATTCTATAACACTTCAAATGCAAGCCTTTTACTTAAAATAGCATGAACTTTTGCCAGAAACAAGAGGACGACATAGGCATACTTCACTCTGTCGTAACAATGTAACATAACAAGAGCCACTTTCAGAAACTTGAGTAGGCTTGCTGAATGGCCCTCGTTCATTCCATCAGTAAACAGCACCGTGAGCAGGCCAAACGTCAATCTGGCAGAGTGGTAGTTGTGTACAAAATCGTCTGAATGGTCACGTTGGCCTTGGTCAGGTTCATCGCCTGTTTGTGGAATTAATTCACTTTCCTGATTTGGATGCTGGCAACGTTCATGCCTGGAATGTAAGACATACGGTACGAGGGACATATATAGCTAGTCTGTAAAAATAAATGACTAACTTTGAGTTAATTATTACAAGAAGCAAAATGGTAATTTTTAATAGTGTGATGGGGTGGTTTACATAATTTTCGATGGTATTAGTTCAGCGGAGGTCAAGTATATGCAACACAAATTTATCAGGTTAAGCTCAACATACTAGTGAGAACTAAATTTTGTATGCTATTTACTTTTGAAAAGCCAAGAGATGGGGACATTCTGGTTTGAAACACAAATTTAATATAAATATATAAAATAAATACCAAAGAAATGTAAAAATATAAATAAATATAAAAACATAAATATATAATTCTCTGGAAGATTCTTGTTGATGTGGTTTTGATGAACACTCCAGACATTCTCGAAGCACTTGAACAAGTCTGGGTTGCTTTGCTTTAGCAGCATTCTTTCTTTTGCCTTATCCTCAAGGAAGGCTAAAAGGCTTCGCCTTCTCGCAGTAATGGCTTCATTGTGACCTCCTTTGTACAGTTGCAGGATTGTTCCACAGCACACTGACCCATTGACCCTGACAATATAAACATCTGTTACAAGATCTAGGTTTTCACGCAGTTTGTCACTGCTAAGGCCATTTGAATCATAACTGTTCCCTGACAGAGTTGAAGGAATGTAAAGATTTGCATGTGCTCTTGCTATGCAGCTATTCATTAATTCAACTTCAGTGAACCTCTGCTGTGCCTTGATGTTAGCACAGAACAGATCCTTCGTTTGTCAGTGTCTCTCTGTCCATAGGAACTGAACTTCCAAGTGCCCCGGTCCCTTGTCTGAACACATTCTAGGGACCTATTCCCTCGATGACCAGGCAACTTGCTTTCAAGCATCTCTAGATCTATTAAGTGCTGGGTTGGGTTCTTCAGAGACAGTACTTATTTAATGGTGTGCTAAATATCATTTCGTGCACATTAAGAGTGAAGTAGAAGTGCCATGCTCTTGATACAGCATAACCTGACTTAACTAAAACAGTTCAAACTTTCAATTAAAAAAGGCAAATGCCTGATTGTACACCCTATTCATAAAGGTGTTGCAATGGTATAAAAAGCTGTAAAGTTGTGGCTAAATGGTGGTGAAGTTATGTATGGTTTTGCCCTTTCAGCACTGGTTCACTGTATTTAGTTTGCTTATTAATTTGCTCATTGATAGAGTAAATTACTTAATTACTAAATTAAATTACTTAATAGTGGATCCCGTGCACTAGCGCATCAGCAGAGCACCATTGCTAAGCAAATTTGGTATCCTATCAAGGCAAGAAATTTTGTTAGTGAAGTAATGGTCACGTGACCATCCGTCCGTTCGTATGTCTGTCCTTCCGTCCGCACCACAGGGTCATGAATATGAAGTGGCATACACTGGATATAACCCTGTGCTGAATCCCGTGTTTTTGGCGCGAATCACAGGGTGACCTGCATTGTTGCAAAACAACGCAGATCTTCAATGTTCTTGCCAAGATCCTTAAGGATCTTCTAAGTTCTTGCCAATATCTTCAAATTTCTTCACAATTCTTGCCAAGATCTTCAAGGATCTTCAAACGCTTGTCAAGTTCTTGGAAGATTAGAAAAGATATTCAAGGATCTCCCAAGATCTTTTTTATTCTTTCAAGATCCACAACAATCTGTGAGGACCTTTTGAGGATGTTGCAAGGGTTTGTCTAAAATCTTTGAGGGTTTTGGATAAACATTCTTTATAATAATCATCAATTGCTAAGAGTGTATAAATTGTGGAAATAACTTCAAATATCTATAATGACTCTTTTTTAGGATCTTCTGTACCTTACAGGGATCTGGCAATTGAGATAGACCAGTCCTCAACTATCACATGTATCCAAGTTGGGACTGTAATAGGTTTATTGGGTGAAGCGTGAACTGCAGGCCACGGCTAATATGTTACATGTAACTGCTGGAGAGAGGATGTAGAGGCCTTATGCACCACTTAGTGCAAAGGAGACAGGTGACAATAGGTTCATGGCAAAAAAAGGGAAGAAAAGCCTATTGTCAGCTGTTAAAAGGGAAAACACATCCAAAGATTAAATAATGTAGATAAAATATTGCCTTATTGATTATGTTAAAATAACATAATATTTCTACTATCAAACACTTCCAGTAGAAAAAAGTCATGATTGAACAAAACAGCATCTTTGAAACGTTTAAAAATCGTTCTCAATGGTGATTTTACATTATTTTCCAATTGTCTGTCTTTACCATTACTCCAAATCACATGCTAAAAAACTAGTCAGAGCTAGTTTCTTAAAGAATAAAACTATCATGATATTGCTGTGTTGTTTATTCCAAATTTATTCCTATGGGAGCCTTACTTCCATTCTTAACATTAGATATACTGTAGACCATTCAGTACAATTGAAATGTATTTTAAAAAATTATGACACTGGGATGCTATCTGCCATACCACCTCCACTTCCATAGTTTTTTGTGTTTTTGACATCAGCTTCTTATGCACGCCGGGTCAGCTGTCGGCAATTTTTAGTCACGCCAATGTCGCCAAATATGGCGGCCTGGCCGTTGTTTTTACTAGTAGACCTGGGAACTAGTTTACGGGACTATATAATGCGCTCGATTTCCAACCCGGGAAAGCGCGGGCTGAATCGAAACCGAACTGTCGTGAGAGCGCGAAAAATAGGGTTTATTTTGGTACCAAACTCGACGGGAAAAGTTAAATATGTGATAATTCCTTCGCCGTTGCTTTAGCTCCATTATGGGGCTAAAAGGAACCGGCATGAAAATGGCTAACTTTAGCTTCAAAAGGCTTTTTCGCTCTTCTGAACACAGAGTCGAGTGCTAGAATTTTGGAATCTTCAGACCTTCGGTAAGAATCGTATGTTTTTTGTTTTGGTGTTTTTGCTTTTCTTTTACAGAAATATTGCTTTTTCTTTGGGGTATTTTGTATGAGATGCTCGTACGAATCGGCTAGTGCTTACATTACTTGTCTTATTTTTCTGAATCTTCAACATCAGTGATGCCTATTAGGCGAAATGCGTGTAACCGCTTTGCTGTAGGGAAATTCGTGAAGGCAAGGAAAAGCCTGCAGGAAGAGCTAGCGAAAGAGAAAGCCAGCCTCTCAACAGAGGTGAAAACCTTGCAGCGAAAAGTCCAGAGACTGGATAATAAGGTGAATTTAGAATCATAAGCTTCTAGCTGTTGACGTGAAATTTATCCACGACTGCAATCCGCTTCTATTTTTGTTTAATATCCTCGTCATGTTTACATATTCTTTGCTCATCTATTGATGATCATTTAATCTATATGTTTTCGCTTTTTTATCCGGCATCGGGCCGTCAATTAAATAAACATCGACCTTATTTTGTAATACGATCCAGTAAGAAATTCTTCTTAGACAATAACAACATAAGTAGTCACGCAGCTGAGGAGAAATCGGCATTTGATCTAGTAAAAACTTGCTTATTTGGTTTTGTTATTGAAGGCGAATCAAAGTGAATCAAAATGGACGATAAAAGTGCATACAACTGCATGAAGTTTAATATTTGGAATATAATTAAAATATATTTACATATTTAAACACAGAATCGTTGCAGCTTTGTGATTTTGACATTTTTTATAGACACATAATATTTAACCAAACCAACAGATTTAAGCAAGAGCATGTGGAGACTTTGGTCTTTAACTGAATGGGTAAGGTTTGAAAAACGATGGAATGCTTTTTGCCAGCTTGCTGTGACATTATAAGGGCGGCCACTTGTAAGATAAAGTGTGGCATAAACTTAAATAATCAGCCTGATCATAATTGCATCTTCTGTTGAAACCTCCCATTAAAAAAAATAGAAATACAAAAATCTGATCAAAACAGATTTTAAAAGTAACATGCTACAATAATATTATAACTTTTACAGCAGGTGATATTTATTGACAGTCAATAACCATGGATAAGTAATTTTATAGTGCTGAGAAAAACCACTGCAGTCCACATATCCATGATGAAATGATAAAGTTAGAAGTTCAGAGATCTTGTTAAACTTGAGCTTCATAGGCTTCTCCTTAGAAATCACAACCTCACTCTGTTCTTGCGAGGGTTGTTCCCATGCAGAACTTGCAGCCCACCTGCGCTTAGGTGTAAGCTAATATAATATTTTTCAGAAAAAAGAACTTGAGCAAGGTCTTCCAGCTGAGAGTCAACAAAAGAACTTTCACACCCCAGAAGGTGAAATAAAGATAAATGATTCTGTCATTTTTGTATGGAAATATATCTGATCATTTTAATAGTTAAAGGCAGGAATTGGGGGAGGGAGGGTGGGGTTCAGGATACTATACTGAGTAACTTCTTGTAGTTTGATGGGGAGGAGAGAAATTTAAGTGGGGCATAATCTTTTTTTTAATACATGACAGTCACTTTCTTAAGGCGGCCATTGACATTTAAATCAGTGTATCATATTTATCTGTAACATAAAATTATACATTATGAAAAATAACAGAGTCTAATCATTTCTATCTGTTTTTAAACAGTGACACGTGTACGTCCTCCAACAAACACTGTCTCACCTCAGACATTACAGCGTAGATGTAGGGAAACATTTCAGGCTGCCATGAAGTTTCATGGTGGAACAATATCTAACAAAAGACCTGCTCTTGATGGTCTCTACCACACCATTTCTAAAAAATGCAAAACTAGTGTTCTGGGTGATTATGTATTATCTAACAATAAAGTTACAAATTATGTCATTAAGAAATGTAAGCAAAAGGAGTTGGCAGAATTTGAATGTTCAAAAGATAATATATTGCGTAGTATAGCTACTTATTATACTTCTGGGGTAATGGGGAAAAGGAAATACCAAGCGGTGAGGCTGGCATCCTCAATGAAGACAAGTGATTTAAAGAGGGGGGTAAAACAGCTATCAATTTTATGCCAAAGTGTCCCATACCAAAACTTCTCACTTATAATTCTCTTGTAAGTGAAATCAAAAAGATTGATGTAGGTAAGGTCTATTCCATTGAGGAAGAATTCTCTAATGACATAGATGATGAAAATATTAATGGGTGCTTTAGAGACTTGCGAGAGTATTTGCCACGGCTAGCCAAATTCTACTTAAATATGCAAGGGAAACGCAAAGGTGAATTAAAGTGGTTTGGGGAAACAGATGGTAGGTTTCTTGTTGCAATTGGGGGAGATGGATGCCCTTTTGGAAAAAATGAATCTGC
This sequence comes from Siderastrea radians, assembly GCA_964017195.1. Classification (NCBI taxonomy): domain Eukaryota; kingdom Metazoa; phylum Cnidaria; class Anthozoa; order Scleractinia; family Rhizangiidae; genus Siderastrea; species Siderastrea radians. The sequence continues at coordinate 22,227 of CAXHKT010000103.1, forward strand.
TTGTTCATTCCTAATTAGTTTTCTGAATGTAGGAAAGAGAGTGGCATCGAACAGTGACAATTTTTTAGTCTTTGGAGGTAATGTAGAGGAGACCTCACCTGTTGTCAAAAAGTACATAAACTCTGTATGTAAGCAAATTGTAGATTTAGAGGGACACATATTTGAAATTAATGGTTTACATGTGTCATTTCATTTTGAAGAGCTACCTAATGATATGAAAATGCTAGCAATGCTTGGTGGGGAGGTTAGCAGTTCTGCTACATTCTTTTCAACATTTGCAAATGTAAGTACAAATGACTGTACTGACTTAAGGGGCACATTTGGTTCCAGCCCTTCATGTAAATGGAAACCCTGGCAGTATGCAAATAGACTAAAGGTTGTTAAGGCTGTAGATTCTTTTAAGGCATTGCTGGAGGGAAAACCTTTGTCAGCAAAACAAAAGAGATCCAAGGTTACAGAATTTATAGCTCGTCAAAAAAGCCGACAAGAATACCTTCCTTTGGTGGGTAAATTAATTGACAAAGCTCATGTAGAGCCCCTTCACCTCAAAAATAATGCCTGGGGGTATTTTTTCAAAGTATTGTTGAAGGAGGCAGTGGCAAAATCCAAACTACCAACAACATGCAAAACATTTGCAGAGGTGCCACAGGATACCTGTTTTGGGAGACTGGTCACTGCACTTAAATGTGAAGTGAAGACTGGTCGCTTGGCCAAAAAGGTCCGGAAATGGTTTGATGAGACGCAAGGTAAGCAAGGGGATTTGCAGTATCGTTTTACGGGCAAAGAGTCACGGTTGTTTTGTTACAACTTTGCAAGGTTGTTGACTTTTTTGAGGGAGGAGGGAGACAGTCAAAAACAACGGCAGACTGTGCTCGCCCTAGCTTACGTTGGGTTAAGACTGAGGGATTTGTGCTCGATCATCAATCGATTTGAAGTGGAAGATACTCATCTTGAGCAACTTCAGTCCTTAGCACAAGAGTACTACCGTGCAAATGCACTACTGTTACCCACCTCAATAAATCCTACTATCTGGACCATAGGCCACGTTGTGCCTGTTCATGCCAGGCAGGTCTATGATAAATATGGACAAGGTCTATTAACTGTTACAATGGAAGGTAGAGAAGCCAAGCATATAGCTTTGCAAAAGTTAAGTGCAAACACTACCTACCAACATCGATGGGCTGAAATTTTCAGGCACGAATTTATTATGTTGGTTTGGTTACCTGAACAGCATCATGAGCCTTGCCCTTACACTCCTAGTAAAGATGTTTACATTCCTCCAAGGGTTTTTAATGACAGTAACTACTGCTACTGTGGTCTACATAAAGCTGATCCTACTGAAGGGAGCTGTTGTTTATGTAGTGATCATCTCATGACACTAATCCATAAAAGTGTAAAAGAAGGAAAAATTGTGGCAGGATTATCTTAGATCCAGGAAAGTATTAAAATCAGGCAATGGTGAAGTTACATGAATAGTCAAATGCAGCCACCACATTTGATTGTAAGGGCAATTAAACAGCACATGGTAATTGTAATAAGCAGTTGTTGCCTGTTTTTGTTTCAGAAAATTCAGCATTTCATTCAGAATCTGTACATGTTGACTGTCAAATGGCTGCACACAAGTCCATTTATGTAGCTTTACTGTAATTTTACATGCCATAATGCAGTGAACAGTGGCCACTCTGAGAGGTGGAACTATGAAAACAGTGAACACCTACGCGTAAAACATTTCTGGGTATTTTGCCATGACCAATAAATATTAAACTCCTGGTTGAGCCACATGAAAAAAAAAATTATTATTATTAGGGCTTGCAGTTTATTCATCTCCCACCTGCCTGATTTTCTTTCCAACAAATAACTCTTTACAGTTTTCATAGTTTCACTGTAAAAATAGCATAACAGTGCAATAATATAGCCAGTGCATTACACAGTGGATGTCTAAGACACATCAAAGATTCCTACTGACAAAAAGGGGTACTAGTGTCTTCAGACATCAACAATTATTATATATTACTAAAATATTACTTAATTAGAGCAGTGGCTATCAGTCACTATAATTATTATTCACTGGAAATATTGTACAAGACTCCTTCAGCCCCAGAAGTAACGTACTTATAACTTCTCAGAAAAAAGGAAAAACAAACAAACAAGAAAAAGCACTTGTATGACCTTGCTCCAGATGCTTTGGGATTTTGCCTAGTGGGAAAACAGGGAGTACAGGGCTGCTACAACAGTCCCACAACTCCACAAGCATAAATAAGAAGCGATGCATGCAAATAACTAAGGCATAACTTTTCTGCTGATTAAAAGCAGTCACTTTTGGGGCAGAAAGCCAAGACTTTTTGAAGGACAAGTACATGTACATCAGTTACAATGTATTTGTAACAAAACACTGTAAAATAAATGGTATACATATATTTAAAAATAAAAAAGAAAATATTAATGTCATACTTTTACTACCCGTGAAAACCGTACCCGAACTCATTCCAACAACCATAACTACAAGCGAGAGTTACCTGCTTTCGCTTGCAATTATAGCCTATTACAAAAGGCTTTTCCCTGCTCACAAGCAGTTGTGCTTTGAACCCTTTACGGTTCCCCCCAAAGTTTTTCTTAAGCTTCGCTGCAACTTCGCTCTGAGGGATGCCCGAAAACTTCGAAAAATCGCGGAGGAGACGATTTTTGTGAGTGTATTTTATCACTCTGTCCTCCACTGAAACGCCAAAAGCTGAAAGAGCCCCCTGGACAGACTTTATTATAATATCAAACACTGCTTGGGGGAGGTCACGCTTCACCTCTATGGCCCATGGATTTGAAGCCTTTGGGTTTGCAGACATTCGCCTTCTTATCCCATTTAGCCACATAAGAACTTCTGATGTGATCATGGGCCATGCTGGGAGGGAAGACATAAGTGGTTTTTCCATACCATGCACCCCATCCTTATGCCGGCGGTAAACATTGAGCATGAGCTGACGGCTTCCTCTCTAAAATCGTAGAAATTCGAAATAGAAGGCCGAAGAGCAGTAAAATTACTAATCGACATCTCCAAAACTTCCTCCAAACTAACTTCTGGACCTTCACTTTCCTCGGTTTCCACACTCTCCACAGAAATTTCTTCGATGATTTGTCCGCGAGAGAAACTTTCTCTTCTGGCCGCCATTTTGTTTTGGGTAAAACTGCTGATTTGACCGCGGTAACTAAATGATAACTTTTTTGAGACAGCTGACCCGGCGCGATGGGCTCTATTTCAACTGGCCAGTCAGATCCACTGGAGTTAGTACGATACCCAGCAGAAAGGTTATTGTCAAAAACTTGCAAAATACTTTGTTTATAAAAATTATCAGAGAAGAAAGCAAAACACAGCCAAAACAATAAAAACCGACTTGCAAAAAGTGACCCCCCATATGAAAAGGTGCAATAGCTTACCATATAATGTTTTTCAGGCATTTTGTTTTAAGACAGTTTGAAAACCAATCAAAAACTGTTTTGAGCATGTTTCAAAATGCCACTTTGCCCTTGAAAAAAAGTTTAAAATATGTCTTGGAAGCTTTTCCAAAAATTACCATTTGAAATGCTGTGTTTAAACAAGTTTATCAGAAATTCACTTGGAAGGTCACAAGTACACAGTTCTATAATAAAGTTTTTAACATTCAGGAAATAGCAAAAAGAATGACAAGAATAGCCTCATCACTGTGTTTGCTTTTTCCTGATTTCCGCATTTTCGGTTAATTGTCCTTCGAATGACAGGCCACATGTTATCCATAGTTTTAGATGAGTATTTTTTGACGATGCACCCTAGAAGAAAAAAAAAAGCGAAAAAATCAGAGACACTCATCAGCCATGGCATTACTTTGGATAATTCTTTGCACTTTTCTTCCACCAAAGTACTGTCTGTGGACTCGTGACAGACTTTCAAACTCACTTTCACCAATTGAAAACTTTTGCAAACTCATCTCAACACAACCACTAATTCATGCCTATTCTACTATTAATGAACTGTACATACTTACGTTTTATGAGCGAGATTCTATCGGGATCAAGTGGTGTCCGTTGAAACTTTTCATTTCAAGGAGGAACCATCCTGGCCAACATTTCCTCTTTTGAGAATACCACCCCTGTCAATCTGGTGGCATACCAGGTCGGTTTCTTTGGGGGCAGCCTTAGTGATAACAGCTGAACATCATTATAGACCTTGATTGGGGAGTTAGAATAAAAAAAAAATCTCACATTTGTAGGCGTTCTTGGTACAAACTGATAGATTTACTTGATTTGCTTTCTTGACACAATTGTGTCTACATGGTCAAGTTTTAATTAAGTGCCTTCAGCATTTAATCAAGGTGCTGGCGTTTGTTAGAGGTCTGGCATTTATTCCAATCTGAACTTATGTCACTGACAAGTGCTGCGAACAGACAAATCTACATGGCAGACATGTCATCTAAGGAAAGACGGTGTACCGTTAAGACTTGCTACAATCAGCAAAAAAACTATCATGTAGAAATTAAGGAAGCCTGTTTTCTGGCAATCTTATACGGTGTCCCCTTAATATAGACCTGTTTGACAGTAATTTTAGTTTAGTTGTCTTTGTGTCCAACTGAGATAGTTACATTATGTTGAATGTGTTGATGATAAAAAAAAGAGATAAAATTCAATAGTTACATGTACCAACTTAAGGAACAAAATGTTAAACAACTTTGCTTACAAAATCCGAATCCTCATCATCATCACTGTCAGCAACCAAGAAGTATCAACATTCTGCCAAACAATTAAAAATGCTTAGCTTTACATGGACTTTTTAAAAACTAAGAGCTGGTTTAATGCTTACTAACAAAATTTAATAATTCTATGAAAAACAATTTTGTAACTTAAGGAATCTGAATGTGGTTTTTTTTGGCCTACAGTTTGGATGGCTACACCCTTAACTGTGACGTGTCAGATATATGATCCATGCTCGTTGAACATTTGGGGTAATACGGACGTACAGGCTTACACAGAACTGTCCGCCTAATAGAGAGTGTCCACTTAATACAGGTTCAATTTATGCTTAATGTTGTTATTGGAACTCCAGATACGTCCTCACAAGCAATTTATTTTTCAAATGTAGAGACGCACTTGGCACTGAAGGGTTTTGGCCGGGGAATCTCTGTAGTCCCCGGATACATGTACCGGTATATTAAACAATTACATGTAGTGTGTGTATCTCATGCACATGCACTGGAAACGAGTTGACAGATTGCCAAATAGTGCCATAGCACCAAGTTGGCTACGAATTTTGCTGCAAGTGTAATGACTAATGACCTAGATGTACAAATTTATACCTTGCAATAAATATGCTGTGTAAATATTGTGCTGAAGCCCAGCCAATGCCCATGGTGCAATTGCACTGTTAACAAGAAGCAATATTTTTTGGGTCAGTGATATGCAGGAAACATACAAGTACAATAAGCCATAGAAGCTATAATCAATTTTTCTACCCTCCTAGGAGCTGTCGTGCCACTGCATACCGCATTCTAGTGTGCTGGATGTTTGGACCGTTCGGTTGGAATAACAGTAGACCATTGCCAGCCTGTGTTTATCACAAAATCAGAGAAAAGTTTCAGACTGCTTCCACCAGAGGTTACAACTCTGCAGAGCAAAGGCAAGGTGAAGCCGATACAAGGTAACTCATGTGAGCAAACAAACAACAGCTCCTTTAGGAGCCACCAGATTTATAAAAGTTATGACCTCAATGCTTCATACTGTAATTCTTGATCTCAGTTTACGATAGTATTAGAATTTCATAGTATACTTTCCTCTCAATCCCTGGACTGTTGGCTTCATTTTTTTTATTTTCTACTGTATTAATCACATTCAGCAAATATGCATACAAATTATGGGGCTAGCATCACACTAGACAACTTTACACCTTTTGTAGGAATTCATTGGGTGTCCATCTAAGAGAGCTTCAATATAGTCAATGCAGCCAAGCCCAGCAGTCCCAGTGTTAAAAAATTTATCCTAATGAGAGAATTCAGTGACTGTCAACAAAGTGGTGAAAAGATACAGGTTGCGTTATATTTTATACAGACCTGGCCCCAGTTGTTCAAAAGTTGGATAGCGCTATCCACCGGATAAATTACTATCCAGTGGATAAGTGTTAGGGTAACCGATTGCGCTATCCAATGGATAGAGATTTATCCGGGGGATAGCGCTATCCAACTTTTGAACAACTGGGGCCTGAATGTTAATTGACCTTTTTACCGATACAGCAGCCATATTGATTTTGCCCCCTGGGCATCCCATAGTACTCATTAAAATTCATTTATTCTTTTGTTGTGATAATGCAGCATATCACAATAATAGAATCAATCCAGTATTATGGGATGCCCGGGGGCAAAATCAATATGGCTGCTGTATCGGTAAAAAGGTCTAATTTTTGTTTGCTATAGCTCTACACCACCTTCTAAGACCGTAGGCTATAGTGGCAGAGGTCCATTTGTCTTTATAGTACAAGGCTAAATTTTGGCGTGCTCCTATTGGTGGAAATCGATCATGTGATGCGATAGTGTCTCCTCAGTAGGCGCCTATCAGGGCATAGTGCCTGTTTTTTGACAATTTTCGCCCAAAATTTAGCGTTATACAACAAAAACAATAGAGTCCTTCTGTCTCAGGCCCTGTGTGATAGGTTCCCTTGGAAATTTGACAGAAGAACTCTATTGTTTAATCGGTGTGCAGTTAAACTACCAAGCCCATGACAACTGTGTACACATACTGGTATCTTTATTGTGGGATACACAATTTTCAAAGAATTATTGTCAAAAGTTTCTCTCAATATGCAATATACTCTACACCCACAAACTGGCGTAACTGCTTTAGGTGTTACTGGTGCCAGTACAGCTATCTTTGGAGTGGTCTTTCATAGGCTTATTGCACTTTCTACACATAGCAGCCTTGCTGCAGCTTTGCTGCATGCTGCCTGAAGTGCATCTTGAACTTCAACTGCAAGCCAAAACAGCCATTAAGTGTATAGTTAATCAAATTTCTTGTGGCATTGTTTTGTGGGTGGGTTGGTGGTGGTGGTGGTTGTGGTGGTGAGGGGGGGGGGGGGTTATATTTTAAACACTCCAGAAACCTGAATGAAAAATGGTGACTGCAGTGCGATAGGCAAAATGAGGACTATGTTATAATCACTTGCAAGTATGGGCTTTTCCAATAATTAATCACTAATAACCTCACCTGAAGGGTATGGAGCTATTTCTTTCTGTTTTCTCTTATTGTAGTTTTCAACTGCCTCTACTCTACTTCGCTTCTCTGTAAACTGTGAGTTCAAAGGTGGTGGAGTTTTAGTCTTGCACTTTGAGAGGATGACATTCCTCTCAGCTGGGGGCATACTGAACACCAGTTCCCTTACCTCATCCACATATTCTGGAAAAAAAGAGGGGCAAACATTGAAAAAATGCATTGGCTTAGAGTAGAAAGCAAACTGACTCGTGGGCAGATTCAGAGGTGATAAACTGGGTGGTTAGTCCCCTAAACGAACTCTTGGTAGAGCGTTTCAAGAGCTGTTCCCCCTCCATAAGCCCTGGTGGGGATACACCGCTAAGGCTACTGCACAAAATAACCACACTTACTGTATGTGGGTGGGACTCTTATTTCCCGCACGACTTCTTCTCCAAACTTGCAGGGCTTGAAATAACGGCCGGTCAACGGACAATGTCCGGCCAAAATTGCCTATTGTCCGGACAAATCCTTGGATTGCCGGACATGTTGTCTGGTCATGTTACTCTTTCATAGAATTTTTAATTTTAACCTTTTGGTTAAGCAATCACAGGGGACGGCATTAACCTTTTTTTGGAGAGACAAATATCTGATTGGCAAATTCCTGGTAGTCGTATAAAATTTATATGTTCAAGTCTTATCGCGACGACAAATCGTCATGCCTTTCATTACTTTGTTTATTTAAGTGTCCCAGTGTAATGGTAGAGGGTTTTATCTTCAGCTGGATACCATTAACACTTTAACAAAAGGTATTATTAGACAGATAGGCTACTAATTGATTGTTTGTTTGTTCGCAAGAGCGCCCTCGTATTTAAAAATAACCTCGCTGCACCGAGAGTTCCGTATATTACATTCGCTGCAACATAACAGAAGCGAGCACCAAGGCCTGAAGATTCTTCCCGTTATATTTACTTTAACAAAATTTATCAAGTATAAGATGAAGGGTCCTGAGTATTCCTGAAAATAAAAAGGAAGCAAGAAATACAACAAGAGTTTTCTTTATTCGTTCACGTGTACCGTACGTAAATAATTTCTGAAGAGAATTGCAAGGTTCACTCGAGAATTATCATTGCTCAAATTCAAAACACGTACTCATAGGATTTATTTTAACATGATAAAATTTATAACGTCAACATTTAAAATATCCCGCAATTAACTGGTACGACTAAACGTGGTTTATTGTATCTCAAGCGATCGACCAGATGATTCGAGCAACATAACAATAAGCGATTCTATTGTGTGACATCATCTTGTCATGCACTGCGAACGGTACATGAATAAATAAATCTGTGAATCCAATGCAATAGGAGAAACTTTCAACTCGAACACAGAAACTGAACAAGTTGTATAATCTTATACATAAGGTCCACAATGTACCTGTGAGTTAACTAAAACTGTATTTCTGAACAACCCTGGACAAATGGGATCAAATTTAAATCGGAAACATGTGGGCATAATCATCAACGTCTTCAAAAACCCTTTCCATTGCGTCTGAATGCTCTTTTGTAATTCCTGCAAATTCTGCTTGAGTAAGTTGATGTCCTCGAATATCTAAAAATACTCTCCCTTTATTGTATTTTAAAAGTTCGATGACGCTTCTTGACGAAAGAGCTTCTTTGTTGCCTGCAACATTTAAAACCTTCAGATGTTCGTGTGTTTTAAAGTTGGAGTTCATGTATGCTTCTTCTGTGATCTCTTGACAATCTTGTAGAAGAAAAAAATTCAGAAATGGACACAAAACAGGGATCTGGTTAAACAACGAGTTTGTTACCTTACAGTGGCTTAATTCTAAGAAAGTCAGGTTATGGATATTTAACATTCTAGTTATGTCTGGTACAGTTTCCTTATTGTAACCAATCCATGGAGCAATTAGCACTTCAATCCTCTTGCAACGGCGTAAAATAGCGCAAATATCCTTCCACTTGAGATAGCAACATTCACTCAGAAGTACTTTTCTGGTCCCTGCGTAGATGTACTTGTCCAAGATATCAGGTGTTACTTTTCTCTGATAGTCAAAGTTAACTTCCTTCCATAAAGCGCCACTGTGCACAACGTGATACCACTTTCTACAAACCAGAGCTAAGATACAAATTCGCTCAGAATCTGTAAAATAGTTAAATATGGTTAAAAGTACCAATTCAGGAAGAGAATTAATCATGCCTGCGCAAAAGCGGCTAAAACAAAAGTGAGAAAGGTTTTACTTGTCAGTGGTCTGGACCACACGTAAACTGCTCAGCAATGTCATGCTGCGTGAAATCCAGGGTGATAAACTGATCATAGACGTAGATTATGAAAGATTGTAGACTGATAAGGCCCAGTATTTCATTTTGAAATATTTCAGAGACAAAAGGAACCTCACGTGCTAATCTAAATTTAATCTAAATTAAAAATGAAGACCCGTACGTGCTTAAATCCCACTGAACCTGTCACTGGAACAAACAAAATTAAAAGCTTTTAACTTATCAAGACACCCTGGCCCGTTACTTAACAAGACACCCAGGCGCGACTTGTCTTCTATTGTTGTCTCCTTTGCTCAAAAGCTCTTAAACACCATTGATTCCGTCCTGTCTTGTCTTTACCTTGTTAACGAATACTGTATACCAGGCAGAGAAGACAGTTATTTTTTCTAAGATGGATTGCGTTAAGTGTGCACGTGAACGCATCAAGTACCGTTGTATTGGCTGTAAAGCGCCCATTTGTAATATTTGTTCAACACCGTGTACAGAGGAAACGCCAGGGTATTCTGAGGAAGCCTATTGTGTTGGAAAATGCGACGAGTGTCAGCATGGCCGAAAGCGAAAGCTCCCTGACCAGCCCACAGCAACAAAATCTCGACAATCCAGCCTCTCCTCTTTTTTTAACAAGAAAGCTAAAGTAGATGCAACAGTAACGGCAACACCCGTAGATCCACAGCAGCAACTCCACAACGATTCCACTCCGTCACAAGCCACAGCAGAGTCAAAGGAAAGGCCTTCAACATCTAAGTCATCCACTCTGTCTGCTAAGAAAGCAAGGGCCTTGACTGTAGCAGCTGCAAATCGTTGGAAAACAACATCTTTGGCCGTATACTTAGCAAATGAGTGGCTCGTTATAAATGCTGACAAGGGAGATTATGTGGTTAGTTTAAATTGTTCTGTGTGTAAAACGCATGTCGACAAGATAAAAGCAATGAAGAACTTTTCACCAGCTTGGGCTTTCACTGGGACAACCAACCTTCGACTGAGTAATGCCGAAGACCATGCACGGGGTGAGCCTCACAAAAGGGCATTAGACTTACACCTTACGGCGGACAAAGGGCAAACTGCTGTTGAAAGGGCCGAGGCAATGAAAGCTTCTACGGATGCACGACAGCAACTTATCACATCTGGCATCAAAAACATGCAGTCAGCCGACATTGCAAAGACAAAATCAAAATTTGAAACTGCATATTTCATTGCAAAAGAAGAAATGCCGCTTATTAAATACCCGCAAATTTTGAAGTTAGAGGAGAAGCATGGTGTCGACATTGGAACAGCTTATCGAAACAACAAAAGTTGTACCACCTTTATCGACTATATCGGAGAGGAACTGGGCAAACGACTACAGGAAAAGATAACTGGTGTAAATTTCTTCAGTGTTCTGACGGACGGCTCCGAGGATGCTTCAGTTTCAGAGAAAGAAGCCATTTTCGTCCAGTACTTGGAGAAAAATCCCCCTGGAAAAGATACAGTTGAAGTTGTAACTGCATTTTTAAGGTTGGTAAACAGAAAAATGAACATGCATTATTATATTTGTAAAAGCTCTTCATTTTCGAAACAAACTGACATTATTTAATATTATTAAATAGTGGCATCATAATGATATGTATTTGTTAGTTGTTGTTTTTTTTCTTTTTTTAAAAAAAAAAATAGGTTTAAAAATATTGCGAGTGCATTTCTTAGTCTGTGAGGGAAAAATTTATGTACCTTATTCGATGTTACGGCGAATACCCATCGCAACACGGCACGAATTTTGCCGACTTCTCTTTTGCTGAAACAACTAGCAGCGGCGTTTGCTAAAGATCGCCTATTTTCTTGGGCAAGTTCACGCTGGGCAAGCTTAACTTGTATTTTACTGGCTGGCACATCCTCAGGTTGGCCGATTTGAAACATGGCGGCGCGGCTGGCATTGTGAGCTGCATTAAAGAGAGTTTCCAGTCCATTGGCATCACCGATGAATCGTTTAAAAGTAAATTGGTTGGGTTTGCTGCCGACGGGGCTTCTGTCAACCGTGAGGAGAAAGATGGTGTCATCGGCATCCTTAAATCTCAGCAACCTTGGGTGATATATGTCTGGTGTGTAGCACATCGCCTGGAGCTTGCCCTCAAAGACGCATTGCAAGGCACCGTCTTTGATGATGTGGACGAAGTCTTACTTCGTCTCTACTATCTGTATGAGAATTCCCCAAAGAAACTCAGACAGCTTCGGGAGCTGCACGACATTTATCGCCAGACCTTCGAGTTTGAAGAGGGAGGTGTTCGGCCAAAACGAGCTTGTGGTAATTATGATACATTTCGTTTTTTATTGTTATTATTTAATTGTTAATTATGTTAATTCAGTTGACGTATATCAGACAAATTGTAACCTCAAGATAGTTTAATAATGTTATTCAAAGAGAAAAGAACACTACGTTGCCTATAGCTTGTTCCAGATTCTCGGAAGTTATGGGGTAGCGAATAATAAAAAGGAAGTGAGCTCCGTTTTTCGCTTTCCCCTTCAACTATCAAGAGCCTGGAACAGGCTACGTTGCGTAGGCCTTCGAAATAACTGAGACTCAGAGTAAAATAACAATTATTATTCTTTTAGGAACTCGCTGGATAGCCCACAAATTGAATGCTCTTCAGCTTGTGTGTGACAAGTACGGAGTTTACTTGCAGCATCTCCAAACGATGTCAGAAGACAAGTCATTCAAATCTGCAGATCGCCAAAAATTTAAAGGCTGGCTACGGAAGTGGCAACAGGCACGCATTCCTCTATTGGCTTGCCTTTTTATCGAAATTTTAAGTCCAGCGAAAATGTTGTCTCTCGCTTTTCAAGACAACGAGATCGACACAGTTTCTTCAATCCAGCGTCTCGAGACAGCTAAAAAGCAGCTTGAACGTCTGGAGAAAAAGAACTTCGAGGATCTCCCAACCGTAAAACGATTCCTGGACAAAGTGGAGGAAAGAGACGGCCAATTTTATTATCAGAACGTCGCCCTGCCTAACTTTAGTGCTGCCAAGGAGTCCGCAAAAGTAACAAAACGCAATTTGCTTGGAAGGATAACGGAAGCGATGCAGACAAGGTTGGAGGCAGCAGAGAACAAGTTTGTCTTGATGGCCGCCACCATCTTGAATTGCGAAGGATGGAAGAGAAAGGGCGACGATGGGGAAGAAGATGTGGAGTTCGCTGACAACTGCGTGGCTGCCCTTTACGACCAGTTCCATGAGCCCTTGCTAAATGCAGGCTTGGACGTCTCCCTTGGCAGTTTATTGGAGCAGTGGCATGACCTCGTTGCCTACACCAAAGGATACCTGGATCCTTCTAAAACACCATATCTACAGGTTTGGAACAGAATCTTCTCTTCAAGTCGGAGGGACAGGTGGAATCTGGTGTTACTCTTGGTCGAGCTGCTCTTCTCAATTCCAATCTCTAACGCGAAAGTTGAAAGGATGTTCTCGCTGATGAACCGCGTGAAGACAGATTCCCGGGCATCACTCGGCGAAAACACCCTTAACAACCTCATCAGAATCCGAATGGAAGGGCCACCTATTGAAGAGTTCGACCCCACCCCTGCCATCCAGTTGTGGGCAATCAGTGCTACCCGCCGTCCAAACCAAAAAGGAAGAAGGCATTACAAACCAAGAGAGTCGTCGAAAAGGCAGAAAGTATTAATTGATCGTTCTTCAACAGAAGAAAGCTCAGACACTGAAGAAGAAGAAAGGGAGCAAGCGTTAATTGCAGAGCTTGATGAACTTGAGTAGCCGTATTAAAAAAAAAATAGTTTTTATTGTCAAACTCTGAAATTGCCATGAGCATTCGAACATGAAAACTTAAACGCAACATAATAGACTGTACATTATCAAGTTTTTGAATAATCTGTAATTATAAGTAAGTGACGACCAGTACGATTACTTTTAAGGTGATCCGGCTATAAGTATTTCTACTGGAATGAAAAGCAATTTCTAAAAGCAAAATCAACCTGTTGCAATGCTTACAGTAGTATTAAAATTGACAGTTTTCAAAGGAAAAAAGTAGCGTGTCGGTGCGGAAATGTACATAAGGTTCATGTTTTATTTGTTATATTATTATTCATATCAAATTGATATTTGTTGAGACGCTTTTTAAAGCGAATTAAGAAATGAATGAAAGCTTTTATTATAACACACGTCACTTCCGGCACACCCTGCAAAACTTGCTTGGTTACTAAGCTTTTTGTCCGTTGGTGGTTTTATTTTTATCATCGATGCAACTCGAAATTTTGAGTGTAGAAAAACACAGAAAATAGAGGGAAAACCTTGTCGTTTAAATGCTCTAAATAGAAAGAACAATGGCAACCGACAACAGTAATTGTTCTTATGAGAATAAAACGCCTTTGGGAGAATTGCATTTAATAGATCCAGTACTGCCGAATGTGACGATATGATTAACTTGTTTTGTAAGTTATAAAGTGTTTAAGGAATGTGTTTGTTGTTTCCATTTAACCTACATGTGTTCGCTTTCATATATTTTTAATGTTTGACATTTACTTCAATTGTAGAAGCGATGTTGCGATTGCCAAAATGAAATATTGTAAATGATTTTGCCATGATGAGTAAAGCGAACGACGCGGTCGTAACACTTGCTTTCCACGTACTGAATGCGAGGCCGCTTCTGCAATAAAGAGTGATAAGACTAAAAACTATTAACTTGTATATTTTCAATACCCACTATTATTAACTATTATTTACAAAAAGAAAAAAAGACTATTGTAATTTGACCGGCCAAAATCGGGTAGTGTCCGAGCAAAATCATGGCCGGCCGGTGAGTTATTTCAAGCCCTGAACTTGTATGGGGTATGTCACCAACAGGTACTCCTTTCTGTCCTTTGTTTTTTGGGTTTGATTAGGCTATTAGTGAGTGTTATGTAGTCTTTATCATGGACCATCATTGACCTAGGTGTCAAGGAAGCACCAAAGTACTATAGCAGGACTTAATACCAGGTTTTTATTATTATAAGGGAGACTAGGTTTGTGGCATAGGGTTATTTTTGTTCCAGTCTTGTGCATATGCCACCGTGGAGGCAGCAGCCCTATTTTATCTTATCTGTTACAAGAAATTTATTTTATACATTTATGTGACAACATACCTGAACCAGCTCAAAATGTACAATTGTAGCAATTGTGCAACAGAACATTGTGTATACTCCGTATTTCGCAGAGTGTCCCATTGAGTCAAATCTTCCATCTCCACACCAAATGGCCTCTCCCTTTTCCCTGAACTCATTCACCAGCTTGGACCTGTATTGTTCCCAGTAGGTCAGAATGGCTGGGAAAAGGAACTTGCTTTGATGTACAAAGTAAGTAAGTGCGCTGTATATATAGATGCCCATGTGTTTTAGTACCAAGAGCACTTTACTAACTGATGCCCCTGCCATCAGAATAGCGAAACTTAGCAGGATATTCTCTGCTGGGTACCGCCCAAGCACCAATGGCTGAGACCTCCACACAAATGAGTCTGGACCGCAATTTCTGCAACACTACGTCACCGTCACCATGGTGCCATTCTTCTTCATGGAGACCTCTGGCCCTTCATCTTTGCAGTTGAAGCAGAACATGAAGAATATGGCTAATTTGGGCTCCTTCTGGCAAGGGATATCTTTGTCAACACTAAAGAAAAGGAGCCAAATATGTGAGGCTTTATGGATTTTTGTCTTTTGCAGCTGCCAGGAGTTCAGTCATGCAGTGCTCACGAGTGTCGTGTGGAAAACGCCTGGCAGCTGCAAAGCAGACGAAGAATTTATAGGCCACAAAGAGTAGTAGCATTATCAAGGTAGGGTTAATGATGCAAACCAGTAGGCAAATTGAGCCATCTGAGAAAAAAATTAAGCCCAACTTTAGCCTCTCCGTAGACCTTCTCTCTATATTTTCATGTATACATAATCACCCAAACAAAATATCCTTTGAATTGATAACCAGGCAGGTGACTTTTTCCTTAGTAGCAGCCCAAAAATTATCTACCATTATCTCATAGATTTTTAATGAACATGTTAAAACGATTTTACAAGCTATCATTTTAAATGATTTATTCAATGAGTGATTCGAAACCGGGACACTACAGTGCAATGACGCTTTCTACAGTGCAATACACTCTCATACTCTCATGCGTTTCCTCCTTATATGGTAAACTGATACTATAGTGGAATAATAATGTACCTCGTTTACTCTTATTGATGCCCTGGGACTATTATATTAAAATCAATCGCTTTACATGTAAGTACCCATCAGTCATCAATCAACCACTCAACCACTTACTTGATAAATCAATCAATTAACCAATCTGTGACTAACAGTGTTGCCAATGCAAATACCAAATGGTCCAGTAATCACTAGTGCCTTAATTTGATGCACAGATTGTGACTCACTCTGTTACTACCCCTGACAGTAATGGTAGTAAATCTTGTGGTTTGATTTGTTTTTGGTTTGATCATTAGCCTTTACACTGCATCTAATGTCACCAATGAGCAATGTTACTGATTGCCATAATCTGGTAGCAAAGAAAAACAAAAAGAAAAGGCTCTTCATAAATCATTTCAGAATAGTCAGAAACCTATCAGGTAATGAACTGACAAGAAGGGATCAGACTGTGGTGAATCTATCATTTGAAATAGTTTTCCCTGTCAAAGGGAAAGGTAGAAAAATTAGGAGAAATAAGGTACGCCATAAAGATGCATTGTTCTTGATCAAGAGCAGTGACATTTATTTATTTATTTATTTTGCCTCGCCTGGGAGTTACGTATATAAGAACATTGAAGACAATTACAAAACCAGGCGGGGACACCACAACAGTAAGAACCAATTACTGTGGGCCCAAATTAATTAATTAACAAGGTACATAAGGAAACAAAAACTGATTAAAAGCAACAAGTTACAGGACAATACCTAGGAAAAACATGGTACATACCTAGGAAAAAAGACTTGAACGCCCTGTATATGATTCCACCATGAGAGTGTGGTTTCACATCTATCCCATTTAAAAATTCCCTCGCTTTGCAAGGGGTTCATAATAAGCAAAAATGTGCCTTTCTTTCTGGCGACCAGGTTGGCACGAGTGAAAAAGCACCACTATGTCATAGTGGTGCTTCAAAAACAGTGTATCAGCCTGAATAAAAAGAAAAAAGTAAGGGTAAATACTTCAGTAAATCTAAATATTTAATTTTTCCCTCGTTTTTTTGTTTAAAAAAATGATCACTTTAAAAGTAAACAACATTTAGATGATATATGGGGCCACTCTGAAATGCCTCGGTTATGTCAGTCTTCATAATAAAAATAAAAGTGATTTTTCCACCACGTACAGTTACAGATATTTAGATTTTTAGAATGAAAAAGGCATTGACAGGCCTACACAGACACCCCTATGTGGTTTTATGTTAGCGACGCACGAGCCTTAAAAGTTTTGCTCTGACGAGTATGTCTTTGAGCGATTTACCTCTTTTGTATGATATAATCGGAGGCGTTTTGTAAATTGTTTTCAGCAGTGGCTGATTTTGGATGAGACTCCAATGTTGCATCAGTATTTGTTTTAAACTTTTAACCCCTGGATGGTATGTTGTCACAAAAGGCATTATTTAGCATTTAGTTTTTTTTTTTGTTTGTTTTTTGCCTTTCGGCAAAGGGGACCTCAGACAAGGTTTTTTCAATTAGGCTTTTTGGATAACCACGTGCTTTAAGTTACAAATGGCCTCCTGGAAATTTTTTCCGAGGAGTTTGTTTTTAGAAGTCTGATAGCTTCCCCTTTAATAAAGCCTCTCTTAACACCTGGTGGGTGGCAAGAGGAATAGTGTGTATATTGAAAGGTCTCGGTTGGCTTGTAGTGAGTTTTGACGTCGAGGATAGATTTGTTTTGGAATCTTTCACCTTTGTACACTACCGTGTCTAAGATAAGAATGTAGTTTCTTTCTCTGAGATTTCAGCTGTAAACTTTATAGTTGGATGAAATGTGTTAGCTTGTTCTATGAATAGATCAATGTCTTGTTTACTGGCGTCCCACAGGGAGAAAACGTCGTCTATGTAGCATTTCCACACTCTCGGTTTGATGTTGCTTTGATTAAGCATTTTTGTTTCGATTTCTGCCATGAAGAGATTGGCGAAAGCAACCGCCATTTTCGTTCCCATGGCTGTTCCGTGACATTGGAGATAGTTTTCTCCGTTGAACTGGAACGAATTTTCTTTCAGTATACGTCCGAGCATTTGTTTAAGATAGTGTGACGGAATGGGAGGGTTGTTATTGTGGTATTTTTCGTATGCTTGGCATACTATTATGATACCCTCTTCTTGTGGAATGTTTGTATACAAGCTTGTTACATCCATTGATGCTAGGATGGTTTCATGTGCCACTTGAGTTTTCTCTATAAAGTTTATGAAATCAGTCTATCTTTAAGATACGATGTTTGTTTCTGAGCAACTGGCTGTAATAAATGGTCCACAAGGGATGATATCCTTTCAGTCGGCCCTTCGCAGCCCAATATAATGGGTCTACCGACTGGCAAAGGCTTGTGGATTTTTGTCAGAGTGTAGAAAATCGGTATCCTGGGTGGAGTTTGTGAAAGCCATTTTTTTGTCATTTCGTCTATATGTTTGCCATCGTGTTGTTGAGTAATAAGTTTAGTAACTCTTCGTAATGTTTCAGTGACCATGGGGTTTTCATGAGGTCGGTAATGGTCGCTATTGTCTAGCTGTACCTGGGCCTCTTTAATTTTGTCCCTTTTGTTGAGAATCACTGTTGTGCTGCCTTTATCAGCACGTTTTAGGTTAATGGCAGTATTCTTTTGCAGTTCTTTGACTTCTTTGTGTTCGTTGTGTGACAGGTTGCATTTTGGCTTTGTTATTTCTATTTTAGAAATGCTTAACTTGACATTTTCCAAGTAGCTTTCAAGGGCAATAGAAGGTTGTACTGGTGGTATCCAGTTTGATTTGACATGGAAAGGATGTGGCTCTTTGTCATTTCCGTGGAATATATATCTAAGTGTCATAAGTCTAGCGAATTGTTCGAAATCACGCAACAATTGTTGCCTGATTTTATTTTCATTTGTCACGGGTGTTTCAATAAATTTAAGCCCTTTTGCTAACACGCTGACTTGGTGGTCAGTTAATGTATTGTCTGAAAGGTTTTTAAGGTATTTTTCATTTTTCTCCCTTTCTGTGATAATACGTTTCTGTATTGTGTTATTTCTACGCTTTTTGCGTTTGTTATTCTTGGATAGCCTTTCTGCTTCAGTGGATTTAGCGACTGATTGTTCAGAGATGACACTGTTGTACTTTTCAACATGTTTATTAACACTCTGAAAACGAGTATAAATGAGGTCTTTCAATTCTGAAAGTTGGTGTTCTAATTTGTCTAGCCTACTGACATCAGTATTTACAATGCTCCTGAAGGGCGAACGTGATCTCTCACGTACATTATTTTGTGAACGAGTCTAGGCAGTATTGGCCTTTTTAAGTTTTTTGTTGTGACTAATAAGTCTACGCTGATGATAGCGCACTAGGGCGCTAACAAATTGTTCTTCGGCGTGACTCTTAATCGCGCTAATTTCCTGTTGGAAAGTTTCATCTGGCGTGACATTCGCCTTTGCCTTATACTGCAGCGAGTTAGGGCAAGTCTTTTGTTCTAAATGTCTCTCCAGTTTAATTTTGGAGTTTTCCGTCTTTTGCTTCTTAAATTGTAAAGCGCTGGTGGCGTCTTCATGTTTCCTTTTCCTTGGCTGCGGTGTAGATTGGCTACTACAATGTACTATATATTGAATCAACGTGTTTTGTCGGTTCTGTAAAAAAGTTGCTTTGTGCCGCAATAGATGCGGTTTTGTGCTTGGAATATTGTGCAATTGAACAAAGTGTGATGTCACGTAGGGGATGGGGCCTGCCTGGGAAATGTCACAGAATGAAAACGGCATTGACAGGCCTACACAGACTCCCCTATGTGTTTTACGCTAGTGACGCACGAACCTTTAAAGTTTTGCTCTGACAAGTATGTCTTTGAGCGATTTACCTCTTTTGTATGATATAATGGGAGGCGTTTTGTAAATTGTTTTCAGCAGTGGCTGATTTTGGATGAGACTATATTTATAATTTCAACCACGTCCCTGTGAAAGAAGGCAATAAAAAATTCAAAATTCCGACTGAAGGGTGATTTTTTTTAACTGAGTGCAAGAACACACCATGGTTATCGTTCATCAATATCGTATAGTCAGGTAGTTAAACTATAGCTTTAATTTCCGAGTGTTAATGATCGAGAAATTCGTTCCGAGTTGTGGATGACTCAGGCATTTTCATGGCAACTATATATCTCTTATTTCGGACATAGGTATGTTAATTACTCACTTTGTAGGTGAAAAGGCTGGTTTGAAAAGGCACTCATCACTGTCACTAAACTCGGCTTCCACATGCACCAAACTCTCTCTTGAAAAGAAACAACAAGAAACAAAAGGATGAAATACACCTATTCCTTTTCGAGATGGAATAAAAAAACTGTGCCAGTTTGGTTCACAACAAAGAAAAGTATTTCTGTGTGGCTTAAAATAATATCAGTTGAAATTGACTCAATGCTGGTGAAAGAAAACCGATAAAATTCGTAGATTAATTACCTATTAGCTATTTACACTATTTTTAGTGGGCTCACGAACAGTTGAAAATTTAAATACCACATAGAATGATAATGAGAAAGTTGTTTCGTCTGCTTAGAGGGTCTGTCGTTCTCGTCAGGGGCACAGTCAACACACCTGGTAAAGAGTTAAAAAAATGCAAAATAGTGAAACCGCAGAAGGAAAGTTGACATAAACAAAGTAGAGAAATTCTAACTATTTCGCTTTAGGGTTACACTCTGACCAAACTTTTCAAACAATACAAACTGAAAGTTTTAACAAGAGTGAATTTCGTCAAACTAACTATATCTATTATTTTTCCATTTTTTCTTTACTGAGAATAATCTCGTTTTTAGAGTTTTGAAGAAGTATCTTATGACGAGTGCTGAAATACCATTTAAGAGCCTTGTGGGAGGGCGATTACTTCATGCCAGTATGCCATATAGTCTCCCGCTTCATACAGTCGTTTATAGGTCCCAAGCCCTTCTCAACTCTCCTCAGTACTGATCAACAGTCCTTGGCACTGATCAACAGTCCTTGGCACTGATCAACAGTCCTTGGCACTGATCAACAGTCCTTAGCACTGATCAACAGTCCTTAGCACTGATCAACTGTCCTCAGTACTGATCAACTGTCCTCAGTACTGATCAACTGTCCCTAGCACCGATCAACTGGTACTTACTTACCATCCTTTCAACACTGTAACGAGAAAGATCCTTTTAGAGAATTTCAACATCTTATCAACTGATCCTGAGACACGTGGGATATTCCCTGAGCCGCCCCTCGTCTCCTATCGATGCGACAAGAATCTCCGGGATTTCCTAGTACACTCCACTAGCGGCTCTCAGAGGCCCCTTGATGCTGGCTCTTTTCCCTGCCGTCGTCCCCGCTGTCAGACATGCCAGTACATTACTTCTCAGACTGTTCTACATGGGCCCAAGAGCTCACATACCATCCAAAATCGCTTCACCTGTCAGTCTGAGAATGTGGTGTACTGCATTACTTGCCGCCGTTGCACTACCATGTACATCGGTGAGACCGGAAGGCGCCTACGTGAACGCTTCGGTGAACACCTGCGTAGCATCCGCAACCGGTCTCCTGGGCTTCCTGTAGCTGAGCACTTCAACTCCGCCAACCACACTATAGATGACATCAGCGTCTGCGGAGTCAAGCA
Source organism: Siderastrea radians (assembly GCA_964017195.1). NCBI lineage: Eukaryota > Metazoa > Cnidaria > Anthozoa > Scleractinia > Rhizangiidae > Siderastrea > Siderastrea radians. Next base: position 43,486 of record CAXHKT010000103.1, read on the forward strand.
ATGCAGCGGCAGCAACACCAGTCGGAAGCGGTGGGAGATGCAATTAATCTTTGAGCTCGGTACGCTCAAGCCGGGCGGACTCAATATTAATTTCAGTTTTATTTAAATACTTTCATTTCACGTGCACGCGCTTTGGTTGTTCGTTTCTTGTGCGCGCGCTTTACGTGCGCATTTTTCAGTTAGGCTTTTTTTGTATGGCGCAACGCGCATATTCCTGCACACTGAAGAAGGGCTATGCCCGAAACGTTTGTGCTTTTACAAACTATGACACCTTAACGTGTTTATCTCGCGTATTAACTTTTTCTTATTATCACTGGTGTCACGCATCAACTGAGCTTTGTCTCTTCTTTTGTTACCGATCAACTGTCCCTAACACTGATCAACTGTCCCTAGCTGTTATCATCTGTCCCTATTACCGATCAACTGTCCCTAGAACTGATCAACTGTCCCCAGCACTGATCAACTGTCCCTAGCACTGATCGTCTGTCCCTAGCACTGATCGTCTGTCCCTAGCACTGACCAAATGTCCCTAGCTGTGATCATATGTCCCTATTACAGTTTAACTGTCCCTAGCACTTATCATCTGTCCCTAGCACTTATCATCTGTCCCTAGCACTGATCAACTGTCCCTAGCACTGATCATATGTCCCTAGCACTGACCAACTGTCCCAAGCACTGATCAACAGTCCATAGCACTGATCTACTGACCCTAGCACTGCTCAACGGTCCCTAGCACTGACCAACTGTCCCAAGCACTGATCAACAGTCCATAGCACCGATCAACAGTCCCTAGCACTGATCAACGGTCCCTAGCACTGCTCAACTGTCCCTATCACTGATCAACTGTCCCTATCACTGATCAACTGTCCCTATCACTGATCAACTGTCCCTAGCACTGATCAACTGTCCCAAACCCTTCTCAACTGTCCTCAGTACTGATCAACTGTCCTCAGTACTGATCAACTCTCCCTAGCACCGATCAACTGTCCCTAACACTGATCAACTGTCCCTAACACTGATCAACTGTCCCTATTACCGATTAACTGTCCCTAGAACTGATCAACTGTCCACAGCACTGATCAACTGTCCCTAGCACTGATCGTCTGTCCCTAGCACTGACCAAATGTCCCTAGCTGTGATCATATGTCCCTATTACAGTTTAACTGTCCCTAGCACTTATCATCTGTCCCTAGCACTGATCAACTGTCCCTAGCACTGACCAACTGTCCCAAGCACTGATCAACAGTCCATAGCACTGATCATCTGTCCCTAGCACTGATCATCTGTCCCTAGTACTGATCAACTGTCCCTAGCACTGATCATCTGTCCCTAGCACTGATCAACCGTCCTTAGCTGTGATCAACTGTCCCTAGCACTAATCAACTGTCCCAGTAGTATTGATCAACTGTCCCTAGCACTGATCAACTGTCCCTAGATGTGATCAACAACAGTCCTTAGCATTGATCAACTGTCCCTCGCTGTGATCAACTGTCCCAGTAGCACTGTTCAACTGTCCCTAGCACCGATCAACTGTCCATAGCACTGATCAACCGTCCCTAGCTGTGATCAACTGTCCCTAGCACCGATCAACTGTCCCTAGCACCGATCAACTGTCCCTAGCACTGATCAACTGTCCCTAGCTGTGATCATCTGTCCCTAACACTGATCAACTGTCCCTAGCTGTGATCAACTGTCCTTGGCACTGATCAACTGTCCCTAGTTCTTATCACAACTGTCCCTAGCACTGATCAACTGTCCCTAGCTGTGATCATCTGTCCCTAACACTGATCAACTGTCCTTAGCACCGATCAACTGTCCCTAGCTCTCATCAACAGTCCCTAGGACTTATCACAACTGTCCCAGTAGCACTGATCAACTGTCCCTAGCACCGATCAACTGTCCGTAGCACTGATCAACTGTCCCTAGCACTCATCAACTGTCCCTAGCATTGATCAACTGTCTTTAGCTGTGATCATCTGTCCCTATATTTGTGGGCAACTCTTAAGTCAGTAAGTCTTTGCGCTATTGGTGAATGAAAATAACTACAAAGTGACCAATTAGAAGGTAGGAAAATGCATCAACCTTACACGTAAAAGTTGGACTGCTTGAATAATTGAGAACAAATGATAATTACATCATGACACACCCAAAGTACATTGTTCCAAGTACTGTAATAAATCACTTTTCCTACAGTGTTAATTATAGCCATACTCATTGTAATATCTAGAGTCATATTGCATGCTGGGAAACATTGCATGCTGGGAAGGATAGGACCACGAGGAAAACATGGCGAATATCTGTTCGAGTGTAAAGAGCTAAGACACAGATAGTTATTAAAGATTGAGTTTATTACATTCATTAGTTAACAACTACCGTTATACCCCCAACTGAAATGCTGTTTTCTATTGGACGAGAGCTATTCACGTTGCTCCGAACCTTAAAACAGTTATTGTCTTTGTGATTGTTGCTATTTCTACTCAGCTGGTAGTTATTCCCTTTCTCAAGGTTCCCTTTTTGATAAAAGCACATGCCCACAGCACAGATTCGCTGGCCAGAGACGCTTGTTCCTTTTCATTTACTCCTAGGGTCGACATCGTGGGCTCTAGCACATGCAAGTGATTTTCATGTGACTCATGTAATCAGCCACAGTTATATCCGAACACTCATGGGAATTTTATCTGGATTGTAATATTTTAGAGATTAATATTAATCCGAATGATATTATTAATAATAATCTAATCCTTAATAATAATCTATTACTGGATTATAATAACCCTATTATAATCTATTAATATTATAATCCACGGATTAATATTAAATTTGAGTTGTCCTGAAGTAAACATACCAGATAAAAGTTTTTATCCACCAAGTTTAATGAATGTAGCTGGGCTAGAAAGCGCTTAGTTATGCTTTTAATTTTCCATACATTTATTTGCCTATATTTTTTTTCGCGCAAACCGCGAATTCTGTAATTTCGTTTTCAAGAAAACTTTGCGCTTTTCTGCCGGGTTTTGTAAACTTTTTCAATCAGAAATACTGGAAATGAACGCCGACTTCGACGCCGGTGTTGTTCAAGACATTAAAGACATTATTTACTTGTTTTGATTCCTTTTCGAAATGCCCTCTGAAACTATTAAAATAGTAATAGAGTTGATGTTCTTGGTCGTAAATATGTTTTTTGGCCCTTCTCAAAGCTCATTTTAGCCCCGCCTGCGGCTCGGGCTAAAATGAGCCTGAGTCGGGCCAAAAACATATTTATGACCAAGAACATCGACTCTATAATTTGTTGTATTGATTGACTGAAGTGGCAATGAAGGTTTTAACTATAAGTTTTATTGAATTTCAACTCAGGATTTATGCAAGTGTTTATTTAATCACTGCAATACATAATTATAATTAACCCTACTATCTAGTTTTACTAAAACAAATTTTTCATGCAAATTATAGTTGTCACTGAATTTCGTTCAGTCCCACAGTTCTACACTAATCATAAGGCGAAAAGGACTTTCTTCAGTCTGTTGATGGCATTTTATAAATTTGATTGTCAACTTTAGAACTCCATCACAGATAGTACTTTAATAGACACAGTTAACTTATAATTTATTAAATAATATAATTACTATAATTGTAGTAAAAAAAATACTATTAGCTATTGTATAACATTTAACTTTAAAAGCTCCATCCAATTTTCAAATTTGGCAATGCTGCAGATACCAGCTATCTTAATTCGAGCTAGAATTGAAGTGGTCGAGTTCTGGGAGTCACGTAAATCTTACATTATATTAATTATTTTCAATTGAAAGTAAATAAATCGTGCTGTGAACTTACAAAAAACTGATGCAGATATTCTCTGCACACATTAACATTCAAATTGTCCCTAATAAAAAGACAAATTAGCAGCTGCATTTATGATCAGTTTCAATTATTTATGTTTTTGTCTGCGGCTTCTTTTCCCAGTGGGTTGGAAATGGACAGACAAATTGTCCACCAAATTGTCCCTTGTCCTTTTCACATTTCTGCTCCCTGAGTTTGGTTTAGCTACAAAAGAAAAAATGTCGAAATTGCCATTTCATCATAATTATATAAGCAGCATAGCAGTGCTAAAGAATTCAAATATCATGCATTTTCAAGGGTAGGGATTTTTTTAGTACACAAGTTGAGCAATCATTTTGAACTGGATCATTTCCCATAATTTTATAATACAACTGTAGTATTCAAATACTGATTCTTATATTTACACTGGTTGAATGAATGCAATTAGAACATATGTGAATGATTGAATTAAGACATGACATATTAGAAGATTGATATTTACCAGATTTTATGTCTTTGGTAGTGTCCGTGGTAACAACTTAACAAAACAAAAACCACAAATGTTAGTGAACGTATTTAAATAAAGATAGTATTTGAGCATTCAAAAAGATTCTTCTTTTGACACTGGATGCATGCATGGATGGAACAAATGGATGAATTTGACATACGTTTTACGTATAATATTTACCATGAGTGTCTTTGGTTGTGTCTCGGACACCTGCCTCAACATCGTCCTCTCTTGCCATGGTCACATGTACAACTTAACAAAACAAAAACCAGGACAAATGTTAGTGAGCGAATTTAAAAAAAGATAGTATTTGAGCATAAAAAAGATTCTTCTTTTGACACTGGATGCATGCATGGATGGAACAAATGGATGAATTTGACATACGTTTAATCATAGTTAATAGAAGGAAATGGTTAGGAAGCCTGGCAAAGTTCTTTGTTATAGGTTTTTGTTCGCTATTTTGGGGGTTGACCGTGCACAAAACCTGACAAAATACAATATGTGGTTACGTGTGTTCATACAACTAACCAATAGAAACATTGCGATTACGTAATTCATGCATAGTGTATGAACGCAAAACAAAAGATGTGCACGGTCATGGACCTTCCAACCTCAATCCTGGCCTCTTTGTTTGCTTCTTTGATGTTTGCCAGGCTTCCTAACCATTTCCCTCTATCAACTATGGTTTAATGTATAAAATTTACCACAAGCGTCTTTGGTTGTGTCATTAAAAAAGATTTTTCTTTTGACACTGGATGCATGGATGGATGGAACAAATGGATGAATTTGACATACATTAAATGTATAATATTTACCATGGGTGTCTTTGGTTGTGTCTCGGACACCCACATCGATATTGTCCTCTTCTCTTGCTGTGGCCACAACTTAACAAAACAAAAACCACAAATGTTAGCCGTGATTTGAGCATTCAAAAAGATTTTTCTTTTGACACTGGATGCATGCATGCACGGAAAAAAGTGGATGAATTTGACATACATTAAATGTATAAAATGTACCAGAAGGAGTGTCTTTAGTTGTATCTGGGACACCTGCCTCGATATCGTCCTCTCTTGCCGTGGTCACATCTTAACAAAACAAAAACCACATGGTACTTCAATTAAATGTATTGACATTTCTTATTGACAAAAAAAAGGCAATCACATTTTATAATCTTTGAATTAGACATGGTAGAAATAAGTTGAAGCAATGAATAGACAAGAATTAAAACAATATATGAAAACTATGATGCACTTGAGATGCACTTTTAGGAACTTGAAATCATGATAATGTCACTATCAAAATGTGTAGCCGTCATTCAATTTATTTTGAAAAACTATTTTTACACAATTACATCTAACAATGCATTTGTATATCTTCATGACTGACTTTTCTTTACTGAACTCACTCTTTTGAAACAGCAATATTATTGTAGAATCAATGCAGGCCACTTTGAAGGTAATTAAATAACTTAAATATGATTTTTGAACACACTAATAATATATCTGGTTTATGTACATACCAGGGTCATCTGGTTTCTGCATAAAGGCTGCAGATAAAATGTACATTCACTGTGTTATAGTTAATTGTATGCACTGTTAAATTATAACATAGGATTAAAATGATTCAAATTGATGTTGCACAATATTATTACACTACAAAAAATGTGTTAGATAAGGTATCAAAAATCGGCATTCTGTCTTAAACAGGGTAGGAAAATCAGAGGTTGGTGTCAGGGTTTGGGCGGCTAGGCCGCACCTCCTACTCAAGATTCTGTCAAGTACCACACCACCCCCCCTCCCCCAGGTATATACTCAACATACACACAAACAAATTGGAGTTAAACCAGCAAATTTGAGATTTCAATGTTTATAACTGTTTGAAAGCAGTGTTTTTAATGTTCATATGCTTAATTTACAAGCAGACAATTTGTATTATATGCTTTTCTGCCAGTAGACCTGTAGGTACATACCACTGTCCAGGCTAATAAATCTGTTGGCAAAGCACTTCTCCTTATGTGGGTGCCATGGTGCTGAGGGCCATCCCGCACAAATCTCAATTTTACACCATTGCACCCAATTCCTGTGCGTCTAATGAAACTCCTTAGGACATCTCCTTTTATTTCAACATCCATTACATCTATGAAACGCAGCATTGGTGCCACTTTAAAACCCAATGCCTCGCGGCATGCACACTTCCTTGCAACAAATTTGTGCTTGAAGAACATTTTAACCTACAAAATACAAAAACTGACAGAATTAAATTCATTCTAACTTATCCCTATGCATACTCCAAATATGATTGTAACTGATGAGCTAAATGGTTCTGGGCAGTTTGTAAAATTCATATGGATACTTATTGAGTTACATGACAGCCGACTTTGTATTCATTCACTGTTAAATCAATGCAATATTTTAAATTACTCAAAATTTATTCATTAAACATAACTTTAGAAACAAGACAGATTCCAATTTACCAAACATGTGTTAATTTGGCAGTCCTGCTGCTAGCATCAGACTGTGTAAATTTTTAAAGGGCAACATCACAGAATAAGAAAAGAATATTAGAAAATATTTTGATGAAAAAGTTTGAGAATTATACAGTAATATAAATAAGATGTATAGCTCAGGGATCAAAGCAAGTTATTTAGAGAAGGTTATAAGCAACAATTGCTTCTCAAAGACTTTTACTGATAAGCTAAATTTAGTAGTGGGATACGGATATTTTTATTCAGAGTTCAAAGGAGTCTGGGACTATACTGGGACATACATAAGTTGCACCTATTTGGCCAAAAATGTCTTCATTTACTGCACTGTGAAAGCGTAGTGAGAGAACTTGATCCATAGACCACAGTTAATTGAAAGGTGATTTTACTGCTGTTTTGTTTAATGTGCAAGTTTGACATGTTCGAGGACATAGGCTAGTTATGAAGTCATTTAGCCTGGTTATGGTCTCAGCCCTTCAATAATACAAATTAAATTAAATTGTTTTTTACATACCTCCTACTGCTTCTTGCTGGCCAATTAAGGCCATAGCAGCCTTTGCGGCAGTAGTCTTGCCAGACACTGGTTTCCCCCACGCAAGAATTAACGGGACCCCATCATATAGGTTGCATAGCTGTTCATAATGAACAGCTAGGCCAATCCCACCTAGTGTGAGCAAGGTAGATGGGAAGTTGGACCCCAAGTGCTTGTTCATGACCATGATCAACTTTCTTAGTGTTTCAGAATCAAGATTTCCTGGAAAAGTAAAAACACTTGTATTATCATAGAATCATATTTTAATATGCATTTTTGCATTTCCAAGTAAATGGTAAACATTGACTATTTCATTATATAGCTAGACCATATAAAGGTTCACATGCAAGCATTATTTTATATTGTGATAGATTTCTATAATAATTATCTTACATTATGAAGTAGTATTGGCAATTGCCAGTTAAAGTAATAAATATTATGAGATGTGCCTCAGTCTATGACCCATCTGACATGCTTCACAGTGTGGAGTATATAATTATGAGGTAGTCTGTTGAATCGACATTGAATCTTTTCATAGCTTTGAGTGGTGCATGCTACGTCCTTAAGCTATCACCAAGTTTATTAAAATCAAAAGTAGAATTGTCTTCTCAGTTGCATGCCTGAAAAATATATCAGGCTTTGAAAAGAAAACAAAGCCATAACTTTTGCCAATTCCAGGAAAATGCTTGACTGAGTGAGCAGCTACCAAAGCCAACCGGGAGCAGGCCAATTGTGGATCATTTAGTTTATTGTTGTCATATGCTGATGAACATTAAAGTCCTAGTCATCCAAAAATTTATATCATATTATATGATATACATAATTTAACTGGTACAGATAAATTAAATTTTTGACCAACATTTTTTACCCGAGGCTCTTCCTGGAAGGTAGCTTTCACTCATTTCTTCTTTTCAAAATTCATACTGATTACTCCTATGAATTAGATGTGACAAAGCTGGAGGCTTAACTCGAAAACCTAATGTTTAATTGGGACATTCCATTTGTTATCCACACCTCCTCTCCTACTTTGGAAGGCATATTTCAGTAAGGTCTTACGTAACAGACCTTGTCGGAATCTGTAAATAATTTAAAGTAAATGTCGGGTATCGGTATCGCCATTTGAGCCTATCTGGGGGTGTAGGATTCAAATCTACTTATGTGGGGTTGTTGGAATCACAATTTTACCCTTAACTGGGGTGTTAGAATCATTGAAATTGAATTTAGGACCTGTCAATCAGTTTTTACTAAATCCGAGTACTGTAGGAATCGGTAAAAAATCTGCCGTCTGCCGCAAGGTGCAGGAAATTTTTGGAATGTCCCATTAAGCCTCCAAGCGCACTCTAAAATTTCTCCAACTTCAATAAAATTTCATTGCATATGCTTCTAGTCTTAGTAGTTTCATTCATGTTCTATTCGCGTGTTATATAAGTAAATAAAGGATCGTCGTGCTGTTGTTGGAGGAAATGGCGAGCTAGGACATGACAAGGATAAACTGTTATAACTTAAACATGCAACAATCACACTATCATTTGTTCATGCAGAACTATAAAGTGCTGATTGTCTGATGGGTCATGCAGTACAACTTCAAGCTTCATATATTATTTAATTTGCCGATCAGAAGACAACCTATTGAAAGGAAGCAATAAAAATACTTACCTTCAAAGTTGAAGGTTGGCATTTTATAAGATGCCTTACTGTCTAGAACACAGTAAGGTGAATCTCCAATACCCAACTTTTCAGCTATGCCAGTCCTGATGTCCACCCTCACATGCAAATTCGAACCAATTACCCATATAGGTGCAGAAGGATCTGAAGTTTTTTGACGTCCGAGGCACTAAAAAGAAATAGTTAAAACAAAACTGACATGATACAACATAAGCTTACTAAGATTATTACATAGACAGCTTGAATGAAAAAAAGTCGACCTCAAACTATCAAACATGTCCTTGTTCAATAGTACAGACAGACGTTTTGCCGGTTCGGGCATCTTTAACCTCAGATCATGCCCTCCCGCCCTACTTATCACACTTTCCTTCTCCCCTTTTAAAAAAAAAGAACGCCTGATCGCAGGTTAGGGCATCTTCAGTTAATAAGTGTACAAAAGTTCACTGATACTAGCAGACGACCCAAGGCTCTGAAAGCGAGCGCGAAGTACACATAATGGGCTGGGAACAGGTTTGCGTGGTCGTTTGCGTACGTCACGAAATTTCGCGCGAAATCGGTAAGAGAATCAGGTGAAAGCGATGCGAACGTTTTAATTTAGTTCGTTCTCGTAAACTTACCTTGGCATCGCTTTCGCCAGGTTGACTTAATCATAACCTAACTATATGCCAGTTCTGGGTCTCCAAGGATGAATAATACCTTAAATTAATAACTGGTAATAATGTGTACTGACCTCAACCGGAAAGACTTGATGAGCACTCTCGCTTTTGATGTACTCGTCGCATACCCCTTTGAAGTATGCTGGCAAGTACTGGTCTTTGCTTGGCGCTGTCCACAACTTGTTTGAAGAGAACACATTTAGAATTCCCTGCTGACTTGACATGTCCCTCCACGTCAAATAGCTGTAGCTGTGTTCCCTTGGAGATAATCAAGCAAACATTTTTTGGCTTAAAATGTCCTAAATCATCCTTGTTTTTTTTATCAGCAGTTTTTAAGTTAAAAAGACCCTTATTGGTTATGCAAAATGAGTAAACTTTAATTATGAATTATGAAGGTAAATGTTCAGATTGTCTTTACACTTTAGACCCAAGGATCGAGAAAAAAGATAGGACAGTTATTGGCATGCGTTGTTGTTTTCCTAACAAGTTAAATTAGTCAACAATTTTGGGCGGAACTATCCATCAATCAAAGGCGGCAGGCCGAAAAGATCAAAACTTCGGGCGTTTTCAATTTGCAATTTGTTCCGGTGAAAAATCAAATGGAAGACTTTTCCACTGGAAATTTTTCGGAAAAAGAGGAATACCTTCAGAGGTATTCCTCTTTTCTCGTTTTTACCGAAATGATCGGATAATCCTGTACCATTTGCCTTGTTCCACTAGTGCCATGCTCCTTGGTGCGGTTTTTCCTTACGAAACAAACAAACATGGCGTCTTTGTTGATGTTAGCCTTCGAATACAGCCGCCTCTCATCGCTCCCAGCCGGTTTGGCATTTCGTTTTCTCCCTCGCGAAACGCCAAACCGGCCAGGAGCGATGAGAGGCGGCTGTATTTGCAGGCTATGTTGATGTTCCCTTATTGTGGTTTTCGAACGATTCGCGCAGATGCGTTCTTGAATCATGAGCTGTGCGGAGGTAAGAATTGCCACTTATTAATAATACATATTTAGTTACTTACCGTATTAATTTTATTCAGGTTGTTGTATTTTTATACGTGAATTTTCGTCTTGGTTATTCTCGCCTAATAAGCTTCTGTTTGTTGTGCTTTCAGTTTACTGGTAAAACGTCCTGAGCCTGAGAACGAATGGGATCAGTGTCTAAATGGAACGCGCTCTTCCCGATCGGAAATTTCCAACGGAAGTTTTCGGAAATTTTTTGCAAATGGAAAACGCCCTTCCTCTGCAGTCTTTTTTTCCCAAGCGGCTTTTCCGCTTGTTGCTCGATCGTTCTTCTTTTGCTTCACATTTGTGTATTTGCTTCGCACGCTAGGAAAAGAAAAAGACTTTCCACTGTCTAACTATAGATTCGGGCACGTTACGCAATCAAAAAATTATCACAAAAACCCTTTGATCCAATGTTATGTTAAAGAAATTAACTTAAATAAGCAATTCAAAGTCATACCCTGTGTCGCTATCAGCATCCTCCGTATCCCTGTTTACGCAGTCCTTCGGTATTACCCGGAAAAGAAAGCCATTTGCACTTGTACTGCCTACGCGGCCAACAACATATCCAACGCAATCCAACGAAAAATTTGTCATTGGGTAGAAAACGCCGTTCTTATGATATCCAATCTCTCCATCCTTTTCTGTTAGCTTTTTGGAGTCTTTACTTGAGCTGGGAGTAGACTCAGCATTAGTTGAATTGCTTTCTTCTTTCAGTAGAGAGTCATTCATGTCTTCGTCAAGTTGCGCCATTTTTATCTTCTTCAACTTGAAAAGACACTGCTTCTATGATTGCTGGAGTTAAAATGGGATCCGTCTCCTTCGCAGCCGTTGTTTGTGCTCGTCACGCAACGCTTCCTCCCCCACCAACGGCTGCTTAAACCAGAACCACATTCCTTTCCTTTTGTTTCGACCCCAGTTGCTTTGACACCTATCGGCAAAAACGTGACAGTTGCTGTTAACCGAAAAGCTGTTGTATTGCTTCATATCTTGAGCTTAGATTCTCTTTGTACTTGGAATTAATTGTTTTGGACATAAGGTTTAAAATCAGACGTGTTTTATTAAGGTAAATCTTTGGTTTATTCGATGTCTGGTGTGTGTCAAATTCAAAATGCGGCGAACTGCCGTCCGCCTGACGTTGTCGACGCTATGTCTTGTGATTTCCATGCCGTCAGTTGTTGCTCAATCGGTATTGCATGAAAAAACTACTGTAAAACCCAGAAAAATCCATGCTCAGGACGCGCAAATCGAGAGGTATGACTTGAAATCGCATTGCAGTATTTAATAGAAGTCAAGGATACGTGCTGACTATTTAGTTAGGAATTAGCATTTCGACCTTTTGTTGGCCTATTAGGCCCCGGCATTCAAGGTGTGGCGCAACCTCTGGCGCATACATGGCATTTCCGTTTTCGGGTCAAGAGTCAAGGTCATTATCTCACCCTGCAGGGTAAATGCGTTTACGTTCGTTGTAAACCTTCACCAACTGTTTTTAAAAGGAGTATTATCTATACTAAAATTATCTTTCTTTTTAAGTCACGTTTAAATCAACCACTACAACTGGATGCATTTATTCATCTTTTTTTGCGGTGTTGGTGCACCATTCATTTGGAATTCTACTTAATGATGCAGACAAAGTCAGCGCTACGCCAACAAACTTATTGAAGAATTTCAAGAGAAGCCCCAAGATTTCAGGTTCTCATCAGTTATACATCCTCCATTTCCAATTGATGTATCATCAAAATGTGAGTTTTCCTTCCGAAGGTGCTAATATGGAGCCCGCAAGAACATTTCGGGGTTCAAATGAAATGCCCAGTTCATGGCAACAATTTACTTCCTCTTAAGTGGACCAAAACTGTGTCGGGAAAGAAAGACCATGATGCCAGACTTGTGTATGACATTCAAGGTAACATTATTTTGGTTCAAAGAATATATTATTGTGTTCGTGGGAGGATTAGTCACAGTCTTCGATCAACAACGTTGGATGTTTTAAATTCCTTGCCCTGCAGTATACAGGCTTACTTTCCTGTTGAACTTTTTCAGCGAAGTGGCTGCACTAAAAATCTACTGCAGTATATAGAGACACAGGTTTTTCAAGGAGTGAATTTTTTGAAAATCAGTGAAGGATTAGCTTCTTTAAACTTTCAAGCATTTTGCAGACAGCGACAAATTTATTTAGCTGCATTAACTGAAAACAATGTAGCTGTCAATGATTCAAGCTGTTCTGAATTTTACTCAAACCCTCTCTTTGCATTTCCCAGTAATGACCAGATAATAAATTTATTTTTAAGTGCATTTAAAACAAAGAAACATCTATATGAGATGGACATGAAAAGAGTGACGGCAACTGCTTTGTCTTGTGATCACACTTTTAAGATAAGCCGTAATACTGGACTTGTCAGAGAAGAGGGCAACAAGTTTGTTACACAGTTCAATCAACTATTTATTGCACTAAACGAAAATGGAGAGGTATTAAATTGGAGACTGACAAAATCAACAGCCTTTTCAGAAATAGAAGACCTACTCATTGATATAAAGAAAAGATTGGCACTCTCAGAATCAAAACTGGATGTGATTTGCGTTGATGACTGTTGCCACGTGCGGAACAAATATAACAGGATTTTTACGGACGTAGAAGTTAAACTAGATTTGTTCCACGCTTGTCAACGCGTGGTGAGAGTTGTATCTCCCACAAACCCTCTCTATCGTGATATGTTGAGGAATTTTACACAGATCTTCAGGGAAGACGACGATCAAGGAGAATTGCGTTTGAAAAATACTCCAGAGAAAGACAAAATAGAACGCAACTTAATTTCTTTCCTTGAACGGTGGACAAATGTACCATCCAGTCCACTGACAAGAGCTGCATTGGCCGAAATTGAAAATTTAAGTTGCCATATTGTCAAAGGATGTTTGTCTAACATACCTGCAGGGTATGGCACCGAAAAAAATGAACAGTTGCACAGATTGCTGAATAGATCGTTAATAACTGGAGCAACAAGAATTTCCACAGAACTTGCCCTTGCTTTATTGACTGTTCTTCTTCATTATCACACTAAAAAGGCATCAGCATGCTACCATTCATGTAACAAAAGAATTAAACCAGTAGCCCCAGTTGAAACATCGAATGGTAAAAATGAATCATCCACAGCATGCAAGCCGACACCTGCATTTACATCAACGGTGCAAGGAGAGGAAAGGTCGGAACTGAATAAACCACTTAATCCCTCACGCACAGAAGAGCAAGTGATCGTTGTTATGGCAGACAATATAGATGATGTCTGCAACGAAACCATTGCTGGCGTCATTCTTAAAAGTGCATACAACTTAAAGGAAACAATAGAAAACACAGCTAAACAGAGCTGCAACAGATCGTTTAATGCCCTGATGATGACACTACGCGGGCGCAAATAAACAATATTCCCGAAAAAAAGTCATTTTATTATCATTATTATCAATAAACAAGGCCAAATGATATTAAACAATCTGACAAATTTAATGAGGCTTTTCCATAAATATACAATTTGCTCTGAATGAGTTGACCCAATACTTCAAATAAACTCAAAATTATCTAACTATCTAATTGCCGGCACAAGTTACCTGCGAATTCAATCCAATAAATTAGCTGTGTTTGAAAGAAAATAGGCTGAAAACAGCTAAAAGTCTCCCGAAAAATCCAGCAATAGACAATAAAAGATACAAAGATGGAAAATACAAGGATAATCACCTAGTCAGTACACGTTTCTACTCACTGTCACTTTCGATTACTACTCGGCGTCGTTTTACGGTTTCGCTTTCTGTTGAATGAGAAGGACCTGCACTCTGATAGATGTTCAAAGTTCCGATTTGAATGTGCTGAGTGCAGTTCGGATATGGCTGGGCTAACGAGAAAAACTGACTCTGCAGTGACTGAGAAACTGAAGTGATTGCACTAGCACCGGCGATGTTGCTGCTTTCGGAATTTGTTGATGAGCGGTGTGACTCTTGAGATGTTACTGAGGACGAATGGCCATCAAACGCTTCTTGCAAAAGCCTGGAGCAATGCCTTTTTTGTGCACTTGAAGTTTGAGAAATGTAGTGAGTCAAGCTTCTTTCATCTTTGTGTTTAGTGATCTCGCAAATCTGTTTGGCGTCAACTCCGCGCTGAAACAGAGATGTGACGGTGGAGGCACGAATGCAGTGATTCGTGTATTTTCCTGACAATTCGGCTTTCAAGGAAATGTTTTCCATGAGTTTGGCGATCTTGTTTTTGCCAAGTGGCTCATTTCGAAACCATTGTGATCCCTCTTTCTTGAAGTGCTTGTTAGGTGTTTGAAACAGAGCCTGACAGTTTGGATTAAGGCGGAGGATGTAAAACTCGAAAGAACTAACGGGATCAAGCGGCGACGAGTTTTCGTACATTCGCACATCGGAATAACTTTGGTCTTTTTGCTTTGACCCTCCTTGATAGTTCTTTGTTTGTTCAGTTTGCATTTCAGTAACATACCGTGCTCCTGAGTCATCTTTTTTTATGCCGAACGACTGCTTGGTGAGTTCTCGCCAACCTTCTCTACCACGGCGCCCAAAATAGAAGCAGATTGAAAACCACACAAACTCAAGAAGTCGCTCTGGTTCTGTCCATGCAGTTCAACCTAAACCTCCAGAAAAATATTCTCGTAGCTTCGTCATATCTCCAGCTGCAATTGCAGATTTATGCATAGGTTTAGGATTCATTTCTTTAGTGTACAGTTTGCATTTTGCCTCGAACATCTTGTTCGCAGGAAGAAATTCTTTGTCTTGTAAAATGTTTATAGTCCTGCTGAATGGGGCTGAAGTTAGTTTTCGATGAATCGCTGCTCGTATGCCAGTGAGGGTACTAGGGGTTAACGGTTGGCCCTTTTCCGATTTAACCTCCGCATAAAACTTCCTTAGAACTTTGTTGAGTTCCGCCGAAGTAACAGAATTCAGATCGACGTTGAGCTGTCGTTTCTCGCACCATTTCTCGAAATTCTTAATACCCCAAGAAGTGGCTCTTTTGGTATTTTCGGCTTGAGCTCGTGCTTCGATTTTATCCAATTCTTCCTTTCCCAGATCCGAGTTTTGACTAGAATCTTTAACTTCTTCCATTTTCGAAAGCTTAAACCTTTCTTTAACTTTCCGTTGATTGGGAAACTTTGTGCTTCAAACTGAACTTGATTAAAATTAAAATTAATCGGATGATGAACCAAGAACCAATCAGCTGCAGGGCCGTTAATGCATTAACGGCCCGCTAGGAGTCATTTGCGGCCCGCAAAGCGCGTGTTTACGATAGGGTGGTTTTCAATTTGGCCGCGTGTATTGATAATAATGATGAACTAGACCCAACTATTAATTCCCACATGATGAACCTGGAAAGGACATTAGCGGGTTTTGGACTCAAAATAGACCCTATAAAACGAGATGGTGATTGTGCATTCAGAAGCGTCATTAAAGAGATTACGAAAAGGACTACTGTTAACAATGACATCAAGAAACACATGGAGTCACTCCAGTTATCAACCTTAGATGAAGATGGAACAACTTTCGCCTTGAGACAGCTGTTCGTAAAAGAATTAACTGAAGAGAACTGTTCATATGAAAATTTTGTTACAGGAACAAAAGAAGAATTAGCATCAAAGGCAAACGAGTTTAGAGAATCGGGAGTGTTTGATAGAGAGATTGGAGATGTAGTTATGAAGGCGTGTTCTAATATCCTTCGAATGCCAATAATGTTAATTACATCAAGTCAATCAGTGCCTTATGTACAGTTTTTTCCTGACGACCCTATCTCAAATGACCCAGTCTACGTTGCTTATCACTACTATGGAGCTGGACACTATGATGCAACTTCGACAGTGACTACAGGTA
>CAXHKT010000104.1:0-15522 GCA_964017195.1 Siderastrea radians
AACAATTCCTATTGTGCAAAAACACAAAGAAGACGCGATATGTGCGATCCTTAGGGAAAAAACCCCATTTTGGGGCATTCCCAGAGGCTCAAAAAGGTGTTGTTATCTACGCAATCTGTCTGCGCAAGGCTGCGCACTCTCCCAATAATAATGCAAATCCCTCGGGGCTATCAGAAAAAAAAGTTTATTGTGTAGAAAGTCTGCGATTTTGTCGATAAGGTGGAAAAAACCCCATTTTGGGGCCTTCCCAGAGGCTCAAAAAGCTAACTGGCGCTCTCAGCTGCGTGCACAAAGCTCCCAAATGCATTCAATCCCTTTGGGACCATCCGAAAACAATTCCTATTGTGCAAAAACACAAAGAAGACGCGATATGTGCGATCCTTAGGGAAAAAACCCCATTTTGGGGCATTCCCAGAGGCTCAAAAAGGTGTTGTTATCTACGCAATCTGTCTGCGCAAGGCTGCGCACTCTCCCAATAATAATGCAAATCCCTCGGGGCTATCAGAAAAAAAAGTTTATTGTGTAGAAAGTCTGCGATTTTGTCGATAAGGTGGAAAAAACCCCATTTTGGGGCCTTCCCAGAGGCTCAAAAAGCTAACTGGCGCTCTCAGCTGCGTGCACAAAGCTCCCAAATGCATTCAATCCCTTTGGGACCATCCGAAAACAATTCCTATTGTGCAAAAACACAAAGAAGACGCGATATGTGCGATCCTTAGGGAAAAAACCCCATTTTGGGGCATTCCCAGAGGCTCAAAAAGGTGTTGTTATCTACGCAATCTGTCTGCGCAAGGCTGCGCACTCTCCCAATAATAATGCAAATCCCTCGGGGCTATCAGAAAAAAAAGTTTATTGTGTAGAAAGTCTGCGATTTTGTCGATAAGGTGGAAAAAACCCCATTTTGGGGCCTTCCCAGAGGCTCAAAAAGCTAACTGGCGCTCTCAGCTGCGTGCACAAAGCTCCCAAATGCATTCAATCCCTTTGGGACCATCCGAAAACAATTCCTATTGTGCAAAAACACAAAGAAGACGCGATATGTGCGATCCTTAGGGAAAAAACCCCATTTTGGGGCATTCCCAGAGGCTCAAAAAGGTGTTGTTATCTACGCAATCTGTCTGCGCAAGGCTGCGCACTCTCCCAATAATAATGCAAATCCCTCGGGGCTATCAGAAAAAAAAGTTTATTGTGTAGAAAGTCTGCGATTTTGTCGATAAGGTGGAAAAAACCCCATTTTGGGGCCTTCCCAGAGGCTCAAAAAGCTAACTGGCGCTCTCAGCTGCGTGCACAAAGCTCCCAAATGCATTCAATCCCTTTGGGACCATCCGAAAACAATTCCTATTGTGCAAAAACACAAAGAAGACGCGATATGTGCGATCCTTAGGGAAAAAACCCCATTTTGGGGCATTCCCAGAGGCTCAAAAAGGTGTTGTTATCTACGCAATCTGTCTGCGCAAGGCTGCGCACTCTCCCAATAATAATGCAAATCCCTCGGGGCTATCAGAAAAAAAAGTTTATTGTGTAGAAAGTCTGCGATTTTGTCGATAAGGTGGAAAAAACCCCATTTTGGGGCCTTCCCAGAGGCTCAAAAAGCTAACTGGCGCTCTCAGCTGCGTGCACAAAGCTCCCAAATGCATTCAATCCCTTTGGGACCATCCGAAAACAATTCCTATTGTGCAAAAACACAAAGAAGACGCGATATGTGCGATCCTTAGGGAAAAAACCCCATTTTGGGGCATTCCCAGAGGCTCAAAAAGGTGTTGTTATCTACGCAATCTGTCTGCGCAAGGCTGCGCACTCTCCCAATAATAATGCAAATCCCTCGGGGCTATCAGAAAAAAAAGTTTATTGTGTAGAAAGTCTGCGATTTTGTCGATAAGGTGGAAAAAACCCCATTTTGGGGCCTTCCCAGAGGCTCAAAAAGCTAACTGGCGCTCTCAGCTGCGTGCACAAAGCTCCCAAATGCATTCAATCCCTTTGGGACCATCCGAAAACAATTCCTATTGTGCAAAAACACAAAGAAGACGCGATATGTGCGATCCTTAGGGAAAAAACCCCATTTTGGGGCATTCCCAGAGGCTCAAAAAGGTGTTGTTATCTACGCAATCTGTCTGCGCAAGGCTGCGCACTCTCCCAATAATAATGCAAATCCCTCGGGGCTATCAGAAAAAAAAGTTTATTGTGTAGAAAGTCTGCGATTTTGTCGATAAGGTGGAAAAAACCCCATTTTGGGGCCTTCCCAGAGGCTCAAAAAGCTAACTGGCGCTCTCAGCTGCGTGCACAAAGCTCCCAAATGCATTCAATCCCTTTGGGACCATCCGAAAACAATTCCTATTGTGCAAAAACACAAAGAAGACGCGATATGTGCGATCCTTAGGGAAAAAACCCCATTTTGGGGCATTCCCAGAGGCTCAAAAAGGTGTTGTTATCTACGCAATCTGTCTGCGCAAGGCTGCGCACTCTCCCAATAATAATGCAAATCCCTCGGGGCTATCAGAAAAAAAAGTTTATTGTGTAGAAAGTCTGCGATTTTGTCGATAAGGTGGAAAAAACCCCATTTTGGGGCCTTCCCAGAGGCTCAAAAAGCTAACTGGCGCTCTCAGCTGCGTGCACAAAGCTCCCAAATGCATTCAATCCCTTTGGGACCATCCGAAAACAATTCCTATTGTGCAAAAACACAAAGAAGACGCGATATGTGCGATCCTTAGGGAAAAAACCCCATTTTGGGGCATTCCCAGAGGCTCAAAAAGGTGTTGTTATCTACGCAATCTGTCTGCGCAAGGCTGCGCACTCTCCCAATAATAATGCAAATCCCTCGGGGCTATCAGAAAAAAAAGTTTATTGTGTAGAAAGTCTGCGATTTTGTCGATAAGGTGGAAAAAACCCCATTTTGGGGCCTTCCCAGAGGCTCAAAAAGCTAACTGGCGCTCTCAGCTGCGTGCACAAAGCTCCCAAATGCATTCAATCCCTTTGGGACCATCCGAAAACAATTCCTATTGTGCAAAAACACAAAGAAGACGCGATATGTGCGATCCTTAGGGAAAAAACCCCATTTTGGGGCATTCCCAGAGGCTCAAAAAGGTGTTGTTATCTACGCAATCTGTCTGCGCAAGGCTGCGCACTCTCCCAATAATAATGCAAATCCCTCGGGGCTATCAGAAAAAAAAGTTTATTGTGTAGAAAGTCTGCGATTTTGTCGATAAGGTGGAAAAAACCCCATTTTGGGGCCTTCCCAGAGGCTCAAAAAGCTAACTGGCGCTCTCAGCTGCGTGCACAAAGCTCCCAAATGCATTCAATCCCTTTGGGACCATCCGAAAACAATTCCTATTGTGCAAAAACACAAAGAAGACGCGATATGTGCGATCCTTAGGGAAAAAACCCCATTTTGGGGCATTCCCAGAGGCTCAAAAAGGTGTTGTTATCTACGCAATCTGTCTGCGCAAGGCTGCGCACTCTCCCAATAATAATGCAAATCCCTCGGGGCTATCAGAAAAAAAAGTTTATTGTGTAGAAAGTCTGCGATTTTGTCGATAAGGTGGAAAAAACCCCATTTTGGGGCCTTCCCAGAGGCTCAAAAAGCTAACTGGCGCTCTCAGCTGCGTGCACAAAGCTCCCAAATGCATTCAATCCCTTTGGGACCATCCGAAAACAATTCCTATTGTGCAAAAACACAAAGAAGACGCGATATGTGCGATCCTTAGGGAAAAAACCCCATTTTGGGGCATTCCCAGAGGCTCAAAAAGGTGTTGTTATCTACGCAATCTGTCTGCGCAAGGCTGCGCACTCTCCCAATAATAATGCAAATCCCTCGGGGCTATCAGAAAAAAAAGTTTATTGTGTAGAAAGTCTGCGATTTTGTCGATAAGGTGGAAAAAACCCCATTTTGGGGCCTTCCCAGAGGCTCAAAAAGCTAACTGGCGCTCTCAGCTGCGTGCACAAAGCTCCCAAATGCATTCAATCCCTTTGGGACCATCCGAAAACAATTCCTATTGTGCAAAAACACAAAGAAGACGCGATATGTGCGATCCTTAGGGAAAAAACCCCATTTTGGGGCATTCCCAGAGGCTCAAAAAGGTGTTGTTATCTACGCAATCTGTCTGCGCAAGGCTGCGCACTCTCCCAATAATAATGCAAATCCCTCGGGGCTATCAGAAAAAAAAGTTTATTGTGTAGAAAGTCTGCGATTTTGTCGATAAGGTGGAAAAAACCCCATTTTGGGGCCTTCCCAGAGGCTCAAAAAGCTAACTGGCGCTCTCAGCTGCGTGCACAAAGCTCCCAAATGCATTCAATCCCTTTGGGACCATCCGAAAACAATTCCTATTGTGCAAAAACACAAAGAAGACGCGATATGTGCGATCCTTAGGGAAAAAACCCCATTTTGGGGCATTCCCAGAGGCTCAAAAAGGTGTTGTTATCTACGCAATCTGTCTGCGCAAGGCTGCGCACTCTCCCAATAATAATGCAAATCCCTCGGGGCTATCAGAAAAAAAAGTTTATTGTGTAGAAAGTCTGCGATTTTGTCGATAAGGTGGAAAAAACCCCATTTTGGGGCCTTCCCAGAGGCTCAAAAAGCTAACTGGCGCTCTCAGCTGCGTGCACAAAGCTCCCAAATGCATTCAATCCCTTTGGGACCATCCGAAAACAATTCCTATTGTGCAAAAACACAAAGAAGACGCGATATGTGCGATCCTTAGGGAAAAAACCCCATTTTGGGGCATTCCCAGAGGCTCAAAAAGGTGTTGTTATCTACGCAATCTGTCTGCGCAAGGCTGCGCACTCTCCCAATAATAATGCAAATCCCTCGGGGCTATCAGAAAAAAAAGTTTATTGTGTAGAAAGTCTGCGATTTTGTCGATAAGGTGGAAAAAACCCCATTTTGGGGCCTTCCCAGAGGCTCAAAAAGCTAACTGGCGCTCTCAGCTGCGTGCACAAAGCTCCCAAATGCATTCAATCCCTTTGGGACCATCCGAAAACAATTCCTATTGTGCAAAAACACAAAGAAGACGCGATATGTGCGATCCTTAGGGAAAAAACCCCATTTTGGGGCATTCCCAGAGGCTCAAAAAGGTGTTGTTATCTACGCAATCTGTCTGCGCAAGGCTGCGCACTCTCCCAATAATAATGCAAATCCCTCGGGGCTATCAGAAAAAAAAGTTTATTGTGTAGAAAGTCTGCGATTTTGTCGATAAGGTGGAAAAAACCCCATTTTGGGGCCTTCCCAGAGGCTCAAAAAGCTAACTGGCGCTCTCAGCTGCGTGCACAAAGCTCCCAAATGCATTCAATCCCTTTGGGACCATCCGAAAACAATTCCTATTGTGCAAAAACACAAAGAAGACGCGATATGTGCGATCCTTAGGGAAAAAACCCCATTTTGGGGCATTCCCAGAGGCTCAAAAAGGTGTTGTTATCTACGCAATCTGTCTGCGCAAGGCTGCGCACTCTCCCAATAATAATGCAAATCCCTCGGGGCTATCAGAAAAAAAAGTTTATTGTGTAGAAAGTCTGCGATTTTGTCGATAAGGTGGAAAAAACCCCATTTTGGGGCCTTCCCAGAGGCTCAAAAAGCTAACTGGCGCTCTCAGCTGCGTGCACAAAGCTCCCAAATGCATTCAATCCCTTTGGGACCATCCGAAAACAATTCCTATTGTGCAAAAACACAAAGAAGACGCGATATGTGCGATCCTTAGGGAAAAAACCCCATTTTGGGGCATTCCCAGAGGCTCAAAAAGGTGTTGTTATCTACGCAATCTGTCTGCGCAAGGCTGCGCACTCTCCCAATAATAATGCAAATCCCTCGGGGCTATCAGAAAAAAAAGTTTATTGTGTAGAAAGTCTGCGATTTTGTCGATAAGGTGGAAAAAACCCCATTTTGGGGCCTTCCCAGAGGCTCAAAAAGCTAACTGGCGCTCTCAGCTGCGTGCACAAAGCTCCCAAATGCATTCAATCCCTTTGGGACCATCCGAAAACAATTCCTATTGTGCAAAAACACAAAGAAGACGCGATATGTGCGATCCTTAGGGAAAAAACCCCATTTTGGGGCATTCCCAGAGGCTCAAAAAGGTGTTGTTATCTACGCAATCTGTCTGCGCAAGGCTGCGCACTCTCCCAATAATAATGCAAATCCCTCGGGGCTATCAGAAAAAAAAGTTTATTGTGTAGAAAGTCTGCGATTTTGTCGATAAGGTGGAAAAAACCCCATTTTGGGGCCTTCCCAGAGGCTCAAAAAGCTAACTGGCGCTCTCAGCTGCGTGCACAAAGCTCCCAAATGCATTCAATCCCTTTGGGACCATCCGAAAACAATTCCTATTGTGCAAAAACACAAAGAAGACGCGATATGTGCGATCCTTAGGGAAAAAACCCCATTTTGGGGCATTCCCAGAGGCTCAAAAAGGTGTTGTTATCTACGCAATCTGTCTGCGCAAGGCTGCGCACTCTCCCAATAATAATGCAAATCCCTCGGGGCTATCAGAAAAAAAAGTTTATTGTGTAGAAAGTCTGCGATTTTGTCGATAAGGTGGAAAAAACCCCATTTTGGGGCCTTCCCAGAGGCTCAAAAAGCTAACTGGCGCTCTCAGCTGCGTGCACAAAGCTCCCAAATGCATTCAATCCCTTTGGGACCATCCGAAAACAATTCCTATTGTGCAAAAACACAAAGAAGACGCGATATGTGCGATCCTTAGGGAAAAAACCCCATTTTGGGGCATTCCCAGAGGCTCAAAAAGGTGTTGTTATCTACGCAATCTGTCTGCGCAAGGCTGCGCACTCTCCCAATAATAATGCAAATCCCTCGGGGCTATCAGAAAAAAAAGTTTATTGTGTAGAAAGTCTGCGATTTTGTCGATAAGGTGGAAAAAACCCCATTTTGGGGCCTTCCCAGAGGCTCAAAAAGCTAACTGGCGCTCTCAGCTGCGTGCACAAAGCTCCCAAATGCATTCAATCCCTTTGGGACCATCCGAAAACAATTCCTATTGTGCAAAAACACAAAGAAGACGCGATATGTGCGATCCTTAGGGAAAAAACCCCATTTTGGGGCATTCCCAGAGGCTCAAAAAGGTGTTGTTATCTACGCAATCTGTCTGCGCAAGGCTGCGCACTCTCCCAATAATAATGCAAATCCCTCGGGGCTATCAGAAAAAAAAGTTTATTGTGTAGAAAGTCTGCGATTTTGTCGATAAGGTGGAAAAAACCCCATTTTGGGGCCTTCCCAGAGGCTCAAAAAGCTAACTGGCGCTCTCAGCTGCGTGCACAAAGCTCCCAAATGCATTCAATCCCTTTGGGACCATCCGAAAACAATTCCTATTGTGCAAAAACACAAAGAAGACGCGATATGTGCGATCCTTAGGGAAAAAACCCCATTTTGGGGCATTCCCAGAGGCTCAAAAAGGTGTTGTTATCTACGCAATCTGTCTGCGCAAGGCTGCGCACTCTCCCAATAATAATGCAAATCCCTCGGGGCTATCAGAAAAAAAAGTTTATTGTGTAGAAAGTCTGCGATTTTGTCGATAAGGTGGAAAAAACCCCATTTTGGGGCCTTCCCAGAGGCTCAAAAAGCTAACTGGCGCTCTCAGCTGCGTGCACAAAGCTCCCAAATGCATTCAATCCCTTTGGGACCATCCGAAAACAATTCCTATTGTGCAAAAACACAAAGAAGACGCGATATGTGCGATCCTTAGGGAAAAAACCCCATTTTGGGGCATTCCCAGAGGCTCAAAAAGGTGTTGTTATCTACGCAATCTGTCTGCGCAAGGCTGCGCACTCTCCCAATAATAATGCAAATCCCTCGGGGCTATCAGAAAAAAAAGTTTATTGTGTAGAAAGTCTGCGATTTTGTCGATAAGGTGGAAAAAACCCCATTTTGGGGCCTTCCCAGAGGCTCAAAAAGCTAACTGGCGCTCTCAGCTGCGTGCACAAAGCTCCCAAATGCATTCAATCCCTTTGGGACCATCCGAAAACAATTCCTATTGTGCAAAAACACAAAGAAGACGCGATATGTGCGATCCTTAGGGAAAAAACCCCATTTTGGGGCATTCCCAGAGGCTCAAAAAGGTGTTGTTATCTACGCAATCTGTCTGCGCAAGGCTGCGCACTCTCCCAATAATAATGCAAATCCCTCGGGGCTATCAGAAAAAAAAGTTTATTGTGTAGAAAGTCTGCGATTTTGTCGATAAGGTGGAAAAAACCCCATTTTGGGGCCTTCCCAGAGGCTCAAAAAGCTAACTGGCGCTCTCAGCTGCGTGCACAAAGCTCCCAAATGCATTCAATCCCTTTGGGACCATCCGAAAACAATTCCTATTGTGCAAAAACACAAAGAAGACGCGATATGTGCGATCCTTAGGGAAAAAACCCCATTTTGGGGCATTCCCAGAGGCTCAAAAAGGTGTTGTTATCTACGCAATCTGTCTGCGCAAGGCTGCGCACTCTCCCAATAATAATGCAAATCCCTCGGGGCTATCAGAAAAAAAAGTTTATTGTGTAGAAAGTCTGCGATTTTGTCGATAAGGTGGAAAAAACCCCATTTTGGGGCCTTCCCAGAGGCTCAAAAAGCTAACTGGCGCTCTCAGCTGCGTGCACAAAGCTCCCAAATGCATTCAATCCCTTTGGGACCATCCGAAAACAATTCCTATTGTGCAAAAACACAAAGAAGACGCGATATGTGCGATCCTTAGGGAAAAAACCCCATTTTGGGGCATTCCCAGAGGCTCAAAAAGGTGTTGTTATCTACGCAATCTGTCTGCGCAAGGCTGCGCACTCTCCCAATAATAATGCAAATCCCTCGGGGCTATCAGAAAAAAAAGTTTATTGTGTAGAAAGTCTGCGATTTTGTCGATAAGGTGGAAAAAACCCCATTTTGGGGCCTTCCCAGAGGCTCAAAAAGCTAACTGGCGCTCTCAGCTGCGTGCACAAAGCTCCCAAATGCATTCAATCCCTTTGGGACCATCCGAAAACAATTCCTATTGTGCAAAAACACAAAGAAGACGCGATATGTGCGATCCTTAGGGAAAAAACCCCATTTTGGGGCATTCCCAGAGGCTCAAAAAGGTGTTGTTATCTACGCAATCTGTCTGCGCAAGGCTGCGCACTCTCCCAATAATAATGCAAATCCCTCGGGGCTATCAGAAAAAAAAGTTTATTGTGTAGAAAGTCTGCGATTTTGTCGATAAGGTGGAAAAAACCCCATTTTGGGGCCTTCCCAGAGGCTCAAAAAGCTAACTGGCGCTCTCAGCTGCGTGCACAAAGCTCCCAAATGCATTCAATCCCTTTGGGACCATCCGAAAACAATTCCTATTGTGCAAAAACACAAAGAAGACGCGATATGTGCGATCCTTAGGGAAAAAACCCCATTTTGGGGCATTCCCAGAGGCTCAAAAAGGTGTTGTTATCTACGCAATCTGTCTGCGCAAGGCTGCGCACTCTCCCAATAATAATGCAAATCCCTCGGGGCTATCAGAAAAAAAAGTTTATTGTGTAGAAAGTCTGCGATTTTGTCGATAAGGTGGAAAAAACCCCATTTTGGGGCCTTCCCAGAGGCTCAAAAAGCTAACTGGCGCTCTCAGCTGCGTGCACAAAGCTCCCAAATGCATTCAATCCCTTTGGGACCATCCGAAAACAATTCCTATTGTACAAAAACACAAAGAAGACGCGATATGTGCGATCCTTAGGGAAAAAACCCCATTTTGGGGCATTCCCAGAGGCTCAAAAAGGTGTTGTTATCTACGCAATCTGTCTGCGCAAGGCTGCGCACTCTCCCAATAATAATGCAAATCCCTCGGGGCTATCAGAAAAAAAAGTTTATTGTGTAGAAAGTCTGCGATTTTGTCGATAAGGTGGAAAAAACCCCATTTTGGGGCCTTCCCAGAGGCTCAAAAAGCTAACTGGCGCTCTCAGCTGCGTGCACAAAGCTCCCAAATGCATTCAATCCCTTTGGGACCATCCGAAAACAATTCCTATTGTGCAAAAACACAAAGAAGACGCGATATGTGCGATCCTTAGGGAAAAAACCCCATTTTGGGGCATTCCCAGAGGCTCAAAAAGGTGTTGTTATCTACGCAATCTGTCTGCGCAAGGCTGCGCACTCTCCCAATAATAATGCAAATCCCTCGGGGCTATCAGAAAAAAAAGTTTATTGTGTAGAAAGTCTGCGATTTTGTCGATAAGGTGGAAAAAACCCCATTTTGGGGCCTTCCCAGAGGCTCAAAAAGCTAACTGGCGCTCTCAGCTGCGTGCACAAAGCTCCCAAATGCATTCAATCCCTTTGGGACCATCCGAAAACAATTCCTATTGTGCAAAAACACAAAGAAGACGCGATATGTGCGATCCTTAGGGAAAAAACCCCATTTTGGGGCATTCCCAGAGGCTCAAAAAGGTGTTGTTATCTACGCAATCTGTCTGCGCAAGGCTGCGCACTCTCCCAATAATAATGCAAATCCCTCGGGGCTATCAGAAAAAAAAGTTTATTGTGTAGAAAGTCTGCGATTTTGTCGATAAGGTGGAAAAAACCCCATTTTGGGGCCTTCCCAGAGGCTCAAAAAGCTAACTGGCGCTCTCAGCTGCGTGCACAAAGCTCCCAAATGCATTCAATCCCTTTGGGACCATCCGAAAACAATTCCTATTGTGCAAAAACACAAAGAAGACGCGATATGTGCGATCCTTAGGGAAAAAACCCCATTTTGGGGCATTCCCAGAGGCTCAAAAAGGTGTTGTTATCTACGCAATCTGTCTGCGCAAGGCTGCGCACTCTCCCAATAATAATGCAAATCCCTCGGGGCTATCAGAAAAAAAAGTTTATTGTGTAGAAAGTCTGCGATTTTGTCGATAAGGTGGAAAAAACCCCATTTTGGGGCCTTCCCAGAGGCTCAAAAAGCTAACTGGCGCTCTCAGCTGCGTGCACAAAGCTCCCAAATGCATTCAATCCCTTTGGGACCATCCGAAAACAATTCCTATTGTGCAAAAACACAAAGAAGACGCGATATGTGCGATCCTTAGGGAAAAAACCCCATTTTGGGGCATTCCCAGAGGCTCAAAAAGGTGTTGTTATCTACGCAATCTGTCTGCGCAAGGCTGCGCACTCTCCCAATAATAATGCAAATCCCTCGGGGCTATCAGAAAAAAAAGTTTATTGTGTAGAAAGTCTGCGATTTTGTCGATAAGGTGGAAAAAACCCCATTTTGGGGCCTTCCCAGAGGCTCAAAAAGCTAACTGGCGCTCTCAGCTGCGTGCACAAAGCTCCCAAATGCATTCAATCCCTTTGGGACCATCCGAAAACAATTCCTATTGTGCAAAAACACAAAGAAGACGCGATATGTGCGATCCTTAGGGAAAAAACCCCATTTTGGGGCATTCCCAGAGGCTCAAAAAGGTGTTGTTATCTACGCAATCTGTCTGCGCAAGGCTGCGCACTCTCCCAATAATAATGCAAATCCCTCGGGGCTATCAGAAAAAAAAGTTTATTGTGTAGAAAGTCTGCGATTTTGTCGATAAGGTGGAAAAAACCCCATTTTGGGGCCTTCCCAGAGGCTCAAAAAGCTAACTGGCGCTCTCAGCTGCGTGCACAAAGCTCCCAAATGCATTCAATCCCTTTGGGACCATCCGAAAACAATTCCTATTGTGCAAAAACACAAAGAAGACGCGATATGTGCGATCCTTAGGGAAAAAACCCCATTTTGGGGCATTCCCAGAGGCTCAAAAAGGTGTTGTTATCTACGCAATCTGTCTGCGCAAGGCTGCGCACTCTCCCAATAATAATGCAAATCCCTCGGGGCTATCAGAAAAAAAAGTTTATTGTGTAGAAAGTCTGCGATTTTGTCGATAAGGTGGAAAAAACCCCATTTTGGGGCCTTCCCAGAGGCTCAAAAAGCTAACTGGCGCTCTCAGCTGCGTGCACAAAGCTCCCAAATGCATTCAATCCCTTTGGGACCATCCGAAAACAATTCCTATTGTGCAAAAACACAAAGAAGACGCGATATGTGCGATCCTTAGGGAAAAAACCCCATTTTGGGGCATTCCCAGAGGCTCAAAAAGGTGTTGTTATCTACGCAATCTGTCTGCGCAAGGCTGCGCACTCTCCCAATAATAATGCAAATCCCTCGGGGCTATCAGAAAAAAAAGTTTATTGTGTAGAAAGTCTGCGATTTTGTCGATAAGGTGGAAAAAACCCCATTTTGGGGCCTTCCCAGAGGCTCAAAAAGCTAACTGGCGCTCTCAGCTGCGTGCACAAAGCTCCCAAATGCATTCAATCCCTTTGGGACCATCCGAAAACAATTCCTATTGTGCAAAAACACAAAGAAGACGCGATATGTGCGATCCTTAGGGAAAAAACCCCATTTTGGGGCATTCCCAGAGGCTCAAAAAGGTGTTGTTATCTACGCAATCTGTCTGCGCAAGGCTGCGCACTCTCCCAATAATAATGCAAATCCCTCGGGGCTATCAGAAAAAAAAGTTTATTGTGTAGAAAGTCTGCGATTTTGTCGATAAGGTGGAAAAAACCCCATTTTGGGGCCTTCCCAGAGGCTCAAAAAGCTAACTGGCGCTCTCAGCTGCGTGCACAAAGCTCCCAAATGCATTCAATCCCTTTGGGACCATCCGAAAACAATTCCTATTGTGCAAAAACACAAAGAAGACGCGATATGTGCGATCCTTAGGGAAAAAACCCCATTTTGGGGCATTCCCAGAGGCTCAAAAAGGTGTTGTTATCTACGCAATCTGTCTGCGCAAGGCTGCGCACTCTCCCAATAATAATGCAAATCCCTCGGGGCTATCAGAAAAAAAAGTTTATTGTGTAGAAAGTCTGCGATTTTGTCGATAAGGTGGAAAAAACCCCATTTTGGGGCCTTCCCAGAGGCTCAAAAAGCTAACTGGCGCTCTCAGCTGCGTGCACAAAGCTCCCAAATGCATTCAATCCCTTTGGGACCATCCGAAAACAATTCCTATTGTGCAAAAACACAAAGAAGACGCGATATGTGCGATCCTTAGGGAAAAAACCCCATTTTGGGGCATTCCCAGAGGCTCAAAAAGGTGTTGTTATCTACGCAATCTGTCTGCGCAAGGCTGCGCACTCTCCCAATAATAATGCAAATCCCTCGGGGCTATCAGAAAAAAAAGTTTATTGTGTAGAAAGTCTGCGATTTTGTCGATAAGGTGGAAAAAACCCCATTTTGGGGCCTTCCCAGAGGCTCAAAAAGCTAACTGGCGCTCTCAGCTGCGTGCACAAAGCTCCCAAATGCATTCAATCCCTTTGGGACCATCCGAAAACAATTCCTATTGTGCAAAAACACAAAGAAGACGCGATATGTGCGATCCTTAGGGAAAAAACCCCATTTTGGGGCATTCCCAGAGGCTCAAAAAGGTGTTGTTATCTACGCAATCTGTCTGCGCAAGGCTGCGCACTCTCCCAATAATAATGCAAATCCCTCGGGGCTATCAGAAAAAAAAGTTTATTGTGTAGAAAGTCTGCGATTTTGTCGATAAGGTGGAAAAAACCCCATTTTGGGGCCTTCCCAGAGGCTCAAAAAGCTAACTGGCGCTCTCAGCTGCGTGCACAAAGCTCCCAAATGCATTCAATCCCTTTGGGACCATCCGAAAACAATTCCTATTGTGCAAAAACACAAAGAAGACGCGATATGTGCGATCCTTAGGGAAAAAACCCCATTTTGGGGCATTCCCAGAGGCTCAAAAAGGTGTTGTTATCTACGCAATCTGTCTGCGCAAGGCTGCGCACTCTCCCAATAATAATGCAAATCCCTCGGGGCTATCAGAAAAAAAAGTTTATTGTGTAGAAAGTCTGCGATTTTGTCGATAAGGTGGAAAAAACCCCATTTTGGGGCCTTCCCAGAGGCTCAAAAAGCTAACTGGCGCTCTCAGCTGCGTGCACAAAGCTCCCAAATGCATTCAATCCCTTTGGGACCATCCGAAAACAATTCCTATTGTGCAAAAACACAAAGAAGACGCGATATGTGCGATCCTTAGGGAAAAAACCCCATTTTGGGGCATTCCCAGAGGCTCAAAAAGGTGTTGTTATCTACGCAATCTGTCTGCGCAAGGCTGCGCACTCTCCCAATAATAATGCAAATCCCTCGGGGCTATCAGAAAAAAAAGTTTATTGTGTAGAAAGTCTGCGATTTTGTCGATAAGGTGGAAAAAACCCCATTTTGGGGCCTTCCCAGAGGCTCAAAAAGCTAACTGGCGCTCTCAGCTGCGTGCACAAAGCTCCCAAATGCATTCAATCCCTTTGGGACCATCCGAAAACAATTCCTATTGTGCAAAAACACAAAGAAGACGCGATATGTGCGATCCTTAGGGAAAAAACCCCATTTTGGGGCATTCCCAGAGGCTCAAAAAGGTGTTGTTATCTACGCAATCTGTCTGCGCAAGGCTGCGCACTCTCCCAATAATAATGCAAATCCCTCGGGGCTATCAGAAAAAAAAGTTTATTGTGTAGAAAGTCTGCGATTTTGTCGATAAGGTGGAAAAAACCCCATTTTGGGGCCTTCCCAGAGGCTCAAAAAGCTAACTGGCGCTCTCAGCTGCGTGCACAAAGCTCCCAAATGCATTCAATCCCTTTGGGACCATCCGAAAACAATTCCTATTGTGCAAAAACACAAAGAAGACGCGATATGTGCGATCCTTAGGGAAAAAACCCCATTTTGGGGCATTCCCAGAGGCTCAAAAAGGTGTTGTTATCTACGCAATCTGTCTGCGCAAGGCTGCGCACTCTCCCAATAATAATGCAAATCCCTCGGGGCTATCAGAAAAAAAAGTTTATTGTGTAGAAAGTCTGCGATTTTGTCGATAAGGTGGAAAAAACCCCATTTTGGGGCCTTCCCAGAGGCTCAAAAAGCTAACTGGCGCTCTCAGCTGCGTGCACAAAGCTCCCAAATGCATTCAATCCCTTTGGGACCATCCGAAAACAATTCCTATTGTGCAAAAACACAAAGAAGACGCGATATGTGCGATCCTTAGGGAAAAAACCCCATTTTGGGGCATTCCCAGAGGCTCAAAAAGGTGTTGTTATCTACGCAATCTGTCTGCGCAAGGCTGCGCACTCTCCCAATAATAATGCAAATCCCTCGGGGCTATCAGAAAAAAAAGTTTATTGTGTAGAAAGTCTGCGATTTTGTCGATAAGGTGGAAAAAACCCCATTTTGGGGCCTTCCCAGAGGCTCAAAAAGCTAACTGGCGCTCTCAGCTGCGTGCACAAAGCTCCCAAATGCATTCAATCCCTTTGGGACCATCCGAAAACAATTCCTATTGTGCAAAAACACAAAGAAGACGCGATATGTGCGATCCTTAGGGAAAAAACCCCATTTTGGGGCATTCCCAGAGGCTCAAAAAGGTGTTGTTATCTACGCAATCTGTCTGCGCAAGGCTGCGCACTCTCCCAATAATAATGCAAATCCCTCGGGGCTATCAGAAAAAAAAGTTTATTGTGTAGAAAGTCTGCGATTTTGTCGATAAGGTGGAAAAAACCCCATTTTGGGGCCTTCCCAGAGGCTCAAAAAGCTAACTGGCGCTCTCAGCTGCGTGCACAAAGCT
>CAXHKT010000105.1:0-249000 GCA_964017195.1 Siderastrea radians
TCACGTGAAGGGTGAAATTTACGAGTTACAATCCTTAAATAAATCTAGTCTAATGCACTTGTGAGCGGCCTCCAAGGGGGTGGGAGGGGGGGACTCAAGCTGACAGAAGGACTTTACTAATTGTCCATTTCAAAGTTATTGTATTCCCGCGGTAGGGGATTTTTTTCTAGCGAAGACCCCGGTATTTTAGGAGGAAGCCACACAACCAAAATGACTTGAAGATGGAATTCATTTTAGTTCTTGAAGAGTTATCCAACACTCGAGACAATAAAGATCCTGATGGAAAATTGAACGTATATTTTTTTTTTGTCCCGAATAGTCCACAAGTTTTTCTATACCTCTCTTACTACAACTGTATAATTATGTATAGGCAAACGACAATAAAGAACATACTATGATCATGCTTCATTTGCCGCATACCTCTCAACTTAACGCACTTTACTTAACGCGCGAAAGACCAGACCTAGGCTTAGGTGCTTCATTTAAGTTCTTTGAACGGCTGTTTTTGTTCTTAGCTGAATTCTCCGCCAGCTGTTCTATTGTTCTGTTCATAGAAATATTTGACGGATGGTCTATTTCATGCACAGACAAAAATGACCGATAGACTTAACACACACCTTTTCATTCTCCCCCGCAATCTTTTCATCAATCGAGCGAAAACATGACACAACTTGCTCCCAATCTCCTCTCGCTTTGCCAGAACTAAATTCCCACATTTTCCCCGAGAGTTGGGGCACCATAAAACTAAGTCCCTACATTTCCCCCACTACAGTAAGTTAAATTTGATGCAAAGCTCCCGCAAAGTCCCCAATTCCCCCACAGCACAAGAGCGTTGTTAGGCTCTCATTCTCCAGCCGTGAGTGTCTCGATGCCCCCGCGATTCTCGCCACCTTCACGGCTGGGCGCACGGGTTTGGTTGCATGTCCGTGACGTCATTACAATTTTAATAATCATGCAGACAATCTACACGTCATTTGCTTAAATTTTATCTGTTTTTTTTTTTATCGTCTTGAAAAAAAGCGAAATGCGAAAAGTATGCCTGAAACGTCCTCCTAAAAGTGTGAAATTTCAAGAGAAAGACGAAATCCCGCTAAATTATGTCGCGCATTCTGCCCCGCAAATTTCAGGGGGCTTGTCTCTGATTCATCAATCTAAACAATAACCAAACCCGTGCGCCCAGCCGTGGAGGTTGCGAGAATCGCGGGCGCATCGAGACACTCGCGGCTGGAGACTAAGCCTAGAGCGTTGTCAACATTCAATGTGTTGCTTCTCGCGTGACTAAGCGCATGTAAAAGGTTGACGTAATATTACATGTCCGCAACAATTCGTAACAATTCGCTTTGATTTACAACGCCAATTAAATATTTCAGGCGATTTTAGCCTCTGGGTATGCCCCAAAATGGGTTTTTTTCCCTAAAGATCGCACATATCGCGCATTCTTTGTACTTTTCAACAAAAGGAATTTTTTTCTGATGGTCCCAAAGGGTTTGAATGCATTTTTGACCTTTGTGCATGCAGCTAAGACCGCCAATTAGCTTTTTGCTGCTTTTTGGGACTAATCCAAGCCCTGAAAAAGTGTAGCATTTCTTAGTATCGCCAAATTCTATAAAAATAGCACCAAATTGATTGTTTTTTGGTGCCCCAACGGGATCTGAGGTGCTTTTATGCTGGGGCCGTTGCACCAAAATGAGCACTTTTTTGAGGGACCCACCCCACCCCTCTCAAAACTGAAATTTCCACCTTATCGACAAAATAGCAGACTTTCTACAGAATAAACATGTTTTTTCTGATAGCCCCGAGGGATTTGCATTTTTTCGGGGCCTCTGGGGAACATTTTTAGCGCACCTGAGCACGCGCAACACCTTTTTTAGCCTCAGGGTATGCCCCAAAATGGGTCTTTTTCCCTAAGGATCGCACATATCGCGCATTTTTTGTCGTTTTCAACAAAAGGAATTTTTTCTGATGCTCCCAAAGGGTCTGAATGCATTTTTGGCCTTTGTGCATGCAGCTGAGACCGCCAATTAGCTTTTTCCTGCTTTTTGGGACTAATTCAAACCCTGAAAAAGTGTAGCAGTTCTTAGTATCGCCAAATTCTATAAAAATAGCGCCAAATTGATTGTTGTTTGGTGCCCCAACGTTATCTGAGGTGCTTTTATCCTGGAGCCGTTCCACCAATATGAGCACTTTTTTTAGGGACCCACCCTACTCCTCTCAAAACTGAAATTACCACCTTATCGACAAAATAGCAGACTTTCTACAGAATAAACATTTTTTTTCTGATAGCCCCGAGGGATTTGCATTTTGGGGGGGCCTCTGGGGAGCATCTTTAGCGCACCTGAGCACGCGCAACACCATTTTTAGCCTCTGGGTATTGCCCCAAAATGGGTTTTTTCCCTAAGGATCGCACATATCGCGCATTCTTTGTAGTTTTTAACAAAAGGAGTTTTTTCTGATGCTCCCAAAGGGTTTGAATGCATTTTTGACCTCTGTGCATGCAGCTGAGACCGCCAATTAGCTTTTTGCTGCTTTTTGGGACTAATTCAAACCTGAAAAAGTGTAGAATTTCTTAGTATCGACAAATTCTATAAAAATAGCGCCAAATGGATTGTTTTTTGGTGCCCCAACGGGATCTGAGGTGCTTTTATGCTGGGGTCGTTGCACCAAAATGAGCACTTATTTGGGGGACCCACCCCACCCCTCTCAAAACTGAAATTTCCACCTTATCGACAAAATCGCATACTTTCTACAGAATGAATATTTTTTTCTGATAGCCCCGAGGGATTTGCATTTTTTGGGCCTCTGGGGAGCATTTTTAGCGCACCTGAGCACGCGCAACACCTTTTTTAGCGTCTGGGTATGCCCCAAAATGGTTTTTTTCCCTAAGCATCGCACATATCGCGCATTCTTTGTAGTTTTTAACAAAAGGAGTTTTTTTCTGATGGTCCCAAAGGGTTTGAATGCATTTTTGACCTTTGTGCATGCAGCTGAGGCCCTGAAAAAGTGTAGCATTTCTTACAGTATCGACAAATTCTATAAAAATAGCGCCAAATTGATTGTTTTTTGGTGCCCCAACTTGATCTGAGGTGCTTTTATGCTGGGGCCGTTGCACCAAAATGAGCACTTATTTGGGGGACCCACCCCACCCCTCTCAAAACTGAAATTTCCACCTTATCGACAAAATCGCAGACTTTGTTTTTTTTCTAAGGATTGCACATATCGCGCATTCTTTGTAGTTTTCAACAAAAGCAATTTTTTTCTGATGGTCCCAAAGGGTTTAAATGATTTGTGAAATTTGTGCATGCAGGTGAGACCGCCAATTAGTTTTTTGCTGCTTTTTGGGACTAATTCAAGCCCTGAAAAAGTGTAGCATTTCTTAGTATCGCCAAATTTTATAAAAATAGCTCCAAATTGACTGTTTTTGGGTGCCCCATCGGGATCTGAGGTGCTTTTATGCTGGGACCGTTGCACCAAAATGAGCATTTTTTTGAGGGACCCACCCCACCCCTGTCAAAAGTGAAATTTCCACCTTATCGACAAAATCGCAGACTTTCTGCAGAATGAACATTTTTTTCTGATAGCCCCGAGGGATTTACTTTTTTGGGGGGCCTCTGGGGAGCTTTTTTAGCGCACCTGAGCACGCGCAACACCTTTTTTAGCCTCTGGGTATGCCCCAAAATGGGGTTTTTTCCCTAAGGATCGCACATATCGCGCATTCTTTGTAGTTTTTAACAAAAGGAGTTTTTTCTGATGGTCCCAAAGGGTTTGAATGCATTTTTGACCTTTGTGCATGCAGCTGAGGCCCTGAAAAAGTGTAGCATTTCTTAGTATCGCCAAATTCTATAAAAATAGCGCCAAATTGATTGTTTTTTGGTGCCCCAACGGGATCTGAGGTGCTTTTATCTTAGGGCCGTTGCACCAAAATGAGCACTTTTTTTAGGGACCCACTCCACCCCTTTCAAAACTGAAATTTCCACCTTATCGACAAAATCGCAGACTTTCTACAGAATAAACATTTTTTTCTGATAGCCCCGAGGGATTTGCATTCTTGGGGGGCCTCTGGGGAGCATTTTTAGCGCACCTGAGCACGCGCAACACCTTTTTTAGCCTCTGGGTATGCCCCAAAATGGTTTTTTTCTAAGGATTGCACATATCGCGCATTCTTTGTAGTTTTCAACAAAAGCAATTTTTTCTGATGGTCCCAAAGGGTTTAAATGATTTGTGAAATTTGTGCATGCAGGTGAGACCGCCAATTAGCTTTTTGCTGCTTTTTGGGACTAATTCAAGCCCTGAAAAAGTGTAGCATTTCTTAGTATCGCCAAATTTTATAAAAATAGCTCCAAATTGACTGTTTTTGGGTGCCCCATCGGGATCTGAGGTGCTTTTATGCTGGGACCGTTGCACCAAAATGAGCATTTTTTTGAGGGACCCACCCCACCCCTGTCGAAAGTGAAATTTCCACCTTATCGACAAAATCGCAGACTTTCTGCAGAATGAACATTTTTTTCTGATAGCCCCGAGGGATTTGCATTTTTTGGGGGCCTCTGGGGAGCTTTTTTAGCGCACCTGAGCACGCGCAACACCTTTTTTAGCCTCTGGGTATGCCCCAAAATGGGGTTTTTTCCCTAAGGATCGCACATATCGCGCATTCTTTGTACTTTTCAACAAAAGGAGCTTCTTTCTAATGCTACCAAAGGGTTTGAATGCATTTCTGATTTTTGTGCATGCAGCTGAGACCGCCAATTAACTTTTTGCTGCTTTTTGGGACTAATTCAAGCCCTGAAAAAGTGTAGCATTTCTTAGTATCGCCAAATTATATAAAAATAGCGCCAAATTGATTGTTCTTTGGAGCCCCAACGGGATCTGAGGTGCTTTTATGCTGGGACCGTTGCACCAAAATGAGCACTTTTTTGAGTTACCCACCCCACCCTTCTCAAAACTGAAATTTCCACCTTACCGACAAAATGGCAGGCTTTCTACAGAATAAACATTTTTTCTGATAGCTTCGAGGGATTTGCATTGTTTTTGGACCTCTGGGGAGCATGTTTAGCGCACTTGACCACTTGCAACACATTTTTAATCCCCTGTGTATGCCCCAAAATGGTTTTTTTTCCCTAAGGAACGCACATATCGTGCATTCTTTGTAGTTTTCAACAAAAGCAATTTTTATCTAATGGTCCCAAAGGATTTAAATGCATTTTTGTCCTTTGTGCATGCAGCTGAGATCGCCAATTAGCTTTTTGGGACTAATTCAAGCCCTGAAACAAGGTAGCATTTCTTAGCATTTCTTAGCACTATTCTTATAGGATTTGGCGATACTTAGTTTGTCGACACTTTTTGTGGCCTAGAATTAGGCCCAAAAACTTAATTCGCGGTCTCAGGTGCATGCACAAAGGCAAAAAAGGCATTCAAATCCTTTGGGACCATCAGAATAAAAATTCCTTTTGCTGAATTGTACAAAGAATGCACGATATGTGCGATCCTTAGGATATCCCAATTTGTCTAGCAACCACAGAGGCAAAAACATGTTGCGCAATGCTGCGCAGAGGCCTAATAATAAAATGCAAATCGCTCGGGGGTACGGGAAAAAATGTTTATTGCGAAGAAAGTCTGCAATTTTGTCGGTAAGGTGGAAATTCCATTGTATAGCAAAAATCATTGTGGCGCTATTCTTATAGGATTTGGCGATAATTTGTTTGTCGACACTTTTTGTGGCCTAGAATTAGGCCCAAAAACTTAATTTGCGGTCTCAGCTGCATGCACAAAGGTCAAAAAGGCATTCAAATCCTTTGGGACCATCAGAATAAAAATTCCTTTTGTTGAATTGTACAAGGAATGCACGATATGCCGATCCTTAGCCGGTAAATACCCCAATTTGTCTAGCAGCCACAGAGGCAAAAACATGCTGCGCAATGCTGCGCAGAGGCCCAATAATAATGCAAATCCCTCGGGGCTATCAGAAAAAATGCTTATTGCGTAGAAAGTCTGCAATTTTGTCGGTACGGTGGAAATTTCATTGTATAGTAAAAATCATTGTGGTGCTATTCTTATAGGATTTGGCGATGCTTTGTTTGTCGACACTTTTTGTGGCCCAGAATTAGGCCCAAAAACTCAATTTGCGGTCTCAGCTGCATGCACAAAGGTCAAAAAGGCATTCAAATCCTTTGGGACCATAAGAATAAAAAATTCCTTTTGTTGAATTGTACAAAGAATGCACAATATGTGCGATCCTTAGGGTAAATACCACAATTTGTCTAGCAGCCACGGTGGCAAAAACATGCTGCGCAATGCTGCGCAGAGGCCCAATAATAATGCAAATACCTCGGGGCGTAGAAAGTCAGCAATTTTGTCGGTAAGGGAGGTTAGCAAGGGGCAGTTTGGTTTGGGCAGTTTGGGCAGTGTGATTAAAAAGAGGCACTTCTTGGTGGTTATTAGGGTGTTTAAAAAAGCGCAACTTTGGGTTTTTATTAGGGTGGTTAAAAAGAAGCAGTTTTGGGTGGTTATTAGGATAGTTAAAAGGGGCAGTTTAGGTGGTTATTAGGGTAGTTAAAAAGGGGCAGTTTTGGGTGGTTGTTTGGATGTTTAAAAGAGGCAGTTTGGGGAGGTTATTAGTGTGGTTAAAAAGAGGCAGTTTTCGGTGGTTATTAGTGTGGTTAAACAGAGGCAGTTTTGGGTAGTTATTAGCGTGGTTAAAAAGAGGCAGTTTTGGTAGTTATTAGTGTGGTTAAAAAGCGGCAGTTTTGGGTGGTTATTAGTGTAGTTAAAAAGAGGCACCCGTGGGTGGTTATTAGTGTGGTTAAAAAGAGGCAGTTTTGGGTGCTTATTAGTGTGGTTAAAAAGAGGCAGTTTTGGGTGGTTATTAGCGTGGTTAAAAAGGGCCAGTTTTGGGTGGTTATTAATGTGGCTAAAAAGAGGAAGTCTTGGGTGATTATTAGAGTGGTTAAAAAGAGGTAGTTTTGGGTGGTTATTTGGGTGGTAAAGAAGAGGCAGCTTCGGATGGTTACTAGTGTAGTTAACATCAGGCAGTTCTTGGTGGTTATTTGGGTGGTTAAAAAGGGGCAGTTTTAGGTAGTTGTTAGTGTGGTTAAAAAGGGCAGTTTTGGGTGGTTATTAGTGTTATTAACAAGAGGCAGTTTTGGGTGGTTATTAGTGTGGTTGAAAAGGGGCAGTTTTGGGTGGTTCTTAGTGTGATTAAAAAGAGGCAGTTTTGGGTGTTTATTAGTGTAGTTAAAATGGGGCAGTTTTGGGTGGTTATAAGTGTGGTTAAAAGAGGCAGTATTGGGTGGTTATTAGCGTGGTTACCAAGGGGCAGTTTTAAGTGGTTATTAGTGTGGTCAAAAAGGGGCGGTTTTGGGTGGTTCTAAGTGTGGTTAAAAAGAGGCAGTTTTGGGTGGTTATTAGTGAGGTTAAAAAGGGGCAGTTTTGGGTGGTTATTAGTGTGGTTAAAAAGAGGCAGTTTAGGGTGGTTATTTAGGGCGGTTACAAAGAGGAACTTATGGGTAGTTATTAGGATGGTTAAAACGGGCAGTTTTGGGTGGTTATTAGTGTCGTCAAAAAAAGGCAGTTTTGGGTTGATATTAGTGTGGTTAAAAAGAGGCAGTTTGGGGTGCCTATTAGTGTGGTTAAAAAGAATCAGTTTTGGGTGGTTATTAGTGTGGTTAAAAAGACGAAGTTTTGGGTGGTTATTAGTGTGGTTAAAAAGAGGCAGTTTTGGGTGGTTATTAGTATGGTTAAAAAGAGGCAGTTTTGGGTGGTTATTAGTGTGGTAAGAAAGAGGCTGTTTTGGGTGGTTATTACGGTGGCTAAGAAGAAGCAGTTTTGGGTGGTTATTAGTGTGATTAAAAAGAGGCAGTTTGGGGTGGTTATTAGTGTGGTTAAAAAGAGGCAGTTTTCGGTGGTTATTAGTGTGGTAAAAAAGAGGCCGTTTTGAGTGGTTATTACTGTCGTTAAAAAGAGGCAGGGTTGGGTGTTTTTATTAGCGTGATTAAAAAGAGGTAGTCTTTGGTGATTATTAGTGTGGCTAAAAAGAGGCAGTTTTGGGTGGTTATTACTGTGGTCAAAGAGGGGCAGTTTTGGGTGGTTATTAGTGTGGTTAAAAAGAAGAAGTTTGGGTTGATTATTAGAGTGGTGAAAATGAGGTAGTTTAGGGTGGTAATTAGTGTGGTTAAGAAGAGGCCATTTTGGATGGTTATTAGTGTACATGTGGTTCAAAAAACGCAGTTCTTGGAGGTTATTAGGGTGCTTTAAAACGGGCAGTTTTGGGTGGTTATTAGTGTGGTTAAAAAAGGGGAGTTATGGATGGTTATTAGGGCGGTTACAAAGAGGAACTTATGGGTAGTTATTAGGATGGTTAAAACGGGCAGTTTTGGGTGGTTATTAGTGTCGTTAAAAAAAAGCAGTTTTTGGTTGATATTACTGTGGTTAAAAAGAGGCACCTTTGGGTGGTTATTAGTGTGGCTAAAAAGAGGCAGTTTTCGGTGGTTATTGGGGTGGTTACCAAGGGGGAGTATTCGGTGGTTATTAGGGTGATTACCAAGGGGCAGTTTTGGTTGGCTATTAGTGTGGTTAAAAAGAGGTACTTTGGGTGATTCTAAATGTGGTTAAAAAGAGGCAGCTTTCGGTGATTAATAGTGTGGTTAAAAAGTTGCTGCAGGTTTGGGTGGTTATTAGGGTGGTTAAAGAAAGGCAGTTTTGGGTGGTTCTCAGTGTGATTAAAAAGAAGCAGTTTTGGGTGGCTATTAGTGTTGGGTTAAAAAGGGTCAGTTTTGGGTGGTTATTAGTGTGGTTAAAAAGAGGCAGTATTGGGTGGTTATTAGTGTAGTTAAAAAGGGGCAGTTTTGGGTGGTTCTAAGTGTGGTTAAAAAGAGGCAGTTTTGGGTGGTTATTAGTGTGTTTAGAAAGAGGCAGTTTTGGGTGGTTATTAATGTGGTTAAAGAGAGGAAGCTTTCGGTGGTTATTAATGTCGTTAAAAAGAGGCAGTTTTGGGTGGTTATAAGTGTGGTTAAAAAAAGGCACTTTTGGGTGGTTATTAGTGTGGTTAAAAAGAGACAGTTTTGGGTGGTTATTGTGGTGGCTAAGAAGAGGCAGTTTTGGGTGGTTATTAGTGTGGTTAAATAGAGGCAGATTTGGGTGGTTATTAGTGTGGTTAAAAAGAGGCAGTTTTGGGTGGTTATTAGTGTGGTTAAAAAGGGGCAGTTTTGGGTGGTTATTAGTGTGGTTAAAAAGAGGCAGTTTTGGGTGGTTGTTACTGTGGTTAAAAAAGGGCAGTTTTGGGTGGTTATTAGTGTTGTTAAAAAGAGGCAGTTTTGGGTGGTTATTATTGTGGTCAAAAAGAGGCAGTTTTGGGTGGTTATTAGTGTGGTTAAAAAGAGGCGGTTTTGGGTGGTTATTAGGGTGGTGAAAAGGGGCAGTTTTGGGTGGTGAGTAGTGTGGTTAAAAAGAGGAAGTTTTGGGTGGTTATTACGGTGGTTAAGCAGAGGCAGTTTTGGGTTTTTATTAGTGTGGTTAAAAAGAGCCAGTTTTGGGTGGTTATTACTGTGGTTAAAAATTGCCTTTTCTTGGTTATAAGTGTTGTCAAAAAGAGGCAGTTTTCGGTGCTTATTAGTGTGGTTTAAAGAGGCAGTTTTGGGTGGTTATTTGCGTGGTTAAAAGGGGCAGTTTTGGATAGTTATTAGTGTGGTTAAAAAGGGAAAGTTTAAGGTGATTATTAGAGTGGTTAAAAACAGGAAGTTTTGGGTGGTTATTGGGATGGTTAAGAAGAGGCAGTTTCGGATGGTTATTAGTGTGATTAAAATAAGGCAGTTCTTGGTGGTTATTTGGGTGGTTAAAAAGGTCAGTTTTTTGTTGTTATTAGTGTGGTTAAAAAGAGGCAGTTTTGGGTGGTTATTAGTGTGGTCAAAAAAAGGCAGTTTTGGGTGGTTATTAGTTTGGTTAAAAAGAAAAAGTTTTGGGTGGTTATTAGTGTGGTAAAAAAGAGGCCGTTTTTGGTGGTAAATACTGTAGTTAAAAAAAGCAGCCTTGGGTGATTATTAGTGTGGCTAAAAAGAGGCTGTTTTGGGTGGTTATAAGTGTGGATAAAAAGAGGCAGTTTTCGGTGGTTATTAGTGTGGTTAAAAAGGGGCAGTTTTGGGTGGTTATTAGTGTGGTTCAAAAGAGGAAGTTTTGGGTGATTATTAGAGTTGTTAAAAAGAGGTAGTTTTGGGTGGGTAATAGTGTGGTTAAGAAGAGGCAGTTTCGAATGGTTATTAGTGTGGTTAAAAAGAGGCAGTTTTTTATGGTTATTAGGGTGGTTAAAAAGGGGCAGTTTTAGGTGGTTCTTAGTGTGGTTAAAAAAGGGCAGTTTTGGGTGGTTATTAGGGTTCTTAAAAAAGGCCGTTTTTGGTGGTTCTAAGTGTGGTTAAAAAGAGGCAATTTTTGTGGTTAATAATGTGGTTAAAAAGGGGCAGTTTTGGGTGATTATTAGGGTCTTTAAAAGAAGGCCGTTTTGGGTGGTTCTAAGTGTGGTGAAAATGAGGCAGTATTGGGTGGTTATTAGCGTGGTTACAAGGGGCAGTTTTGGGTGGTTATTAGTGTGGTTAAAAAGAGGCAGTTTTAGGTAGTTATTTAAATGTGGTTAAAATGAGGCAATTTTAGGTGGTTATTAGTGTGGTTAAAAAGAGGCCACTTTGGGTGGTTATTAGTGTGGTTGAAAAGAGGGTATTTTGGGTTGTTATTAGTGTGGTTAAAAAGGGGCAGTTTTGGGTGGTTATTAAGGTGGTTAAGAAGAGGCAGTTTAGGGTGGTTTTTAGTGTGGTTAAAAAGAGGCAGTTTTGGGTGGTTATTAGTTTGTTTAAAAATGGCAGTTTTGGGTGGGTATTAGTGTGTGTTTAAAACGGGGCGGTTTTTGGTGGTAATTAGTGTGGTTAAAAAGAGGAAGTTTTGGGTGATTATTAGGGTGGTTAAGAAGGGGACGTTTTGGGTGGTTATTCGGGTGGTTAAGAAGAGACAGTTTTGGGTGCTTATTAGTTTGTTTAAAAATGGCAGTTTTGGGTGGTTCTTACCTTGGTTAAAACGGGGCGGTTTTGGGTGGTAATTAGTGTGGTTAAAAAGAGGAAGTTTTGGGTGCTTATTAGTTTGTTTAAAAATGGCAGTTTTGGGTGGTTATTACCTTAGTTAAAACGGGGCGGTTTTGGGTGGTAATTAGTGTGGTTAAAAAGAGGAAGTCTTGGGTCATTATTAGGGTGGTTAAGAAGAGGCAGTTTCGGATGGTTATTGGTGTGGTTAAAAGGAGGGAGTTCTTGGTCGTTATTAGGGTGGTTAAAAAGGGGCAGTTTTGGGTGGTTGTTAGTGTGGTCAAAAAAGGGCAGTTTTGGGTGGTTATTAGTGTTGTCAAAAAGAGGCAGTTTTGGGTGGTTATTAGAGTGGTGAGAAAGAGGCCGTTTTGGGTGGTGACTGTAGATGAAATGAGGCAGACTTGGGTGATTATTAGTATGGTTAAAAAGAGGCAGTTTTGGGTGGTTATTAGTGTGGTTGAAAAGAGAAAGTTTTGGGTGATTATTAGAGTGCTTAAAAAGAGGTAGTGTTGGGTGGTTATTAGGGTGGTTAAGAAGAGGCAGTTTCGGATCGTTATTAGTGTGGTTAAAAAGACGCAGTTCTTGGAGGCTTTTAGGGTGCTTAAAAAGGGGCAGTTTTGGGTGGTTACTAGTGTGGTTAAAAAAGGGCAGTTTTGGGTGGTTATTAGGGTGGTTAAAAATAGGAAGTTTTGGGTAGTTATTCGGATGGTTAAAAGGGGCAGTTTTAATTGGTTATTACGATAGTTAAAAAGGGGCAGTTTTGGGT
This sequence comes from Siderastrea radians, assembly GCA_964017195.1. Classification (NCBI taxonomy): domain Eukaryota; kingdom Metazoa; phylum Cnidaria; class Anthozoa; order Scleractinia; family Rhizangiidae; genus Siderastrea; species Siderastrea radians. The sequence continues at coordinate 11,815 of CAXHKT010000105.1, forward strand.
GGTTATTACTGTAATTAAAAAGAGGCAGACTTGAGTGATTATTAGTTTGGTTAAAAAGAGGCAGTTTTGGGTGGTTATTAGTGTGGTTAAAAAGAGGCAGTTTTGGGCTGTTATTAGTGGGGTTAAAAAGATTCAGTTTTCGGTGGTTATTAGGGTGGTTACAAAGAGGGAGTTTTCGGTGGTTATTAGGGTGATTACCAAGGGGCAGTTTTGGTTGGTTATTAGTGTGGTTAAAAAGAGGGACTTTTGGGTAGTTTTAAGTGTGGTTAAAAAGGGGCAGTTTTGGGTGTTATTAGGGTGGTTAAGGAACACAGTTTTGGGTTGTTCTTAGTGTGATTAAAAAGAGGCAGTTTTGGGTGGTTCTAGGTGTGGTTAAAAAGTGGCACTTTGGGTGGTTATTAGTGTGGTTAAATAGGGGCAGTTATGGGTGGTTATTAGTGTGGTTAAAAAGAGGCAGTATTCGTTGGTTATTAGCGTGGCTACCAAACGGCAGTTTTGGGTGGTTATTGGTGTGGTTAAAAAGAGGCAGCTTTGGGTGGTTATTAGGTTGGTTAAAAAGAGGCAGTTTTGGGTGGCTATTAGTGTGGTTAAAAAGGGAAGTTTTGCGTGGTTATTAGTGTGTTTAAAAAGAGGCAGTTTTGGGTGGTTATTACGTTGGTCAAGAAGAGGCAGTTTTGGGTGGTTATACGTGTGGTTAAAAAGAGGCAGTTTTGGCTGGTTATTAGTGTGGTTAAAAAAAGGCACTTTTGGGTGGTTATTAGTTTGGTTAAAAAGAGGCAGTTTTGGGTGGTTATTACAGTTGTTAAAAAGAGGAAGTTTTGGGTGGTTACTAGTGTGGTTGTCACGAGGCAGTTTTGGTTGGTTATTAGGGTGGTTAAAAAGAGGCAGTTTTGGGTGGTTGTTACTGTGGTTAAAAAGGGGCAGTTTGAGGTGGTTATTAGTGTGGTTAAAAAGAGGCAGCTTTTGGTTTTTAATATTGTGGTTAAAAAGGGAGAAGTTTTAGGTGGTTCATAGTGTGGTTAAAAAGAGGCATTTTTGGGTGGTTTTTAGTGTGGTTAGAAAGAGCTAGTTTTGGGTGGTTATTACGGTGGTTAAGAAGAGGCAGTTTTGGGTGGTTATTAGTTTGGTTAAAAAGAAGCAGCTTTGGTTCGTTATTAGTGTAGTTAAAAAGAGGCACCCTTGGGTGGTTATTAGTGTGGTTAAAGAGGGGCAGTTTTGGGTGGCTCTAAGTGTGGTTAAAAAGAGGCAGCTTTGGGTGGTTATTAGTGTGGTTAAAAAGAGGCAGCTTTGGGTGGTTATTAGTGTGGTTAAAAAGAGGCAGTTTTGGGTGGTTATTAGTGTGGTTAAAAAGAGCCAGTTTTGAGTGGTTATTACGGTGGTTAAGAAGAGGCAGTTTTGGGTGGTTATTAGTGTGGTTAAAAAGAGGCAGCTTTGGGTGGTTATTAGTGTGGTTAAAAAGAGGCATTTTTGGGTGGTTTTTAGTGTGGTTAAAAAGAGCCAGTTTTGGGTGGTTATTACGGTGTTTAAGAAGAGGCAGTTTTGGGTGGTTATTAGTGTGGTTAAAAAGAGGCAGCTTTGGGTGGTTATTAGTGTGGTTAAAAAGGGGCAGTTTTGGTTGGTAATTAGGGTGGTTAAGGAACACAGTTTTGGGTGGTTCTTAGTGTGATTAAAAAGGGGCAGTTTTGGGTGGTTGTTAGTGTGGGGTTCAAAAGGGGCAGTTTTGGGTTGTTATTAGTGTGGTTAAAAAGAGGCAGTGTTCGTTGGTTATTAGCGTGGCTACCAAAGGGCAGTTTTGGGTGCTTATTAGTGTGGTTAAAAGGGGCAGTTTTGGGTGGTTCTAAGTGTGGTTAAAAAGGGGCATTTTGGGTGGTTATTAGTGTGGTTAAAAAGAGGCAGTTTTGGGTGGTTATTACTGTAGTTAAAAAGAGGCAGCCTTGGGTGATTATTAGTGTGATTAATAAGAGGCAGTTTTGGGTTATTATTAGTGTGGTTAAAAAGAGGCAGTTTTGGGTGGTTATTACTGTGGTTAGAAAGGGGCAGTTTTGGCTGGTCATTAGTGTAGTTAAAAAGAGGAAGTTTTGGGTTATTATTAGAGTGGTTAAAAAGAGGCAGTATTGGGTGGTTATTACGGTGGTGAAGAGGAGGCAGTTTGGGGTGGTTATTAGTGTGGTTAAAAAGAGGCAGTTTTGGGTGGTTCTTAGTGTGATTAAAAAGAGGCAGTTTTAGGTGGTTGTTAGTGTGGGGTTCAAAAGGGGCAGTTTTGTTTGGTTATTAGTGTGGTTATAAAGAGGCAGTATTCGTTGGTTATTAGCGTGGCTACCAAAGGACAGTTTTGGGTGGTTCTAAGTTTGACTAAAAAGGGGCATTTTGGGTGGTTATTAGTGTGGTTAAAAAGAAGCAGTTTTCGTTGGTTATTAGCGAGGCTACCAAAGGGCAGTTTTGGATAGTTATTAGTGTGGTTAAAAAGGGGCAGTTTTGGGTGGTTCTAAGTGTGGTTAAAAAGGGGCATTGTGGGTGGTTATTAGTGTGGTTAAAAAGAGGCAGCCTTGGGCGATTATTAGTGTTTTTAATAAGAGGCAGTTGTGGGTGTTTATTAGTGTGGTTAAAAAGAGTCAGTTTTGGGTGGCTATTAGTGTGGTTAGAAAGGGGCAGTTTTGGCTGGTTATTAGTGTAGTTAAAAAGAGGAAGTTTTGGGTGATTATTAGAGTGGTTTAAAAGAGGCAGTATTGGGTGGTTATTACGGTAGTGAAGAGGAGGCAGTTTGGGGTGGTTATTAGTGTGGTTAAAAAGAGGCAGTTTTGGGTGGTTCTTAGTGTGATTAAAAAGAGGCAGTTTTGGGTGGTTGTTAGTGTGGGGTTCAAAAAAGGCAGTTTTGGGTGGTTATTAGTGTGGTTAAAAAGAGGCAGTATTCGTTGGTTATTAGCGTGGCTACCAAAGGACAGTTTTGGGTGGTTATTAGTGTGGTTAAAAAGGGGCAGTTTTGGGTGGTCCTAAGTGTGGCTAAAAAGGGGCATTTTGGGTGGTTATTAGTGTGGTTAAAAAGAGGCAGTTTTCGTTGGTTATTAGCGTGGCTGCCAAAGGGCAGTTTTGGGTGGTTATTTGTGTGGTTAAAAAGGGGCAGTTTTGGCTGGTACTAAGTGTGGTTAAAAAGGGGCATTTCGGGTGGTTATTAGTGTGGTTAAAAAGAGGCAGTTTTGGGTGGTTATTACTGTAGTTAAAAAGAGGCAGCCTTGGGTGATTATTAGTGTGGTTAATAAGGGGCAGTTTTGGGTGATTATTAGTGTGGTTAAAAAGAGGCAGTTTTGGGTGGTTATTAGTGTGGTTAGAAAGGGGCAGTTTTGGCTTGTTATTAGTGTAGTTAAAAAGAGGAAGTTTTGGGTGATTATTAGAGTGGTTTAAAAGAGGCAGTATTGGGTGGTTATTACGGTGGTGAAGAGGAGGCAGTTTGGGGTGGTTATTAGTGTGGTTAAAAAGAGGCAGTTTTGGGTGGTTCTTAGTGTGATTAAAAAATGGCAGTTTTGGGTGGTTGTTAGTGTGGGGTTCAAAAGGGGCAGTTTTGGGTGGTGATTAGTGTGGTTAATAAGAGGCAGTATTCGTTGGTTATTAGCGTAGCTACCAAAGGGCAGTTTTCGGTGGTTATTAGTGTGGTTAAAAAGGGGCAGTTTTGGGTGGTTCTAAGTGTGGTTAAAAAGGGGCATTTTGGGTGGTTATTAGTGTGGTTAAAAAGAGGCAGTTTTGGGTAGTTATTAGTGTACTTAAAAAGAGGCACCCTTGGGTGGTTCTAAGTGTGGTTAAAAAGGGGCATTTTGGGTGGTTATTAGTGTGGTTAAAAAGAGGCAGTTTTGGGTGGTTATTACTGTAGTTAAAAAGAGGCAGCCTTGGGTGATTATTAGTGTGGTTAATAAGAGGCAGTTTTGGGTGTTTATTATTGTGGTTAAAAAGAGGCAGTTTCGGGTGGTTATTACTGTGGTTAGAAAGGGGCAGTTTTGGCTGGTTATTAGTGTAATTAAAAAGAGGAAGTTTTGGTGATTATTAGAGTGGTTAAAAAGAGGCAGTATTGGGTGGTTATTACGGTGGTGAAGAGGAGGCAGTTTGGGGTGGTTATTAGTGTGGTTAAAAAGAGGCAGTTTTGGGTGGTTATTAGTGTGATTGAAAAGAGGCAGTTTTAGGTGGTTGTTAGTGTGGGGTTCAAAAGGGGCAGTTTTGGGTGGTTATTAGTGTGGTTAAAAAGAGGCAGTATTCGTTGGTTATGAGCGTGGGTACCAAAGGACAGTTTTGGGTGGTTATTAGTGTGGTTAAAAAGGGGCAGTTTCGGGTGGTTATTACTGTGGTTAGAAAGGGGCAGGTTTGGCTGGTTATTAGTGTAGTTAAAAAGAGGAAGTTTTGGGTGATTATTAGAGTGGTTAAAAAGAGGCAGTATTGGGTGGTTATTACGGTGGTGAAGAGGAGGCAGTTTGGGGTGGTTATTAGTGTGGTTAAAAAGAGGCAGTTTTGGGTGGTTATTAGTGTGGTTAAAAAAAGGCAGTTTTGGGTGGTTATTAGCGTCGTTAAAAAGAGGTAGTTTCGGTTCGTTATTAGAGTAGTTAAAAAGAGGCACCCTTGGTTGGTTATTAGTGTGGTTAAAAAGAGGCAGTTTTGGGTGGTTATTAGCGTGGTTTAAAAGGGGCAGTTTTGGGTGGTTATTAGTGTGGTTAAAAAGAGGTAGTTTTGGGTGGTTATTAGGGTGGTTAAGAAGAGGCAGTTGCTACCTTTGTTGCCGGAAGAAAATAGAAGGGACGTTAATTTACATCGTTTTCACAAAATGACAGTAGCTACGGGCCTGCTCCAAGATAATGCTTGTGGTCATGACCTTGTGGTGTTCACTTAATTATTCCTTGTGTTCACTCTCTGTTTATGTTTCATGTTTACAAAAAGTGTAAGTAACTATTCTGGTTTTGCGATCGATGCAATCGATCGCGCGATCAATTGATCGGACTGTAATATATTCATGTACACGCTTTGACTGCGAAGTCAGATCTTGAGTAGTTTTCTCCAGTGACATCTAGCGATGAAGACGTCAATATTCTTACTACTTGTTTTTGTTTTATTTTTATATCGAGTGGAAGTGGCTGCTGTGGTTTTACGTACATGGAGATCGATCGATCGGTCAATCGATCGGTTGTGATAATAGCTCCATACGCGTTGACTACAAATTCAGATCTTGAAATGTTTTCTCCAGTAACATCTAGCGATGAAGATATTTTTATTTTTAGAGGTTACTATTCTACATATCAGCTCGCTGAAAGGCCAGTTTGCAAGGGATATTTTGCGAAAAGTCCGGCAAACGCGCCAGCCAAACGCAAAAAGCTGTTTCAAAACAAAAACACAAGCGCGCAAACCACTTTGAGTGACACTGGCTCTTTAAATGAGGCAGATTTGGGTGGTTATTAGGCTGGTTACCAAGGGGCAGTTTTGGGTGGTTAATAGGGTGGCTACCAAGGGGCAGTTTTGAGTGGTTATTAGTGTGGTTAAAAAGAGGGAGTTTTGGGCGGTTATTAGGGTGGTGAAAAAGGGGCAGTTTTGGGTGGTTATTAGTGTGGTTAAAAAGAGGCAGTCTTGAGTGGTTATTAGTGTGGTTAAAGAAAGGCAGTTTTGGGTGGATATTAGTGCGGTTAAAAAGAGGCAGTTTTGGTAGTTATTATTGTGGTTAAAAAGAGGCAGCTTTAGGTGGTTATTAGGCTGGTTACCAAGGGGCAGTTTTGGGTGGTGATTAGTGTTGTTAAAAGAGGCAGTTTTGGTGGTTATTAGTGCGGTTAAAAAGAGGCAGTTTTGGGTGGTTATTAGTCTGGTCAAAACTGGCAGTTTTGGGTGGTTATTAGTGTGGTTAAAAAGAGGCAGTTTTCGGTTGTTATTAGTGTCGTTAAAAAGAGGCAGCTTTGAGTGGTTATTAGTGTGGTTCTGAAAGAGGCAGTTTTGGGTGGTTATTAGTGTGGTTAAAGAAAGACGGTTTTGGGTGGATATTAGTGTGGTTAAAAAGGGGCAGTTTTGGTAGTTATTATTGTGGTTAAAAAGAGGCAGCTTTAGGTGGTTATTAGGCTGGTTACCAAGGGGCAGTTTTGGGTGGTGATTAGTGTTGTTAAAAGAGGCAGTTTTGGTGGTTATTAGTGCGGTTAAAAAGAGGCAGTTTTGGGTGGTTATTAGTCTGGTCAAAACTGGCAGTTTTGGGTGGTTATTAGTGTGGTTAAAAAGAGGCAGTTTTCGGTTGTTATTAGTGTCGTTAAAAAGAGGCAGCTTTGAGTGGTTATTAGTGTGGTTCTGAAAGAGGCAGTTTTGGGTGGTTATTAGTGTGGTTAAAGAAAGACGGTTTTGGGTGGATATTAGTGTGGTTAAAAAGGGGCAGTTTTGGTAGTTATTATTGTGGTTAAAAAGAGGCAGCTTTAGGTGGTTATTAGGCTGGTTACCAAGGGGCAGTTTTGGGTGGTGATTAGTGTTGTTAAAAGAGGCAGTTTTGGTGGTTATTAGTGCGGTTAAAAAGAGGCAGTTTTGGGTGGTTATTAGTCTGGTCAAAACTGGCAGTTTTGGGTGGTTATTAGTGTGGTTAAAAAGAGGCAGTTTTCGGTTGTTATTAGTGTCGTTAAAAAGAGGCAGCTTTGAGTGGTTATTAGTGTGGTTCTGAAAGAGGCAGTTTTGGGTGGTTATTAGTGTGGTTAAAGAAAGACGGTTTTGGGTGGATATTAGTGTGGTTAAAAAGGGGCAGTTTTGGTAGTTATTATTGTGGTTAAAAAGAGGCAGCTTTAGGTGGTTATTAGGCTGGTTACCAAGGGGCAGTTTTGGGTGGTGATTAGTGTTGTTAAAAGAGGCAGTTTTGGTGGTTATTAGTGTGGTTAAAAAGAGGCAGTTTTCGGTTGTTATTAGTGTCGTTAAAAAGAGGCAGCTTTGAGTGGTTATTAGTGTGGTTCTGAAAGAGGCAGTTTTGGGTGGTTATTAGTGTGGTTAAAGAAAGGCGGTTTTGGGTGGATATTAGTGTGGTTAAGAAGAGGCAGTTTTGGAAGTTATTACTGTGGTTAAAAAGGGACAGTTTTGGGTGGTTATTAGGGTGGTTACCAGGGGGCACTTTTGGGTGGTTATTAGTGTGGTTAAAAAGAGGCAGTTTTGGGGTTTATTAGTGTGGTTCTGAAAGAGGCATTTTTGGGTGATTTTAGGGTGGTTTAATGAGGCAGTTTTGGGTGGTTATTAGTGTGGTCAAACGGGGGCAGTTCTGGGTGGTTATTAGTGTGGTTAAAAAGGGTCAGTTTTGGGTGGTTATTAGGGTGGTTACCAGGGGGCACTTTTGGGTTGTTATTAGTGTCGTTAAAAAGAGGCAGCTTTGAGTGGTTATTAGTGTGGTTCTGAAAGAGGCATTTTTGGGTGATTTTAGGGTGGTTTAATGAGGCAGTTTTGGGTGGTTATTAGTGTGGTCAAACGGGGGCAGTTCTGGGTGGTTATTAGTGTGGTTAAAAAGGGTCAGTTTTGGGTGGTTATTAGGGTGGTTACCAGGGGGCACTTTTGGGTGGTTATTAGTGTGGTTAAAAAGAGGCAGTTTTGGGGTTTATTAGGGTGGTTACCAAGGGGAAGTTTTGGGTGGCTCTTAGTGGAGTTAGAAAAAGGCAGTTTTGGGTGGTTATTACTGTGGTTAAAAGGAGGCAGTTTTGGGTGGTTATTATTGTGGTTTAAATGAGGCACCTTTGGGTTGTTATTAGGGTGGTTACCAAGGGGCGGTATTGGGTGGTTATTACGATGGTTAGAAAGAGGCAGTTGTGTGTGGTTATTACGGTGGTTAAAAAGGGGCAGTTTTGAGTGGGTATTAGTGTAGTTAAAATAGGCAGTTTTGGGTGGTTATTAGTGTGGTTAAAAAAAGGCAGTTTTGGGTGGTTATTAAAGTGGTTAAAAGGAGGCAGTTTTGCGTGGTTGTGAGTTTGGTTAAAAAAAGGCAGCTTTGGGTGGTTATTAATGTCGTGTAAAAAGGGGCAGTTTTGGATGGTTATTAGGGTGGTTAAAAAGAGGCAGTTTCGGATGGTTGTTAGTGTGGTTAAAAAGAGGCAGTTCCAGGTGGTTATTAGAGTGGTTAAAAGGAGGCAGTTTTGGGTGGTTATGAGTGTGGTTAAAAAGAGGCAGTTTTGGGCGGATATTAGTGTGGTTAAAAAGGGGCAGTTTTGGGTGGTTATTACCGTGGTTTTCAAGGGGCAGTTTTGGGTGGTTATTAGTGTGGTTAAAAAGGGGCAGTTTTGGGTTGTTATTAGTGTGCTTTAAAAGAGCCAGTTTTGGTGGTAATTAGTGTGGTTAAAAAGAGGCAGCTTTGAGTGGGTATTAGTGTGATTAAAAAAGGCAGTTTTGGGTGGTTATTAGTGTGGTTAAAAAGGGGCATTTTTAAGTGGTTAGTAGTGTGGTTAAAAAGAGGCAGTCTTGGATGGTTATTACCGTGGTTTTCAAGGGGCAGTTTTGGGTGGCTATTAGTGTGGTTAAAAAGGGGCAGTTTTGGGTTGTTATTAGTGTGCTTAAAAAAGGCCCGTATGGGTGGTTATTAGTGTGGTTAAAAAGAGGCAGTTTTGGGTGGCTATTAGTGTGGTTAAAAAGGGGCAGTTTTGGGTTGTTATTAGTGTGCTTAAAAAAGGCCCGTATGGGTGGTTATTAGCGTGGTTAAAAAGAGGAAGTTTTTGGGTGATTATTAGAGTGGTTAAAGAGAGGTAGTTTTGGGTGGTTATTAGGATGGTTAAGAAGAGGCAGTTTTGCATAGTTAATAGTGTGGTTAAAAAGAGGCAGTTTTGGGTGGTTATTAGGGTGGTTAAAAAGGGGCAGTTTCGGACGGTTATTAGTGTGGTAAAAAAGGGGCAGTTTTGGGTGGTTATTAAGGTGGTTAAAAAGAGGCAGTTTTGGGTGGTTATTAATGTGGTTCAAAAGGGGCAGTTTCGGGTGGTTATTAGTGTGGTTAAAAAGAGGCAGTTTTCGGTGGTTATAAGGGTTTTTACCAAGGGGGAGTTTTCGGTGGTTATTAGGGTGGTTAAAAAGAAACACTTTTGGGTGGTTCTAATTGTGGTTAAAAAGTGCCAGATTTGGGAGGTTAATAGTGTGGTTAAAAAAGGGCGGTTTTGGGTGGTTATTAGCTTGGTTACAAAGAGGCAGTTTTATTTGTTATTACAGTGGTTAGAAAGAGACAGTTTTGGGTGGTTAATAGTGTTGTTAAAAAGGGGCGGTTTTTGGTGGTTATTAGGGTGGTTAAAGAAAGGCAGTTTTGGGTGGTTCTTAGTGTGATTAAAAAGAGGCAGCTTTGGGTGGTTATTAGTGTGGTTAAAAAGGGGTAGTTTTGGATGGTTATTAGTGTGGTTAAAAAGTGGCAGTCTTGGGTGGTTATTAGCGTGGTTTTCAAGGGGCAGTTTTGGGTGGTTATTAGTGTGGTTAAAAAGGGGCAGTTTTGGGAGGTTATTAGTGTGGTTAAAAAGAGTCCGTTTTGGGTTGTTATTAGTGTAGTTAAAAAGAGGCACCCTTGGGTGGTTCTTAGTGAGATTAAAAAGAGGCAGCTTTGGGTGGTCATTAGTGTGGTTAAAAAGGGGCAGTTTTTGGTGGTTATTAGTGTGGTTAAAAAGTGGCAGTGTTGGGTGGTTATTAGCGTGGTTTTTAAGGGGCAGTTTTGGGTGGTTATTAGTGTGGTTAAAAATTGGCAGTTTTGGGAGGTTATTAGTGTGGTTAAAAAGAGGCCGTTTTGGGTTGTTATTAGTGTAGTTAAAAAGAGGCACCCTTGGGTGGTTATTAGTGTCGCTAAAAAGGTTCAGTTTTGTGTGGTTATTACGGCGGTTAAAAAGGGGCAGTTTTGGGTGGTTTTTAGTGTGGTTAAATGGAGGAAGTTTTGGGTGATTATTAGAGTGGTTGAAAAGAGGTAGTTTTGGGGGGTTATTGGGGTGGTTAAAAAGAGGCAGTTTTGGGTGGTTATTAGTGTGGTTAAAAAAAAGGCAGTTTTGGGTGGTTATTAGCGTGGTTTTCAAGGTGCAGTTTTGGGTGGTTATTAGTGTGGTTAAAAAGGGGCAGTTTTGGGTGGTTATTAGTGTGGTTAAAAAGAGGAAGTTTTGGGCTGTTATTAGTGTGGTTAAAAAGAGGCAGTTTTGGGTGGTTATTAGTGTGGTTAAAAAGAGGCAGTTTTGGGTGGTTATTAGTGTGGTTAAAAAAAAGGCAGTTTTGGGTGGTTATTAGTGTAGTTAAAATGAGGCAGTTTTGGGTGGTTATTAGTGTGGTTAAAAAGGGACAGTTTTGGGTGGTTATTAGTGTGGTTACAAAGAGGAACTTTTGGGTGATTATAAGGGTGGTTAAAAAGGGGTAGTTTTGGGTGGTTTTTAGGGTGGTTAAGAAGAGGCAGTTTCGGATTGTTATTCGTGTGGTTAAAAAGGCGCAGTTCTTGGAGGTTATTAGGGTGCTTAAAAAGGGGCAGTTTTGCATGGTTATTAATGTGGTAAAAAAGGGCGCTTTTGCGTGTTTGTTAGGGTTTTAAAAAGAGGCGGTTTTGGGTAGTTATTAGGATGGTTAAAATGGGCAGTTTTGGGTGGTTATTAGGGTGGTTAAAAAGGGGCAGTTTTGGATGGTTGTTACGGTGGTTAAAAAGAGAGCAGTTTTGGGTGGTTATTAGTGTGGTTAAAAAGAGGCAGTTTTGGGTGGTTATTAGTCTGGTTAAAAAGAGGCAGTTTTCGATGGTTATTACGGTGATTACCAAGGGGCAATTTTGGTTGGTTATTAGTGTGGTTAAAAAGAGGAACTTTTGGGTGATTATAAGGGTGGTTACAAAGAGGTAGTTTCGGGTTGTTATTAGGGTGGTTAAGAAGAGGCAGTTTGGGATGGTTATTAGTGTGGTTAAAAAGACGCAGTTCTTGGAGGTTATTAGGGTGCTTAAAAAGGGGCAGTTTTGGGTGGTTATTAATGTGGTTAAAAAAGGTCACTTTTGTGTGTTTGTTATGGTATTTAAAAGAGGCAGTTTTGGGTAGTTATTAAGATGGTAAAAATGGGCAGTTTTGGGTGGTTATTAGGGTGGTTAAAAAGAGGCAGTTTTGGGTGGTTATTAGTGTGGTTAACGAGAGGCAGTTTTGGGTTGTTATTAGTGTGGTTAAAAAAAGGCAGTTTCGGTTGGTTATTAGTGTGGTTAAAAAGAGCCACTTTTCGGTTGTTGTAAGTTTGGTTAAAAAAAGGCAGTTTTGGGTGGTTAATAGTGTCGTAATAAATAAAAAGGGGCAGTTTTGGGTGGTGTTTGGGGTGGTTAAAGAAAGGCAGTTTTGGGTGGTTCTTAGTGTGATTAAAAAGAAGCAGTTTTGGGTGGTTATTAGTGTGGTTAAAAAGGGGCAGTTTTGGGTGGTTACTAGTGTGGTTAAAAAGAGGCAATCTTGGGTGGTTATTAGTGTGGTTTTCAAGGGGCAGGTTTGGGAGGCTATTAGTGTGGTTAAAAAGAGGAAGTTTTTGGGTGTTTATTAGAGTGGCTAAAAAGAGGTAGTTTTGTGTGCTTATTAGGATGGTTAAGAGCAGGCAGTTTCGTATAGTTAATAGTGTGGTTAAAAAGAGGCAGTTTTGGGAGGTTATTAGGGTGGTTAAAAAGGGGCAGTTTCGGATGGTTATTAGTGTGGTTAAAAAGGGGCAGTTTTAAGTGGTTATTAGTGTGGTTAAAAACAGGCAGTCTTGGGTGGTTATTAGCGTGGTTTTAGAGGGGCAGTTTTGGGAGGTTATTAGTGTGGTTAAAAAGAGGAAGTTTTTGGGTGATTATTAGAGTGGTTAAAAAGAGGTAGTTTTGGGTGGTTATTAGGATGGTTAAGAAGAGGCAGTTTCGTATAGTTAATAGTGTGGTTAAAAAGAGGCAGTTTTGGGTGGTTATTAGGGTGGTTAAAAAGGGGTAGTTTTGGATGGTTATTAGTGTGGTTAAAAAGGTTCAGTTTTGGGTGGTTATTAGTGTGGTTAAAAAGAGGCAGCATTCGGTGATTATTAGTGTGGTTAAAAAGGGGCAGTTTTAAGTGGTTTTTAGTGTGGTTAAAAACAGGCAGTCTTGGGTGGTTATTAGCGTGGTTTTAGAGGGGCAGTTTTGGGTGGTAATTAGTGTGGTTAAAAAGGGGCAGTTTTGGGAGGTTATTAGTGTGGTTAAAAAGAGGAAGTTTTTGGGTGATTATTAGAGTGGCTAAAAAGAGGTAGTTTTGGGTGGTTATTAGGATGGTTAAGAGCGGGCAGTTTCGTATAGTTAATAGTGTGGTTAAAAAGAGGCAGTTTTGGGTGGTTATTAGGGTGGTTAAAAGTGGGCAGTTTCGGATGGTTATTAGTGTGGTTAAAAAGGGGTAGTTTTGGGTGGTTATTAAGGTGGTTAAAAAGAGGAAGCTTTGGGTGGTTATAAGTGGGGTTAAAAAGGGGCAGTTTTAACTGGTTATTAGTGTGGTTAAAAACAGGCAGTCTTGGGTGGTTATTAGTGTGGTTTTAGAGGGGCAGTTTTGGGTGGTTATTGGTGTGGTTAAAAAGGGGCAGTTTTGGGAGGTTATTAGTGTGGTTAAAAAGAGGAAGTTTTTGGGTGGTTATTAGGGTGGTTAAAAAGGGGTAGTTTCGGATGGTTATTAGTGTGGTTAAAAAGATTCAGTTTTGGGTGGTTATTAGTGTGGTTAAAAAGAGGCAGCTTTCGGTGATTATTAGTGTGGTTAAAAAGGGGCAGTTTCGGATGGTTATTAGTGTGGTTAAAAAGGGGTAGTTTTGGGTGGTTATTAAGGTGGTTAAAAAGAGGACGTTTTGGGTGGTTATAAGTGGGGTTAAAAAGGGGCTGTTTTAAGTGGTTATTAGTGTGGTTAAAAACAGGCAATCTTGGGTGGTTATTAGCGTGGTTTTAGAGGGGCAGTTTTGGGAGGTTATTAGGGTGGTTAAAAAGGGGCAGTTTCGAATGGTTATTAGTGTGGTTAAAAAGGGGTAGTTTTGGGTGGTTATTAAGGTGGTTAAAAAGAGGAAGTTTTGGGCGGTTATAAGTGGGGTTAAAAAGGGGCAGTTTTAAGTGGTTATTAGTGTGGTTAAAAACAGGCAGTCTTGGGTGGTCATTAGCGTGGTTTTAGAGGGGTAGTTTTGGGTGGTTATTAGTGTGGTTAAGGGGCAGTTTTGGGAGGTTATTAGTGTGGTTAAAAAGAGGAAGTTTTTGTGTGATTATTACAGTGGTTAAAAAGAGGTAGTTTTGGGTGGTTATTAGGATGGTTAAGAAGAGGCAGTTTCGTATAGTTAATAGTGTGGTTAAAAAGAGGCAGTTTTGGGTGGTTATTAGGGTGGTTAAAAAGGGGTAGTTTCGGATGGTTATTAGTGTGGTTAAAAAGGTTCAGGTTTAAATTGTTATTAGTGTGCTTAAAAAGAGCCAGTTTTGGGTGGTTATTAGGGTGGTTAAGAAGAGGCAGTTTCGGATGGTTATTAGTGTGGTTAAAATGAGGCAGTTCTTGGGGGTTATTAGGGTGGTTAAAAAGAGGCAGGTTTGGGTGTTTGTTAGTGTGGTTAAAAAAGGCAGTTTTGTGTGGTTATTAGTGTTGTTAAAAAGAGGCAGTTTTGTGTGGTTATTAGTGTGGTTAAAAAGGGGAAGTTTTGGGTGATTATTAGAGTGGTTAAAAAGAGGCAGTATTGGGTGGTTATTACGGTGGTGAAGAGGAGCCAGTTTTGGGTGGTTATTAGTGTGGTTAAAAAGGGGCAGTTTTGGGTGGTTATTAGTGTGGCTAAAAAGGTACAGTTTTGGGTGGTTATTAGTGTGGTTAAAAAGGGGCAGTTTTGGGAGGTTATTAGTCTGGTTAAAAAGAGGCCGTTTTGGGTTGTTATTAGTGTAGTTAAAAAGAGGCACCCTTGGGTGGTTATTAGTGTCGTTGAAAAGGGGCAGTTTTGTGTGGTTATTACGGCGGTTAAAAAGGGGCAGTTTTGGGTGGTTTTTAGTGTGGTTAAATGGAGGAAGTTTTTTGTGCTTATTAGAGTGGTTGAAAAGAGGCAGTTTTGGCTAGTTATTAGGATGGTCAAAATGGGCAGTTTTGGGTGGTTATTAGGGTAGTTAAAAAGGGGTAGTTTTGGGTGGTTGTTAGGGTGGTTAAAAAGAGGCAGTTTTGGGGGGTTATTAGCGTGGTTAAAAAGAGGCAGTTTTGGGTTGTTATTAGTGTGGTTAAAAAGAGGCAGTTTTGGGTGGTTATTAGTGTGGTTAAAAAGAGGAAGTTTTCGGTGGTGATTAAGATGATTACCAAGGGGGAGTTTTGGTTGGTTATTAGTGTGGTTAAGAAGAGGAACTTTTGGGTGGTTATAAGGGTGGTTAAAAAGAGGTAGTTTTGGGTGGTTATTAGGGTGGTTAAGAAGAGGCAGTTTTGGGTGGTTAATAGTGGGGTTAAAAAGGGCCGGTTTTGGGTGGTTATTATGGTGGTTAAAGAAAGGCAGTTTTGGGTGGTTCTTAGTGTGATTAAAAAGAGGCAGCTTTGGGTGGTTATTAGTGTGTTTAAAAGGGGCAGTTTCGTGTGGTTATTAGTGTGGTTAAAAGGAGGCAGTCTTGGGTGGTTATTAGCGTGGTTTTCAAGGGGCAGTTTTGGGTGGTTATTAGTGTGGTTAAAAAGGGGGAGTTTTGGGAGGTTATTAGTGTTGTTAAAAAGAGGAAGATTTTGTATGATTATTAGAGTGGTTAAAAAGAGGTAGTTTTGGGTGGTTATTAGGATGGTTAAGAAGAGGCAGTTTTGGGTGGTTAATAGTGTGGTTAAAAAGAGGCAGTTTGGGGTTGTTGTTAGGGTGGTTAAAAGGGGGTAGTTTCGGATGGTTATTAGTGTGGTTAAAATGGGGCAGTTTTGGGTCGTTATAAGTGTGGTTAAAAAGGCCGTTTTGGGTTGTTATTAGTGTAGTTTAAAAGAGGCACCTTTGGGTGGTTATTAGTGTGGTTAAAAAGAGGCAGTTTTGGGTGCTTATTAGTGTCGTTAAAAATGGGCAGTTTTGGGTGGTTATTAGTTTGGTTAAATAGAGGGAGTTTTGGGTGATTATTAAAGTGGTTGAAAAGAGGTAGTTTTGGGTGGTTAATAGAGTGGTTAAGAAGAGGCAGTTTCGGATGGTTATTTGTGTGGTTAAAATGAGGCAGTTCTTGGGGGTTATTAGGGTGGTTAAAAAGAGGCAGTTTTGGGTGGTTGTTAGTGTGGTTAAAAAAAGGCAGTTTTGGGTGGTTATTAGTGTGGTTAAAAAAGGGCACTTTTGTGTGTTTGTTAGGGTTGTTAAAAAGAGGCAGTTTTGGCTAGTTATTAGGATGGTTAAAATGGACAGTTTTGGGTGGTTATTAGGGTAGTTAAAAAGGGGCAGTCTTTGGTGATTATTAGTGTGGTTAAAAAGAGGCAGTTTTGGGTGGTTATTAGTGTGGTTTAAAAGAGGCAGTTTTGGGTGGTTATTAGTGTGGTTAGAAAAAGGCAGTTTTGGGTGGTTATTAGTGTAGTTAAAAAGAGGCAGTTTTGGGTGGTTATTAGTGTGGTTAAAAAGAGGCAGTTTTGGGTCGTTATTAGTGTGGTTAAAAAAAGGCAGTTTTGGGTGGTTATTAGTGTAGTTAAAAAGAGCCAGTTTTGGGTGATTATTAGTGTGGTTAAATAGGGACAGTTTTGGGTGATTATTAGTGTGGTTAAAAAGAGGAACTTTTGGGTGATTATAAGGGTGGTCAAAAAGAGGTAGTTTTGGGTGGTTTTTAGGGTGGTTAAGAAGAGGCAGTTTCGGATGGTTATTAGTGTGGTTAAAAAGACGCAGTTCTTGGAGGTTATTAGGGTGCTAAAAAGGGGCAGTTTTCGATGGTTATTAATGTGGTTAAAAAGGACACTTTTTGTGTGTTTGTTAGGGTTGTTAAAAAGAGGGAGTTTTGGCTAGTTGTTAGGATGGTTAAAATGGGCAGTTTTGGGTGGTTATTAGTGTTATTAACAAGAGGCAGTTTTGGGTGGTTATTATTGTGGTTGAAAAGGGGCAGTTTTGGGTGGTTCTTAGTGTGATCAAAAAGAGGCAGTTATGGGTGTTTTTTAGTGTGGTTAAAATGGGGCAGTTTTGGGTGGTTATTAGTGTGGTTAAAAGAGGCAGTATTGGGTGGTTATTAGCGTGGTTACCAAGGGGCAGTTTTAAGTGGTTATTAGTGTGGCTAAAAAGGGGCAGTTTAGGGTGGTGATTAGGGCAGTTACAAAGAGGAACTTATGGGTAGTTATTAGGATGGTTAAAACGGGCAGTTTTGGGTGGTTATTAGTGTCGTTAAAAAAAGGCAGTTTTGGGTTGATATTAGTGTGGTTAAAAAGAGGCAGTTTTGGGTGCTTATTAGTGTGGTTAAAAAGGATCAGTTTTGGGTGGTTATTAGCGTGGTTAAAAAAAGGCAGTTTTGGGTGGTTATTAGTGTGGTTAAAAAGAGGCTGTTTTGTGTGCTTATTAGTTTGGTTAAAAAGAGGCAGGTTTGGGTCTTATTAGGGTGGTTAAGAAGAGGCAGTTTTGGTTGGTTAATAGTGTGGTTAAAAAGGGGCGGTTTTGGGTGGTTATTAGGGTGGTTAAAGAAAGGCAGTTTTAGGTGGTTCTTAGTGTGATTAAAAAGAGGCAGATTTGGGTGGTTATTAGTGTGGTTAAAAAGGGGCAGTTTTGTGTGGTTATTAGTGTGGTTAAAAAGAGGCAGTCTTGGGTGGTTATTAGCGTGGTTTTCAAGGGGCAGTTGTGGGTGGTTATTAGTGTGGTTAAAAAGGGGCAGTTTTGGGAGGTTATTAGTGTGGTTAAAAAGAGGAAGATTTTGGGTGATTATTAGAGTGGTTATAAAGAGGTAGTTTTGGGTATTTATTAGTATGGTTAAGAAGAGGCAATTTTGTATAGTTAATAGTGTGGTTAAAAAGAGGCAGTTTTGGGTGGTTATTAGGGTGGTTAAAAAGGCGCAGTTTTGGGTGGTTATTAGTGTCGTTAAAAAGGGACAGTTTTTGGTGGTTATTAAGGTGGCTAAAAAGAGGCAGTTTTGGGTTTTTATTAATGTGGTTCAAAAGAGGCAGTTTTGAGTGGTTATTAGTGTGGTTAAAAAGAGGCAGTTTTCGGTGGTTATTAGGGTGGTTACCAAGGGGGAGTTTTGGGTGGTTATTAGGGTGGTTAAAAAGAGGTACTTTTGGGTGGGTCTAATTGTGGTTAAAAAGTGGCAGATTTGGGAGGTTAAGAATGTGGTTAAAAAGGGGCGGTTTTGGGTGGTTATTAGTTTGGTTACAAAGAGGCAGTTTTGGGTGTTATTACAGTGGTTAAGAAGAGGCAGTTTTGGCTGGTTAATATTGTTGTTAAAAATGGGCGGTTTTTGGTGGTTATTAGGGTGGTTAAAGAAAGGCAGTTTTGGGTGGTTCTTAGTGCGATGAAAAAGAGGCAGCTTTAGGTGGTTATTAGTGTGGTTAAAAAGGGGTAGTTTTGGGTGGTTATTAGTGTGGTTAAAAAGTGGCAGTCTTGGGTGGTTATTAGCTTGGTTTTCAAGGGGCAGTTTTGGGTGGTTATTAGTGTGGTTAAAAAGGGGCAGTTTTGGGAGGTTATTAGTGTGGTTAAAAAGAGGCCGTTTTGGGTTGTTATTAGTGTAGTTAAAATGAGGCACCCTTGGGTGGTTCTTAGTGTGATGAAAAAGAGGCAGCTTTGCGTGGTTATTAGTGTGGTTAAAAAGGGGTAGTTTTGGGTGGTTATTAGTGTGGTTAAAAAGTGGCAGTCTTGGGTGGTTATTAGCTTGGTTTTCAAGGGGCAGTTTTGGGTGGTTATTAGTGTGGTTAAAAAGGGGCAGTTTTGGGAGGTTATTAGTGTGGTTAAAAAGAGGCCGTTTTGGGTTGTTATTAGTGTAGTTAAAATGAGGCACCCTTGGGTGGTTCTTAGTGTGATGAAAAAGAGGCAGCTTTGGGTGGTTATTAGTGTGGTTAAAAAGGGGTAGTTTTGGGTGGTTATTAGTGTGGTTAAAAAGTGGCAGTCTTGGGTGGTTATTAGCGTTTTTTACAAGGGGCAGTTTTGGGTGGTTATTAGTGTGGTTAAAAAGGGGCAGTTTTGGGAGGTTATTAGTGTGGTTAAAAAGAGGCCGTTTTGTGTTGTTATTAGTGTAGTTAAAAAGATTCACCCTTGGGTGGTTATTAGTGTCGTTAAAAAGGGGCAGTTTTGTGTGGTTATTACGGCGGTTAAAAAGGGGCAGTTTTGGGTGGTTTTTAGTGTAGTTAAATGGAGGAGGTTTTGGGTGATTATTAGAGTGGTGGAAAAGAGGTAGTTTTGGGGGGTTATTAGGGTGGGTAAGAAGAGGCAGATTCGGATGGTTATTAGTGTGGTTAAAATGAGGCAGTTCTTGGGGGTTATTAGGGTGGTTAAAAAGAGGGAGTTTTGGGTGGTTGTTAGTGTGGTTAAGAAAAGGCAGTTTTTTTTAGTTATTAGTGTTGTTAAAAAGAGGCAGTTTTGTGTGGTTATTAACGTGGTGTTCAAAGTGCAGTTTTGGGTGGTTATTAGTGTGGTTAAAAAGGGGCAGTTTTGGGTGGTTATTAGTGTGGATAAAAAGAGGCAGCTTTCGGTGATTATTAGTGTGGTTAAAAAGGGGCAGTTTTAAGTGGTTATTAGTGTGGTTAAAAACAGGCAGTCTTGGGTGGGTATTAGCGTGGTTTTAGAGGGGCAGTTTTGGGTGGTTATTAGTGTGGTTAAAAAGGGGCAGTTTTGGGAGGTTATTAGTGTGGTTAAAAAGAGGAAGTTTTTGGGTGATTATTAGAGTGGTTATTTAAAGAGGTAGTTTTGGGTGGTTATTAGGATGGTTAAGAAGAGGCAGTTTCGTATAGTTAATAGTGTGGTTATAAAGAGGCAGTTTTGGGTGGTTATTAGGGTGGTGAAAAAGGGGTAGTTTCGGATGGTTATTAGTGTGGTTAAAAAGGTTCAGTTTTAAGTTGTTATTAGTGTGGTTAAAAAGAGCCAGTTTTGGGTGGTTGTTAGGATGGTTAAGAAGAGGCAGTTTCGGATGGTTATTAGTGTGGTTAAAATGAAGCAGTTCTTGGGGGTTAATAGGGTGTTTAAAAAGAGGCAGTTTTGGGTGGTTGTTAGTGTGGTTAAAAAAGGCAGTATTGTGTGGTTATTAGTGTTGTTAAAAAGAGGCAGTTTTGTGTGGTTATTAGTGTGGTTAAAAAGGGGCAGTTTTGGGTGATTATGAGTGTGGTTAAAAAGAGGCAGTTTTGGGTGGTTGCTACGGTGGTTAAAAAGAGGCAGTTTTGGGTGGTTATTAGTGTGGTTAAAAAGAGGCAGTTTTGGGTGGTTATTAGTGTTGTTAAAAAAGGCAGTTTTGGGTGGTTATTAGTGTAGTTAAAAAGAGGCAGTTTTGGGCGGTTATTAGTGTGGTTAAAAAGGTACAGTTTTGGGTGGTTATTAGTGTGGTTAAAAAGAGGAACTTTTGGGTGATTATAAAGGTGGTTAAAAAGAGATAGTTTTGGGTGGTTTTTAGGGTGGTTAAGAAGAGGCAGTTTCGGATGGTTATTAGTGTGGTTAAAAAGACGCAGTTCTTGGAGGTTATTAGGGTGCTTAAAAAGGGGCAGTGTTGGATGGTTATTAATGTGGTTAAAAAAGGGCACTCTTGTGTGTTTTTAGGGTTGTTAAAAAGAGGCAGTTTTGGCTAGTTATTAGGATGGGTAAAATGGGCAGTTTTGGGTGGTTATTAGGGTAGTTAAAAAGGGGTAGTTTTGGGTGGTTGTTAGGGTGGTTAAAAAGAGGCAGTTTTGGGTGGTTATTAGTGTGGTTAAAAAGAGGCAGTTTTGGGTTGTTATTAGTGTGGTTAAAAAGAGGCAGTTTTGGGTGGTTATTAGTGTGGTTAAAAAGAGGAAGTTTTCGGTGGTTATTAGGATGATTACCAAGGGGCAGTTTTGGTTGGTTATTAGTGTGGTTAAGAAGAGGAACTTTTGGGTGATTATAAGGGTGGTTAAAAAGAGGTAGTTTTGGGTGGTTATTAGGATGGTTAAGAAGAGGCAGTTTTGGGTAGTTAATAGTGGGGTTAAAAGGGGGTAGGTTTGGGTGGTTATTAGGTTGGTTAAAGAAAGGCAGTTTTGGGTGGTTCTTAGTGTGACTAAAAAGAGGCAGCTTTGGGTGGTTATTAGTGTGGTTAA
This sequence comes from Siderastrea radians, assembly GCA_964017195.1. Lineage (NCBI taxonomy): Eukaryota > Metazoa > Cnidaria > Anthozoa > Scleractinia > Rhizangiidae > Siderastrea > Siderastrea radians. The sequence continues at coordinate 31,881 of CAXHKT010000105.1, forward strand.
AAAGGGGCAGTTTCGGGTGGTTATTAGTGTGGTTAAATAGAGGCGGTCTTGGGTGGTTATTAGCGTGGTTTTCAAGGGGCAGTTTTGGGAGGTTATTAGTGTGGTTAAAAAGGGGGAGGTTTGGGAGGTTATTAGTGTGGTTAAAAAGAGGAAGTTTTTGGGTGATTATTAGAGTGGTTAAAAAGAGGCCGTTTTGGGTTGTTATTAGTGTAGTTTACAAGAGGCACACTTGGGTGGTTATTAGTGTGAGTAGTACATTGGGCCCACCTGGCAAGATAGGCCTCGTTTTGATTTAAGGATGACGTCATGACCGGAACCGGAAATCACGTGTTTTGGGTTGGGAAACCGCTGACCAGATGAAAAAAAGGATCGCGGGCTCATGAAACTGGAAGTCACGTGTTTTAGGATGGGACACCGCTGAGCAGGTGGAAAGAAGGATCGTGGGCTCAAGGTGGGGTAAAACCGCGGAGAAAACGCGGGCTCAAAGTCCAAAGTCCAATTGTAGCATCGGGGGTAGGTATAAAAAGGCAACCAGAAGGGTTAGGTGGTGATTGTGACCATGAGTTTTTACATCACCCTTATCAGTGATCAAGCACAAGGCACGGGACAAAAATTTACCGCCAGACTTCCTCGTTCACATTATTTGGTAGAAGATGATTGGGAAGCAGCCTTGGTTCATATTTCACACCCTGGTTTTAATCAACCATTGGTAGATCAAACCAAACAGAATTGGACGCAAGAAGATAGTCAAAAACATTGGATGAAAGCAGATGTTAGATACATACCAAAACGTGCGGATGGAACGGCTCCCATTCAAGTCACCAAACAAATCCATTTACCGCCAGGGTATTACTACAATTTAAAAGAAGCGTGGATCGCCATCGGTTACGAAATAGAAAAACAACACATGGAAGTCATGATGGATATAGCCAAAATGGACGTGGACGATCTAGCGAAACGACAACAACTAGCTGCTCTCAACCTGGCTCAACCCTACGTGAAAATCACCAATGCTGGCATCGCCTCGGAATTAGATTCGTTGTATGTACTCATTCCAGCCAACATGCAATTTGAAATGGAATGGAAATTGGCGGGTCTGATGGGACTGGTGAAAGATGGCACACCAAGTGAACGCGTGGTCCAAGAAAAAAATTATTTGGTGAAAAATACTGTGGATTACAACGATCGCCATAAATGGGAAGCAACCGTCGGTCCTGCCAACAAATATCCCCCGTTTGGTCATGTGTCTGTCAGTTTTACTCACCCCGATTTCGAGTATGAGTTGTTCTTGGGTCCGAATCTCAGTCGACAACCATTTCCCACCACCCCAACCGTCAAACCGCAACAACAACAACAATTGATGATTTACACGGATCTGGTGGCACAGAGCATTGTGGGAAATCAACAAAAGGGTTTTTTACGTACCTTGGCTGCTGGCAAAACCGACCATCAGTTTGATACCACTGAAAGGATGTATTTTCCTCTTGGCAAAACCATCTTTGACAGCATTGCCATGGACATTCAAACAGCCAATGGACAACCGGCCCCGTTGAAACAAGGGAGAACCATCATCACTCTTCAACTCTCCAGAAAAAGTCAACGGACATATAGAGACCGTGTTATGTAGAGATGATGAATAAAAAACACAGAAAATGTCAATGCTTTTATTGATTGTTTTTATTGCTATGTTTGACATGAGAAAAAAATCCTAGCAAATGTTTATTGACCCCGTGTGGGGGTATGAATCTGTCCTTCAACAAATCGTTTGATAATAGGTTCCTTTTTGATAATGTTCCTTTTAATAATATGAGTATTCCTTTTAATAATATGAGTGTTCCTTTTGATAATGTTCCTTTTAATAATAAATATGAGTGTTCCTATTAGTTCCTTTTGTTAATATGAGTGTTCCTTTTGATAATGTTCCTTTTAATAATATGAGTGTGCATCGCGACAGAAAGACTGCATCGATTTCCTGTATGCCTATAGGGGCACGTTTTGAAGGTGTCGGAATGATCAACTTCTTTCTGAGGACTCTCATACTCTGCTTGATTTGGATTCGGGGGCCATGCAAGTCGCGGAACTCCCTGACTGGGACTTTGGATGACCTTTCGTTTTTGGAGGACGTGCTATTTAATGAGTGTTTTTGATGAGTTCCTTTTGATAATATGAGTGTTCCTATTGAAATGAGCTCCTTTTGATAATATGAGTGTTCCTATTGAATGAGTTCCTTTTGATAATATGAGTGTTCCTTTTTGTTGAGTTCCTTTTTTAATATGAGAGTTCCTTTTTAATATGAGGGTTCCTTTTTGATGAACGTCAAGGTGACTTCATGACCTTTCACCACCAAGAAGATAGAGCGGGGCCAAGCGGGATCACTTGGGTGGCAACGTGTCTTTCAAACTGACCCCATTAGTCCAACAAAGTGGGAGTGGTTTGGATACGACCGCAGTCGGTGCATTTGAATTCGACATTGAACCCTATGTCGAGTCGTTGGACAGCAATGCAGGCATATGAATTGTTGTATTCCATTTTGATGAGTGTTCCTTTTCATGAGAATCCCTTGTTGGGCTTCTGGATTGAGGACTGGATCATCCATGAGTTTGAAAAACATGAAATGGGACGGTGCTTTTTATAGAGAAACCAAGGGGTCACGCGAGAGGGTAAGGAACCAATGAGAGAAAGACCCCATCATGCTGTGGGAGTGCAAGAGGTGGGGGGACCCCCCTCCCCCCTCCTTAGATAGACCATCATGCATTGCGTGGATTGGGGTATATAAGTCAAGGGAGTCCCCAGGACGTCACTCCTAGCTTTGAGTTCGTGCTTAGTTGACTTATGTTTGTTGTTGATGGAAAATGTCCACAACGAGAAGGCCGTTGGGCTCTTTAGTCAGTCAAATGAACGTGGGTGGAGAGGAGAGTTTGAGAACGAGAGTGCCAAGAGAGAGAACTCATGTGGAACGTCAGGCCGAACGTATGTACGAACGAGGAGAAGAGACCTGGCGTCGCTTGACACGACAGCGCGTGGCTGCCTTCCTTGAGCTGTTTTTGCTGGCCATGGTCCGGACAGAAAACGGTCATCGTTCGGGACAGCCGCAGCCAGAGAGTGTGGAAATGTTGTTGGAGACCCTGGTTGAAAGGATTATCCCCTGGGTCTACCGGCACCGTGTCTGGTCGAACTGGGAGCGTCGGTGGCCCATGACCCTGGAACATTTCGATGAAATTGACAATGATTTGTGTAACCATCTGACGAGGATTCATAGGGACTACCAATGGCAGATGATTCGAAAGTATTTCAGTGACATGAAGCGGGTGCGGGAGGAGCGGCGTCGGGAGGAGCGGGAGAGGAGGCAACGGGCGATCCGGCTCAATCAAGTGCGACGTGTTTTGTTTTTGTAAATAGACGTTGAACATTTTTATTTCTGTGAGTCAAGAACCAGAGGACATTTTGTAAGTGAAGTTTTTTTAATTAAAAAAGAGTTGATGTTTTTACAAAGGGTTGTCTGTGTTCTTTGCCACGCGGGTGGGGCGCTCCTATTTACAATTGAAAAAAGCTATCTACAGTTTGAAAAAATAAAAACTAAGAAAAAGGCTATGTACAGTTTGAAAAAATAAAAATTAAAAATGGCTATGTACAATTACAAATGAAAGTCTTCCAGTTCCATACGTAATTGAACAATGTTCTCGGGTAGACAGAACGTGCGATTGAATAAGGCTTGAATTTCGGCTCGGGTTTTGTCGTCCACATCCCGGGATCCCACGATAGCACTGCTTTGATGAAGGGTGGGCTTTTTGGGTCCCCAAGGAACAAATTGACTGCCAGTGACTAGGGTGGCGGCATTCTCTTGGTAGTAATGGTCCGAGCGGTACCATGATTGACTGGGTATGTCAAAGAGGTAGACGGGTTTGCCTTGATCCATAGCCAATTGCACAGTCCAACCAGTGCCTCCTTTCACGCGTTTATGATCCTGTTCCAAAATGCCAAAGGCATAGATGGTATGGGCTTTTTTGGCCAATTGATAATTACGTTGCAGCAATTGCAGGGTGTAAAAATGACTGGGCATTCGTTTTCCTAGTTTCTCCGCTGCCTGGTGAAGATGCGGGTTGGCCAGCATCAAGACTTCCACGGTAGAAGGGGTGATGAAGGTAGCTCGAGGATGGTTCGGGGGGACTAGGACTTCCACTTGCATCCCAAACTGTTTACCCAGTTTTTCGGCGAGTGCATCCGTGCCTCTGGCTCCCCCGGTGTACACCACATGGCCATGACCAATTTGCAGTTCCAAGGCATCCACATCGTGTTCTCCGATCATGTCAATGTCTGGGGGCATTGCTTTGAGAATGACGACTCAGGGACCAAGGGACCGTCTTAAATAGGGACAACGGACCAATGGGAACACGAGAGGACTAACTATGGATAGGGAAAAGCTGACCAATGGGAAGACAAGAGGTCCTTATTTGGAGAGGGAAAAGCTGACCAATGGGAAGATGAGACGTCCTTATATGGATTGAATAAGCTGACCAATGACAGGTAAGGGCCCAACGTATAAAAAGGCATGGGTGGGTGAAAATCTTGAGCACGATGTCTGTCGATCGGAAGAGAAAGCCAAGCGTACACCCTGCGGGGAAGAAGAAAAAGAAAGAGAATGTGGACTGTGATCCTGTGGTGCGCGAGGTCGTGGAAGACACCCGAGCTGCCGTGGAAGATATGATGAAAGAATTGAATGACATGGTGGAGCAATCTACACCACCACCACCACCACCACCACCACCACCCCCTCAATTCACCTTGACGACCGTGTATGACAATGCGGAGGACTTTGCTCAAGCGAAAGCTGACAGTGAAACGGTGGACTATATGGTATGCCCTTGCCATGAGGTGCGTTTGGAGGCCCGAGAATCTCAAAAGGGATGGAAGTATGTGAAATGTCCCATGCAACCGTGTTTGCTGTTTTGTGGACAAGATCAAGCCTTGGAGTATATGAAAGCCGTGTATAGTCAACCTCATGTAGAAGTGTTGGACATGTGGTGTTGTTTGCAATGCTTTTGCCGTGAACCCGCCACGCTTCAACAGAGTCATTCGACCCAGAACCCCGATCGCTTGTTTCTGAATTGTTCCAAGAAAACGTGTGGCTTCTTCCGATGGGCCGATCAACCCTTGGGTCCCAAGTACTGGAGTTGGTTTCATGACCATCCCCCCCAAAAAGCCGACCAACAAGCTGAACCACCCAGCCGTGATGCTCAAGGATATCCCAAACGGGGAGTAGACATCCCTGGCCCACCAGTCCGAAGGAAAGAGGATCGACCCTTGACAGATTACGAGAAATTCAAGATCTCAAGAACCGTCAAGAAATGATGGTAGCCCCAGCTCCACCACCCCCCAAGTATAGTGACAGTGTTGACAACTGGCAGAAAGGTCTAGAGACCATCACCTGTGGACGACTCTTTTAAATGAGAGAACGAATAAAATGTTTTTATTTAGTCCATGGAGTCTGTGTGTTATGCGTGGGATTCTGTCTTGTCCCTGGGGCAATGGCAATGCCATCAAACCCTTTGTCAACTCTTATATGATCATCAACCCGGTACCCAAATCCCCATTCCCCCATGTCCCGAGGACACGCATCCTCTCCAGATCTTTGAAGAAACCCAGGTAGACCACAACCTGTATCGATGGGTGGTGTTTGTCTTATGGTTAAAAGCCCACCCAGAGGCATGGCGATGGTATCGAATCATTCAAAAGGCGCATCCCCACACGGTCCCCACCATACCGACCTTATGGGATGAATGCCAGAAAGTATGGCCCCTCGAAAGAAAAACACCCCATCATGGTTGAATCGTTACCACGATACTCGAGCCCCCGGCAGTTTAGGAGGCGTGCAACGGTTTGCCAAAGCCCATCGTCTCCCTTTGAAAAAAGCCCAACGGGTTTTGGAACGGGATTTGGCCTACACGTTACATAAACCGCGACGTCGTCGTTTTCCGACCGTCCCCGTGATCGTAGGAGGATTAGATGATCAATGGGTGGCAGATTTAGTGGAAGTGCAACCGTTGGCCAAATATAATCGGGGTATACGATACTTGTTGACGGTATTGGATGTCTTGTCCAAGTACGCGTGGGTACAACCGTTGAAAGACAAAACCGGGGTGGCGTTGGTTCATGCCTTTGACAAGATTTTGAAACAAGGACCACGTCACCCTAATCGATTGCAAACGGATCGAGGGAAGGAATTTTACAACCGGACCTTTCAACGATGGCTCGACGAGCAAGGGATTCATCATTTTTCCACCGAAGGGGATGCGAAAGCCAGTGTCGTGGAACGATTTAATCGCACCTTGAAAGAACGGTTGTATCGTTATTTTACCGCGGCCAACACCTTACGCTTTGACGATGTGTTACCCGAGTTGGTGCAAGGCTATAATGCGACCCGTCATCGAAGTATTGGCATGGCCCCTCAAGACGTGACGTGGGACAACGAAGAAGCGGTGTGGAAACGATTGTACAGCAAACGATTGAAAGGCCAGAAAAAACCTAAATTCAAAGTAGGAGATCGTGTCCGTCTCAATAAGATTCATCGTACGTTTGAAAAAGGCTATTTACCCGGTTGGACCGAAGAAGTGTTTGTCGTGCATCGTGTGATCCCGGGACCCGTGCCCACGTATAAGATTCACGAATGGGATGATACCCCCGTCCAAGGCACGTTTTATGAAGAGGATTTACAAAAAGTCCATGTATCCGACGTGTTTCGCATCGAAAAGGTACTTAAGCGACAAAAAGATCGTTGGTTGGTCAAGTGGAAAGGGTGGCCCGACAAGTACAATAGTTGGATTGCAAGCCAAGACGTGACGTCTCTCCAACCACCCAAGAGGAAAAAGACAAGGCCTCCCAAAGAGACAAGTCCACCCAAAAGACGACGTGACTAAAAAATGACGTTGGTGCCCAACTCTTCGTTTTATGTGACGTTGATGAGTCATGCGAGTACCAAAGAGTTTCCTGGGAACAAGAGTCATCATTTCAGAAACCGATTGCCTAAACCCATCCGATTTGTCGGACGAGGATGGATGGTGGGCATGGTGAGTTTATCCTTACCCACCATTCCCGTGGTAGCGGAAGAAGGAGGAGTGGGCGATTCCCATCCTCTGTTGTATGTACGATGGCACGAACGGGTGCATGACACAGACGATCAAGGGGACGATGTGTGGTACCATGAACGTCGCGAACTCACTGTCTACGGTCGAGATATGAGAAAGGAGATGGCCTCGTCGACGGGATCGCATTTTTTTCATCAACTGGTGTATCGTTACGTGAAAGCCCGTGCGAAACAAACCCAACCCAAAAACAAATGGGCCGAGGACAATGGCGTCAAATTGGTCCCGACCTTTGAATGGACCTCCGAAGGGGATTTGTTGTTGAATACCACAAATGTGGATTACAAACGACAAGTAGCGCATGTGTCATGGGGCAAAACGTTGGCCCTGAGAATGGGATGGATTGAACAAGTGTCTCCCGGCCAGTATCGATTAGGTCCGAATCTCTTGCAAGAATTTCAAGGCATTTCCACCATTCCCACCCCAACGGATATCCGCGATGCCGCCAACAAGCCCATCTTTTGGAAAGTGGAGGGGGATTATGTGAAGTTGAGTCTATCGTGCCCTTGGCGGTTTGTGAATTTGAACGAGACCTTTCGTCCCTCGTCGGAATTTGCTCCGACGCGTCCTTTGCACGTGTATTGTGATGTAGGGACCAGCAGCATGGTAGGGGGTCGTATCACCGATCTCTTACGAGAAATCAAGTACCACCCTCAAAACACCACCCACTTTGAACCTCGACATATTCAATATGTCCCAGTACGCAATGAAGTGGTGGAAATCGTGGAAACGCAGATGGCCGAAACCAATGGGGATCTCGTGAAATTTGGCGAAGGACATACCCTCCTGACCCTCCACTTTAAAAGGGAAGTGATGGCGTGAAGAAGAAGAAAAATGTCGTTCTACGTGACGTTACCGAGTCATGCCAACCGACATGAATTTCCCAACAACCAAGCCAATTCCTTGAAGATTCGTTTACCTCAACCGTTACAGCTCACGGGAGGTGGTTGGCAAGTGGGTTTGAGTGCCATTTCCTTACCGGATACGCACGTCAATTTGTACGAGTTGGTGCAAAAAGATGGGTTCATCATGTCGACGACCTGGGACCAAACCTATCCCAAACCGGGTGGAAAAGACGGGGAAACGGTCGGGCGAAACGGCAGCGCGCAAACCCTCATCAATGACATTCAACATTGGGATTGGGTGGTGGATGGGGTGAGTTTCATGAAAGCCACCATTGCTCACTTGGAACAACAACGCAAGGAAACAGCGATTCAAGGAGGTCGGTTTACCAATGATCAAGGCAAACACAGGTACGTCAAGTTTCGTTGGGAAGGCGACGATCTCATCATTGACAACACGAATGTCTGTCATTGCAAAACCGACACGCCAGCCCTGTACATCTACACCAAGTTGGCTGTCAAGATGGGATGGTTACGTAAAGTGAGCAGTGGGTTGATTTTGGGACCAAACTTACAACAAGACTTTATGGGGGATCAAATCCCTAAAATGAAACAACCCATTGGCAACGATTGGAACGATGTGGACGACGATCAACACAACCCGGTCTTTTGGACGGTGCGTTCGTTTTCACCGGATCATTTACGATTGAGTATGAGTTGTGGTTGGCGTTTCACCAACTTGAATGTGGCGTTTCGTTCGGTGGTGGGAGATCCCTCGCGATCGTTGCACGTGTACTCGGACGTGGCAGGCAGTATGATGGTGGGCAATCGCGTGACCGATTTGTTGCGAGAAATCCACTACAAGCGGGAAGGCAGAGGCACCATGTACTTTGAACCGTTGCACATTCAATACCTACCGCTTCGTAATGAAGTGGTGGAAATCATTCAAATGCAAGTCACCGAAACGTCTGGCACCGAGGATAAGTTGGTCAGGTTTGGAAAAGGCAACACCCTGGTCACGTTGCACTTCAAAAAGACATAAAAAGGGAAAAAGGGGATGGTCCATCAAAGATGCCAAAGACAAGAGCACGTCGAAGAAGAAGGCAACGAGGGGGTCTCTTGCCTCTGGCCGCTCTCGTGCCAGCCTTGCTGGCCGTGGGGAAAGCCGCCGCGTTGGGAGCGGTGGGTGGTGCCGCGGGTTACGGGGGCAAAAAAGCCATCGAAGCAGCGACCACTCGGAAGAAAAAGAAAGGCCGATGACGGTATAAAAAGACAAAGGGGGGTGACGTGAAGCATAGACCTTGGTGAACCGCAAAGAAGACACCATGCGAGGGGGAAGTTTGACACGATTTCGTACAGACGAGTGGTATGATCAATACGGCAGCGGGTTGATGAGGGAGGTCATGCGTGGGGGTCTCCAAGGCCTTAAAAGCACGCGAAATCCTTTAAAACTGCCTAGTAATATCAAGAGAGGATTGAATGCAGGGTTAACACGAGGTGTCAAACGCAAAGCCGAAGACGTCATCAAAAAAGAAATCACCAAACAAGCCAAGAAAGCGTTGAGTCATAAGAGCGTGAAAGACGCCGTGCGTGTGGCCAGTGCCTTATTTCCTAAACAAACCAAACGTGCGCGTGATATTTTTGGAGTGTGAACATGGAACCCGTGCATTCACGACCTCGACGGATTCGTAGTGATCGAGGTTTGTCTCAATGGGGAGGTGCTTTTTGGAAACTCATGCGACGACAACGTGGTGGATGGTTGAGTCCCGAGGTGATGAGAGTCCCCGGGTTTGATTTGAGACAACGTTTAGCACGACGCTATAAAAACCCCTCACGACGACGACGGGGTACCACTACTCGACGACGACGACGACGTTAAAATGCCGAATGTGATGTCACGCGTAGCAGCCCCTACCTACTCTGAAGGGGCTGCCCCCGCTCACCCGCGTTCCGAAGGGACCGTGAACCCTGCGTTACGGATTTTCAAGGTGCCACCGACCGACATTAGCATCAATGCCTATCGCATGGTCACCATCCAACCCACCACCACGGGTATCAATCCCATGGAATTCATTGTGCCAGGGTTGGACGATTTTGTGGATTTGGGACGCAGTTACTTTACCATGGAATTGAGTTTGAAAAAGGAGGGTGGTGGGAACTTGGACACCACGGAGATATTGTTCCCCGTCAACAATTTGGCCCATTCCATCATCAAACAAATTGACTTGCAATTGAATGGCACGCTGATCAGTCCTCAATCCGACACTTATCATTACAAAGCTTACCTAGAAACCTTGTTGAATTATGACCGAGAAGATGGCAAGACGGTGTTAGGACCCCAAGGATGGTTCAATCAAGTGGATTTCCCACCCCAATGGACCGCCAACAATACAGACACCGCATCGAATGCTGGTGCCGGACATGTAGACTACCAGAGACTCCCTGCCCATCACAAAGGAGCCTTGGCCGCTATGAAAGCCGAACTCGTCAAGTATGCTGATGGTGTCACTCACAGTCTGGTGTTTACCCCGCACTTGGAAGTCTTTCACACTGGCAAACTGCTGGTGCCTGGTATAGAAATCAAGATGAAATTTCATTTCAATGGTCCGAGCCTGTTTTTGAATGGAGTGGGTGAAGCTGGCCGATTGATGGAAGGCGATGTGAAACTACGGTTTCATCTATGTCAACTGCGTTTGAATGACGCCATCTACAGGAGTTTATCTGAAAAAAGACACAATGAAGGCCAAGTGGCTGCTTACCCGACCGTCCGCAGTGAAATCCGGACCTTCAGCATGCAAAACAACCTGACCCGTTTTGATATCCCCAACCTGTTTCAAAACAGAATACCTGACCGATTGATTGTGGGGTTACTGGACAGCCGAGCCTTCAATGGAGATGTGACCCGAGATCCCTTCTGTTTCCAGAAATTTGGTCTGACGTCCATTAAACAGATTGTCAAAGGAGAAGAATACCCTTATGAAACCCTACAGTTAGTGCACAACAATGGCACCCGAGATAATCTAGGCTACTTTCGTTTTCTGCAAGCCAGTGGCGCTTGGTGTAAAAAGAAAGGCAATATGGTGGAACTGCTCGATTGGGGCCAAGCTAAAAATTGTACCTTGTACATGTTTGACAATGTCGCCAATGGATGTGCTGACAGTCAAAACCTCAACCCCAAGCAAACAGGAGATTTACAACTGGTCTTGGAATTTGGAGCCGCCCCCGGTACCAATATAACTGTACTCGTGTATGGTGAATTTGAGAACTTGCTGGAGATTGACCGCAACGGAGCCGTGTTGTATAACATTTACCAACACTGAAGATGGAACATGTGGCCTTGAATAATGTGCAATTGGATTATTTAGCCCGAGACGACCCGACATTGAACCCTGTCTTTTACGGGACGGTGGCCTGTGATCGTTTACCCAAGAGTCCTGTCAAGATCCAACCCCAAGGGTACATTGTGAATACGGACCCACACGATCAACCGGGACAACATTGGTTAGCGGTGTGGACGGATGGAAACGTGTGTGAAGTCCTGGATAGTTATGCCTTGCCATTGGACACGTACGTGCAAGCCACCCCGTTACGAGATTGGATCGTGCAACATTGGAAGTATGTGGTGACCAATGGCAAGTCTCTCCAAGCCATTTCAAGCAAGAGTTGTGGTGATTACGCCTTGTTGTACTTGAAAGCCAAAGCCCGTGGACGGACCTTGCAAGCGTTTTTAAATGAGTTTTCTGATCATGATTATGTAAGCAATGACCATAAAGCCGGTCAACGCCTTCAACAATTGATTGTAGGTCAAGAAGCCAGATGGTATCAAATCAGTTGTCACCCGTATCATCAATGTAATTGTTAAATAAAATTCGTTGGAAAAAAGTTGTGTTGGAGTCGTAGCTCAGTCGGTAGAGCCTTTGGATCCCCCGAAAAAAATAGGCGGGTCGTGCGTGGGTTCGAGTCCCACCGATTCCAATAAAAAGGTGCCTTTTTTTAAAAACTGGGTAGTGTCATCATGCAAACGGGGAAACCGTTTCGTTTTCATACCCCCTCCAGTATTTTGGTGGTGGGTCCTTCGGGATGTGGCAAAACCGTGTTTACGGAAAAACTCTTGGTAGACAACCCAGAGTTGTTTGAAACCCCACCGACCCAACGGCATTATTGTTATGGGGCCTGGCAAGATCGATTTCAAGGCATGCAAGATCACGGGGTGGTGTTTCACGAAGGGATTCCCGATCGTGACGCCTTGGTTCAATGGTTTCCTCAAGGACATGGGGTCCTGGTCTTGGATGATTTAATGGATGAAGGGAGTCACGATAAACGCGTGTTGGATTTATTCACCAAACATTCGCATCATCAAGGGGTGACCGTACTGTACTTGTGTCAAGACATGTTTCCCGTGGGTCGATATGCTAAAAGTATTTCCCGCAATGCCCATTACATTGTGGCGTTCAAGAACCCCCGAGATCAATTAGGGGTACGCAATGTCATGCTTCAATCGTTTCCTACCAGTTGGAAAGACACGTTGGAGACGTTTCATCAGGCCACCACACGACCGTATGGGTATTTGGTGTTGGATTTACACCCCGCCTCCTCCGATCAACAACGTTTGTTGAGTCACCTGTTAAAAGACGAAGGATGGACTCGCACCTATCAAAAGCGACTATAAAGGCACCCGTTGAACAGGAAAAAGAGCAACCATGGCGGATGACCGTCAACCTCCGCAATCGTACGATACCGTGGCCCCTGCGGGTGTTGGAGCGACCACCAGCAATCAAGTGTCCCCAGGGACTATCCAAGAAATTTTGGATACGGGGGACAGAAACTTGATTGACCAAGCCTTTGATCAAATGCAGGATGCGGGTGATTATGATGCCCTCACCAGATATATCCAATCGTTGCCTGACCTCCCTGACATCGGGGCCCCTGTACAGGCCTCTTCCCCCGCTGGGGTAGGAAGTCCAGGAAGTCAATCATTCCGTAGCATACAGACCAGCCCGGAGTCTTCTGGTGCTCGAACTCCTGCGAGTCATCTTAGCGTACCCTTGGCAGCGGGTGCTCGAACAGCCGCGGGTGCTGGGGGTGATGGTAATGGACGTGGGGGACGTCGTGGTCCCAGGACTAGAGGTGGTGGACGTGGTGCTGGTGGACGTGGCGGTGCTGGGGGTGCTGGTGCTGGGGGTGCTGGTGCTGGTGGTGGAGGAGGAGGAGGTGGAGGTGGTGGTGGTGCTGGTGGTGGTGCTGGTGGAGGTGGAGGAGGTGGTGGAGGTGGTGGTGGTGGAGGAGGTGGTGGAGGTGGTGGCCGTCGTGGCGGGGGTGGTGGACGACGTGGACGACGAACCCCCACTTCACCTTTGACACCTGCCTCCAATCCAGCCACCCCTCGAGGATCTTGGAGTCCTGGCAGACAGCCTCGTACCTTGGGTCAAGCAGATTTACAACGACGTTTACGCATGCTGTTACAAGATCAAGAACAATTAGCCCAAGGACGTGAAATTGCCAATGTCACCATGACCAATAGCATTGTGACCAGTTATAAACAGGGAGGAGCACCGAGCGTACAAACGTCTTCGTCCCGGGTTTCGCCGTGAGGATGAAAACCGTCGTCTCGTTATTGAATGGATCAAAACATCATGGCCTTCCCTTCCCCCCGGAATTATTACAACGTATGGATTCCTTGTATGCTTTTTACCACCAACAATGGTGGTGTTATCGAAAAATGTTGAATCATTTCTAGTGTGTTAATGCCTTGTTCAATGGCATGGCATTACTCCTGATGGCTGCAGGCATGATTGCTGGACCCCTTTTGGAAAACAGTACGTTGGTAGCATGTTTGGCGGCGGTGGGGACCGTGGTCAAAGGATGGAATGATTTTAAACAATACCGATTTAAAGTGACCATGAGTCGATTTGCGTTTACCACCTATGCCAAAGCCTTGACTGAATTGAAAACCCATGTGCGTGGTGTTCCCTTGGAGGATCTGGAAAGGTTTTTAATCAAGATGCAAACCTTGGATGATACCATTGTGGATTTCACCCCTCCGTTACCTAAACGATGTGTACAAGATTACCATCGTCATTTTCTGTACCAACCCTTGGAAGCCCTATGCTATGTGGACGGATGTCCTCGTCCCTTGAAACCCAAAGATTATTGGATCAATAAAAAGCCGCTCCCTCCCAGTCCCACACTCTTAGAACCATGGCCGTCCAACGACGACGACGCAGAAAAAGGAAACAAGGAGGAGGGGCTTTAATGCGTCGCAAACCCCGTTTGGTGGATAAAATTGCCCATGGCATGAGTATGTTTCTATCGGGCCCAGCGCCTGGATTTGGACTCGCCTTAGGCAAATTAGGGGGTCAAGCCTTGAAAGGCATTACCGATAATGTACAACATTACCGACAACGAGGTGGGGGTTGGTGGCAAGATTTCAAACGAAATACCCGTCAAGGCTATAAAGAGTCGCGAGACGTGATCAAACAAAACAAAGCCCTTCAACGTGTGTTGATGAACCGTCCATGGTATCCTTGAAGAGAAGAAGACGACGACGTCGTCGTCAACGAGGAGGGTTTTTAAATCTATTGGTCCCCGCCATGGCAGGGTTGGGGAAAGCCGTGGCCTTGGAAACGGATAAACGTATAAAACGCACGATTCAAAAAGCTAACCAACGGTATCGTCGTCGTCACCCATAAAGGATGCAACGTCTTCGACGTCAATTACCGTTTTTACGGTCCATGTTACAAGAAGCCAATGGTTCCAAACGTCAAGAGTTGTTACAACATGCCAATGCCGATCAAATCAATGCTGTGAGTGAATTGGTCTTGAACTTCTTAAAAAACAAGATTCCCGTCACCCCACCCATGCTGGCCAAACTTCAACCCTATAAAAAGGTACTACGTGATTTGGGACGTCGTCGACATTCCGTCAAAAAACGTCGTCAGTGGTTAGTCCAACAAAAAGGACAAGGGTTGTTTCAAGGACTCCATCACGTGTTATGTCAATGTGTTCGTTAACGTGTCAAGACATGGAAAGACTCTTATTGGAAGCATAAATATCACCTGTTGTGACAACTGTCGTGCATTGGAAGACCTTTGCCCCGACCATGGACGAGGTCTACATGATTCCCCACCAGGACTTGCAACAACTCATTCAATATTACAAAGGAGAACTCACCGAAAATGCCTTGTTGAACAAAGCCGCGACGCTCGCCGCCAAAAAACATGTGTTGTTAGCCAATCCCCAATTACCTCCAGCCCTGGTCAATGCTCAAACGAAACCGTTGAGTCAAGAATTAATCAAGTTAACCAAACGCATTCGTCAATTTCCTGGCGGGGTAGGGGTTGGTGCCCCGGGTGGTCCGCCAGGCGAAGAAGGTGAGGAAGAAGCCGGGGATTTGGTGACGGAACCCGTGGAACAATGGTTGAAGCGCATGATAAAAGGCAGCCCGTCCACCCCCAAACCTCCCATTACCCCTGCAACCAAGAAAGGCAAAGGAGCAGCGACCACCAGTAAAATTGTCAAGAAAGGGAGCCCTTCCACTAGTCGAGGGGACGATCTCAGTCGTCGTTTAGAAGCCATTCGAGAACAGCGCAAGACGTTGGAAAAAAAGTTAGCCGAGACTGCTAAAGGCAAAGGCAAAGGCAAAGGCAAAGCACCTGCCCGAGAAGTGCAAGCATTGAAACCCTTACCCGGTTGGGAAGATTGGTACCGAGGCAAAAAGTTACGACGTCGATTGGATTACGACAGTGACTAAAAGATGCCCACCAAGAGGAGAAGGGGTATCAAACGCCCCCAACGAGGAGGGGCCTTGGATGTACAAAAATGGATTGCTAAAACGGGGAAGGAATTTCATTGGCCCGGTTATCAGTACATGGGCCCTGGCACGCATTTGGCCAAACGTCTGAAACGTGGGGATCCAGGGATCAATCGCTTGGACCAAATTGCTAAGCAACACGACATTGATTACAGTCGTGCCAAGAATTTGCAAGATAAATGGAAAGCCGATACCAAGATGATCCAAGCCATTGATCGATTACCCGGCAAGAAAAACAAGACGGAACGGGTGGTCAAGAAAATCATGCAAGCCAAGAAACGTTTGAAATTGTAAAATTTAATAACACCCCCCAGTTACATGTTGTGTCAATAAAAAATGACAAAATGTCACATTGGTTGGTTCTACTGTCTGCAACAGGGAATACAATCGAACACATCCTTTTCGAGCATGAAAGCATCCACCTGGAGTACGACAAGTCCAGAAAACGCGTAATAACAATACGATGTTATTACTCGTTTACCCGGAGTTTTCGGTCCCAGTTACGTCTGGATCGCCGATGTAGGACTGTTTATTCTTTTCAATCTTGTCGTACTCCAACTGGATACCTAAAGGGTTGCGCACCCTAGCCAAAATGTTTTTTTTTCATAAAAAAATAAAACAGTGTTCTGCCAAAATACTGAGACGAATGTTCTGCCAAATACAAAGACGATTCAATGTTCTGCCAAAAATACTAAGACGAGAGTTAAGTGACAAAGTCATCCAAATCAAACGAAGGATCCTCCTGCAGCATCATGTCAGTTAAAAAGTCAAACAAACAGTCGTCCGATGACGACAAGTCATCGAGTAAATTGTCCGACAAAGAGTCGTCCGATGATGACGGCAAGTCATCGAGTAAATTGTCCAAAAATCCTTTCCCATCGTCCCACATGTCACAAGAAGAAAGGGACGATTCGTCGCATACAGAATGATCCTGGGGATGAAGCACCCCTGAATCCATGTCCGTTATGACCTCAGGTTGGTCCATTGAATCCCCAGGGCTGGGCGAGAGGGAATCATGAAAGTCCTGCAAAAAATCTTCCAGGGTCACGGTCAATTTAAGGGGCCCCAACGCTTGGCGTTTCTCCTCCGTTGTCTTTTGGACCATGGGCCCTCTTTGTCGACGTAAGAGGGCCGCGCTCTCACGCTTTCTCGCTAAGTATTGTTTCTGCCACCGTTGACCTGCTTCCGAATGGTAAAACTGTCTTTTCTGCTCCCGGAGTCATTCTGCATGGGCAGCATAGTACCGTCTCATGAACTCAGTACGTTGGGCGTCATGCCTCTTCTTATACTGTCGCCTCTGCTCGAGTAATCGGTCGCGGTTTTTGGCATAGTACTGTCGTCTATACTCGACTACTCGGTCGCGGTTTTTGGCCCGATATTGTCGTCTCTGCTCGGCAATTCGGTCTGGATGTCTGGCCCGGTACCTGGCTCTGCAGGCTCGTTTTAGCGCCAGTCGTCGTGCTTCTTTCGCCAGGATCGCTGTCAGTTTATTGTTAATATCCCAGTCAATGTCGTCGTCGTCGTCGTTGTCTTCGTCGTCGTCATCATGGCTGTCGCTGTCGTTTTCTGGGGAGCTCGTGGGGCCTCCGCGACTGCATCGGCAGCAGCTTTCGACAGAGCTCGGGCGAGGGCGGCGGTGGGGCTGGCGGAGGTGTCTGGGGCCGCTTGAATTTGTGGTGCCAGTTGGTCCAGCAAAAGTCGAGGCCCCGGATGTACCACTCGGTGGTAAGTTGCGGGTAGCAGCCTGGATTCCAGTGCTGTTGCATGTAGGTGTGCCGTGCTGCCTGGGCTGCTTGGGCGAGCTGCCTCCTTTTCCTTCGTTCCTCCAACAACTCTTCACCAAACTCCCTGATGTCTTGGTCGTCGATACTCCACTTCTTAACCTCATTTAAAATTTCTTGGACTTCAAACTTCTCAAACTCTTCTAACAGCTTATCATGGTCAGAGTCCATCTTGGGATGACCCACCTCGACGGTCGATCTGTTTTATAGTCTCTGGGATCATTCCCCCGCAAAGCCTGATGGTCTATCTAAAGAGGGGGGAGGGGGGTCCCCCCACCTCTTCCCCTCCCAAAGCATGATGGGGTCTCCCTCTCATTGGTTCCTTCCCCTCCCACGGGACCTTTTTTGTTCTCTATAAAAACAGAGCCCCGATCTCCAGTGAATTCATCTGATCATGTCCTCTCGCGAAGACGATATCATGTCATTGCTCGGACTAAACACCTCGGACTCTGAGCCAGAAGAGCTGGGAGACAATCACGAGGAGGAGGACCCTACTCAACAAAGTGGGGGTGCGATTGACTTTATAGTTGAACGTTTTGTGGATCGGAGGAGTGATCGCATGGGGGTACAAGAACGTCATTTCAATACCCGGTTACGTCAAAGGGGGAACTTCATTCCCCGTCAAAACATTACCCAAGCTCTCCAAGACGGATTACGTCGAGCCGTCGATCAAGTGTTAACCACCACCACCGACCTCCACGATGAAGATCGCCTCTACTTCACCATCGCCTCCAACAGACTCCACAATAATTTTCAGGGGTGGGGATTACGTGCGGGTGAATAGCGTCGAGACACAGAGCGTGTGGAGGCCCTGTTCCAACGTTTAGCACAAGCCCTCAACAGCAACGAACAATTTGAAATGGACGATTCCTTTCAAGTATCCATCACTCAAGTCCATCATGCCCCTCAAGGAACCGGCAAACCCCGTCGTGGTAAACCAGGCCACCCCACGATGGAAATGTTAACCAAAAAATCCAACTCGATCATCCGGATTACCAACAACGACCAACTCTGTTGTGCCAGAGCCCTCGTCACCGCCAAAGCTCGCGTGGACCAGCACCCGAAATACAACAGCATTCGCCAAGGAACTAAACTGCAAAAAGAAATGGCTCT
This sequence comes from Siderastrea radians, assembly GCA_964017195.1. NCBI lineage: Eukaryota > Metazoa > Cnidaria > Anthozoa > Scleractinia > Rhizangiidae > Siderastrea > Siderastrea radians. The sequence goes on from CAXHKT010000105.1 coordinate 50,566, forward strand.
CTTGCTCCATCACGAGGCCAAGGTGCCCTTCGGTCCATGTGGTTACGACGCCTTGACGGCTTTCAGTCAAGCCCCCTCCCTCACCGGTTACCAGATCATCCTGGTCGATGCGCAGCGATCGTTCCACATCACGACGTTTGGACCCCTTTGTGACAAACAACTCATCCTGTTGCACAACCAAAACCATTACGACGTCATTACCCGCTTGCCGGGGTTTTTCGGGTCCAGTTATGTCTGTGCTGATTGTTGGAAACCCTACAACACCGAGGGACTGCATCGATGGACCAAGAACAAGTTGTGCGGAGCCTGTCGACAGAAAGACTGCCCCGATTTCATCCATGCTTACCCCCGACACCTCAAAGCCACTCAACGTTGCCCGTCGTGTCATCGGGACTTTTTCGGAAACGCGTGTTTCGAAGCCCATGTCGGCAAGACCCACGCTGGCAAACCCACCACGGACCCCCAGTCCTCCGTGTGCTCTCAACGACGCCGATGTCCTGACTGTTATCAACAAAATGTGGGCTTGTCCCGCATTGAACGTCACCGTTGTAAGCACGTGGATTGCCCTTCTTGCCATGAGTACGTGCACGCCGACCATCACCTTTGTTTTATTCAAAGAGCCCCCAAGCCTCAAGACGAGAAGAAGAGAAAGAGGACCCGTCAAAAAGGTCCTCGCGCCAAACGAGGTGCCGCCGCCGCGGAACGCCATGCCTCCGAGGACGAGGAAGAGGAAGTCCTGCCTCCCTTACACGTCTTCTTCGATATTGAAGCCATGCAACCCCACGAAAAACACATTGCGAATCTCGTCGTGGCCGAAACCGAAGACAACGATCAACCCAAGGCTTTCCCAGGCCTCTCTTGTACCCGTGACTTTCTGGAATGGTTGGATACCTTGACACTCCACGATACCCGTCAAGTCAATGTCATCGCTCATAATTTTCAAGGGTACGATGGGTACTTTGTCGTCCAGCAATACCATAGCGACAACCGGATCGTCCAACAACTCCGCAACGGTTGTAAACTCTTGGAGATCAAGCACGATCGCATCCGGTTCATCGATTCCATGAGTTTCTTCCAGATGTCCCTCTCCGCGTTTCCCAAAACCTTTGGCTTGACAGAACTCTGCAAAGGGTACTTCCCACACAAGTTCAACCTGCCCGATGATCGTTATCAAAACTACGTGGGCATCCTCCCCTCACGCGATTACTACATGCCTGAGACCATGTCACCCGAAGACAGACAAGCCTTCGAAACCTGGCATCAAGAACAACGTGCCAATAACATGGTCTTTGATTTCCAACAAGAGTTGTTGGACTATTGCAGCTCAGATGTACGACTCTTGAAACAAGGATGCCTGACTTTCAAACGCTTGTTTGAAGACTTGACAGGCTTCAATCCCTTCGAACACGTCACCATTGCCTCGGCTTGTAATCGAGATTTACGTATGAACCGGATGATCCCTAACAGTATTGCCAGTGAACCCACCCGTGGTTGGAAGAAGAACAACATCAATCAGTCCACCCCAGCCCTCCACTGGTTAACCTGGTGCGATCACCAACTACGTCAACGCGCCCTCCAAGATCTCACCCCCGCCGACTTGGACGACCACGATCTCTTGGCCAGTGCCTATCCAGACCATCCCCATCCAAGTCATCGCCAGTACGTACAACATATCCGAAATGCCGGCGAGTATAAGATCCCCGGGACCCAGATCCATGTGGATGGTTATTGCCCCGACACCCACACCGTCTACGAATTTCAAGGGTGTTTCACCCACGGATGCCCTACCTGTTATCCCAATCGCCACGAAAAACATCCCTACAACTATGATCGGACTATGCATGATGTCTATGAAACCACCCAAGACAAAGTCCATCACCTTACCAAACAAGGGTACAACGTCATTCAAATGTGGGGATGTGAATGGAAACACCTCCGAAAAACCCAACCAGACATCGACTCCTTCGTCCGGGGACTCGGCTTTATCCCACCTCTTAACCCTCGGGACGCTTTCTGTGGAGGTCGTACCAATGCCATCAAACTCTACCATGGTGTCACCCCCGGCCAAAAGATCCACTACATCGATGTCACCTCCTTGTACCCGTGGGTCAACAAAACCTCCACCTACCCCAAAGGACATCCCACCTTCATTTCACAACCGGGTCACACCGACATCCATCAGTACTTTGGCCTCATTCAATGCCAAGTCCTACCACCCCGACATCTCTACCATCCTGTCCTACCTTACCGTCAAGACGACAAACTCACCTTTCCCCTCTGTGCTACCTGTGTCCAAGACGAAATGAAGAAACCTCTTTTGGGCCGATCCTACCAGTGCCATCACACCGACGAACAACGCACCCTCACCAGTACCTGGTGCAGTCCCGAATTAAAGAAAGCCGTCGAATTGGGGTACCAGGTCCAATACATCTACGAAGTCTGGCATTTCCCCGAGACCTCTGAGGGCCTCTTCGCCGATTATGTGAACACCTGGCTGCGCATCAAGCAGGAAGCCAGTGGGTGGCCTAAAGACGACATGACCGAAGAACAGAAACGAACGTACATTGACAACTATTACAAGCACGAAGGTATACAACTCCAATACGACAACATCAAAAAGAACCCAGGCCTAAGAGCATTAGCCAAGCTAATGCTCAATTCTATGTGGGGGAAGTTTGGACAACGCCTCAACAAGACCCAAATTCAAGCCTTTGATGATCCTCATGCCTTCCACCGTTTCTTAGATACCGATACCTTGGATGTACGTCACGTGTCCGTCATCAATGACGACATGGTTGAGGTGTACTATCAACATCAACAAGAGGACATCCCCGTGTCACCCAACCTGAACATTTTTGTGGCATGCTTCACCACTTGCTACGCCCGCCTTAAACTGTATGAAGCCCTGGAACCCTTAGGGGAGAGAGTCCTATACTTCGACACCGACTCCATCATCTACTTGGAGGAAACACCCACTCAATTCAAACCTGACTTGGGTTCCTATCTGGGGGACTTCGCCTCCGAATTAGATCACGATGAATACATCGAAGAATTTGTCAGCGGAGGACCCAAGAACTACGGTTACACTACCAATAAGGGAAACGTGGAGTGCAAGGTGAGAGGCTTCCGACTCAACAGTGAAGGACAAACCCAGTTGAATTACGACGTCATGCGTCAGAATGTCAAAGACGAAATAGAAAGACCCCTTCCCAAACCACGCCAAACCCAAGTCACCAAAAGCCACCACATTGTCCGTGATGCGAAAAACTACAGCTTGTTCACCCATCCCCAACACAAATTTTACCAATTGGTGTACGACAAGCGAGTCATCGATCCCCGCACATTCAAGACCTACCCCTATGGCTACCAGTGAGAGGGCCTTCTATTGAACATTAAGGAATCAAGAGGTGAAGGACACTTACCCCACGAGGGGTCATTTTTTCTCTCAATTCTTGTTGTGAAAAAAAAGTTTGACAATAAAGTGATTTTTTTTTATTCTCTTGTTTTCACTCCAAGGGCCACCCCCGCTGCTAAAATTGGACTTTGGACTTTCAGTCCGCGCTACCTCCGCGGTTTTACTCCACCTTGAGCCCACGATCCTTTTTTCCACCTGCTCAGCGGTTTCCCATCCTAAAACACGTGACTTCCGGTTTCATGAGCCCGCGATCCTTTTTTTCATCTGGTCAGCGGTTTCCCATCCCAAAACACGTGATTTCCGGTTCCAGTCATGACGTCATCCTTACATCAAAACGAGGCCTATCTTGCCAGGTTGGCACAATGTACTACTAGTGTGGTTAAAAAGAGACAGTTTTCGGTGCTTATTAGTGTCGTTAAAAAGGGGCAGTTTTGGGTGGTTATTACGACGGTTAAAAAGGGGCAGTTTTGGGTTGTTATTAGTGTGGTTAAATAGAGGGAGTTTTGGATTATTAAAGTGGTTGAAAAGAGGTAGTTTTGGGTGGTTATTAGGGTGGTTAAAAAGAGGCAGTTTCGGATGGTTATTAGTGTGGTTAAAATGAGGCAGTTCTTGGGGGTTATTAGGGTGGTTAAAAAGAGGCAGTTTTGGGTGGTTGTTAGTGTGTTAAAAAAGGCAGTTTTGGGGGGTTATTAGTGTGGTTAAAAAAGGGCACTTTTGTGTGTTTGTTACGGTTGTTAAAAAGAGGCAGTTTTGGCTAGTTATTAGGATGGTTAAAATGGACAGTTTTGGGTGGTTATTAGGGTAGTTAAAAGGGGCAGTTTTTGGTGATTATTAGTGTGGTTAAGAAGCGGCAGTTTTGGGTGGTTACTACAGTAGTTAAAAAGAGGCAGTTTTGGGTGGTTATTAGTGTGGTTAACAAGAGGCAGTTTTGGGTGGTTATTAGTGTGGTTAAAAAAAGGCAGTTTTGGGTGGTTATTAGTGTAGTTAAAAAGAGGCAGTTTTGGGTGGTTATTAGTGTGGTTAAAAAGAGGCAGTTTTGGGTGGTTATTAGTGTGGTTAAAAAAAGGCAGTTTTGGGTGGTTATTAGTGTGGTTAAAAAGGGACAGTTTTGGGTGGTTATTAGTGTGGTTAAAAAGGGGCAGTTTCGGGTGGTTATTAGTGTGGTTAAAAAGAGGCAGTCTTGGGTGGTTATTAGCGTGGTTTTGAAAGGGCAGTTTTGGGTGGTTATTAGTGTGGTTAAAAAGGGGAGTTTTGGGAGGTTATTAGTGTGGTTAAAAAGAGGAACTTTTGGGTGATTATAAGGGTGGTTAAAAAGAGGTAGTTTTGGGTGGTTATTAGGGTGGTTAAGAAGAGGCAGTTTTGGGTAGTTAATAGTGGGGTTAAAAAGGGGTGGTTTTGGGTGGTTATTAGGGTGGTTAAAGAAAGGCAGTTTTCGGTGGTTATTAGGATGATTACCAAGGGGCAGTTTTGGTTGGTTATTAGTGTGGTTAAGAAGAGGAACTTTTGGGTGGTTATAAGGGTGGTTAAAAAGAGGTAGTTTTGGGTGGTTATTAGGGTGGTTAAGAAGAGGCAGTTTTGGGTGGTTAATAGTGGGGTTAAAAAGGGCCGGTTTTGGGTGGTTATTATGGTGGTTAAAGAAAGGCAGTTTTGGGTGGTTCTTAGTGTGATTAAAAAGAGGCAGCTTTGGGTGGTTATTAGTGTGGTTAAAAGGGGCAGTTTCGCGTGGTTATTAGTGTGGTTAAAAGGAGGCAGTCTTGGGTGGTTATTAGCGTGGTTTTCAAGGGGCAGTTTTGGGTGGTTATTAGTGTGGTTAAAAAGGGGGAGTTTGGGAGGTTAAAAGAGGAAGATTTTGTATGATTATTAATGTGGTTAAAAAGAGGTAGTTTTGGGTGGTTATTAGGATGGTTAAGAAGAGGCAGTTTTGGGTGGTTAATAGTGTGGTTAAAAAGAGGCAGTTTGGGGTTGTTGTTAGGGTGGTTAAAAGGGGGTAGTTTCGGATGGTTATTAGTGTGGTTAAAATGGGGCAGGTTTGGGTCCTTATTAGTGTGGTTAAAAAGAGGCCGTTTTGGGTTGTTATTAGTGTAGTTTAAAAGAGGCACCTTTGGGTGGTTATTAGTGTGGTTAAAAAGAGGCAGTTTTGGGTGCTTATTAGTGTCGTTAAAAATGGGCAGTTTTGGGTGGTTAATACAACGGTTAAAAAGGGGCAGTTTTGGGTGGTTATTAGTTTGGTTAAATAGAGGGAGTTTTGAGTGATTATTAAAGTGGTTGAAAAGAGGTAGTTTTGGGCGGTTAATAGGGTGGTTAAGAAGAGGCACTTTCGGATGGTTATTTGTGTGGTTAAAATGAGGCAGTTCTTGGGGGTTATTAGGGTGGTTAAAAAGAGGCAGTTTTGGGTGGTTGTTAGTGTGGTTAAAAAAAGGCAGTTTTGGGTGGTTATTAGTGTGGTTAAAAAAGGGCACTTTTGTGTGTTTGTTAGGGTTGTTAAAAAGAGGCAGTTTTGGCTAGTTATTAGGATGGTTAAAATGGACAGTTTTGGGTGGTTATTAGGGTAGTTAAAAAGGGGCAGTTTTTGGTGATTATTAGTGTGGTTAAAAAGAGGCAGTTTTGGGTGGTTATTAGTGTGGTTAAAAAGAGGCAGTTTTGGGTGGTTATTAGTGTGGTTAAAAAAAGGCAGTTTTGGGTCGTTATTAGTGTGGTTAAAAAGAGCCAGTTTTGGGTGATTATTAGTGTGGTTAAAAAGGGACAGTTTTGGGTGGTTATTAGTGTGGTTAAAAAGAGGAACTTTTGGGTGATTATAAGGGTGGTTAAAAAGAGGTAGTTTTGGGTGGTTTTTAGGGTGGTTAAGAGGAGGCAGTTTCGGATGGTTATTAGTGTGGTTAAAAAGACGCAGTTCTTGGAGGTTATTAGGGTGCTAAAAAGGGGCAGTTTTGGATGGTTAATAATGTGGTTAAAAAGGGCACTTTTTGTGTGTTTGTTAGGGTTGTTAAAAAGAGGGAGTTTTGGCTAGTTGTTAGGATGGTTAAAATGGGCAGTTTTGGGTGGTTATTAGTGTTATTAACAAGAGGCAGTTTTGGGTGGTTATTATTGTGGTTGAAAAGGGGCAGTTTTGGGTGGTTCTTAGTGTGATCAAAAAGAGGCAGTTTTGGGTGTTTATTAGTGTGGTTAAAATGGGGCAGTTTTGGGTGGTTATTAGTGTGGTTAAAAGAGGCAGTATTGGGTGGTTATTAGCGTGGTTACCAAGGGGCAGTTTTAAGTGGTTATTAGTGTGGCTAAAAAGGGGCAGTTTAGGGTGGTGATTAGGGCAGTTACAAAGAGGAACTTATGGGTAGTTATTAGGATGGTTAAAACGCGCAGTTTTGGGTGGTTATTAGTGTCGTTAAAAAAAGGCAGTTTTGGGTTGATATTAGTGTGGTTAAAAAGAGGCAGTTTTGGGTGCTTATTAGTGTGGTTAAAAAGAATCAGTTTTGGGTGGTTATTAGCGTGGTTAAAAAGGGGCAGCTTTGGGTAGTTATTAGTGTGGTTAAAAAAACGCAGTTTTGGGTGGTTATTAGTGTGGTTAAAAAGAGGCTGTTTTGTGTGCTTATTAGTTTGGTTAAAAAGAGGCAGTTTTGGGTCTTATTAGGGTGGTTAAGAAGAGGCAGTTTTCGTTGGTTAATAGTGTGGTTAAAAAGGGGCGGTTTTGGGTGGTTATTAGGGTGGTTAAAGAAAGGCAGTTTTAGGTGGTTCTTAGTGTGATTAAAAAGAGGCAGATTTGGGTGGTTATTAGTGTGGTTAAAAATGGGCAGTTTTGGGTGGTTATTAGTGTGGTTAAAAAGAGGCAGTCTTGGGTGGTTATTAGCGTGGTTTTCAAGGGGCAGTTTTGGGTGGTTATTAGTGTGGCTAAAGAGGGGCAGTTTTGGGAGGTTATTAGTGTGGTTAAAAAGAGGAAGTTTTTGGGTGATTATTAGAGTGGTTATAAAGAGGTAGTTTTGGTTATTTATTAGGATGGTTAAGAAGAGGCAGTTTTGTATAGTTAATAGTGTGGTTAAAAATGGGCAGTTTTGGGTGGTTATTAGTGTGGTTAAAAATGGGCAGTTTTGGGTGGTTATTAGTGTGGTTAAAAAGAGGCAGTCTTGGGTGGTTATTAGCGTGGTTTTCAAGGGGCAGTTTTGGGTGGTTATTAGTGTGGCTAAAGAGGGGCAGTTTTGGGAGGTTATTAGTGTGGTTAAAAAGAGGAAGTTTTTGGGTGATTATTAGAGTGGTTATAAAGAGGTAGTTTTGGGTATTTATTAGGATGGCTAAGAAGAGGCAGTTTTGTATAGTTAATAGTGTGGTTAAAAATGGGCAGTTTTGGGTGGTTATTAGTGTGGTTAAAAAGAGGCAGTCTAGGGTGGTTATTAGCGTGGTTTTCAAGGGGCAGTTTTGGGTGGTTATTAGGGTGGTTAAAAAAGGGCAGTTTCGGGTGGTTATTAGTGTGGTTAAAAAGGGGCAGTTTTTGGTGGTTATTAAGGTGGCTAAAAAGAGGCAGTTTTGGGTTTTTATTAATGTGGTTCAAAAGAGGCAGTTTTGAGTGGTTATTAGTGTGGTTAAAAAGAGGCAGTTTTCGGTGGTTATTGGGGTGGTTACCAAGGGGGAGTTTTCGGTGGTTATTAGGGTGGTTACCAAGGGGGAGTTTTCGGTGGTTATTAGGGTGGTTAAAAAGAGGTACTTTTGGGTGGGTCTAATTGTGGTTAAAAAGAGGCAGATTTGGGAGGTTAATAGTGTGGTTAAAAAGGGGCGGATTTGGGTGGTTATTAGTTTGGTTACAAAGAGGCCGTTTTGGGTGTTATTACAGTGGTTAAGAAGAGGCAGTTTTGGGTGGTTAATAGTGTTGTTAAAAAGGGGCGGTTTTTGGTGGTTATTAGGGTGGTTAAAGAAAGGCAGTTTTGGGTGGTTCTTAGTGTGATGAAAAAGAGGCAGCTTTAGGTGGTTAATAGTGTGGTTAAAAAGGGGTAGTTTTGGGTGGTTATTAGTGTGGTTAAAAAGTGGCAGTCTTGGGTGGTTATTAGCTTGGTTTTCAAGGGGCAGTTTTGGGTGGTTATTTGTGTGGTTAAAAAGGGGCAGTTTTGGGAGGTTATTAGTGTGGTTAAAAAGAGGCCGTTTTGGGTTGTTATTAGTGTAGTTAAAATGAGGCACCCTTGGGTGGTTCTTAGTGTGATGAAAAAGAGGCAGCTTTGGGTGGTTATTAGTGTGGTTAAAAAGGGGTAGTTTTGGGTGGTTATTAGTGTGGTTAAAAAGTGGCAGTCTTGGGTGGTTATTAGCGTGGTTTTCAAGGGGCAGTTTTGGGTGGTTATTAGTGTGGTTAAAAAGGGGCAGTTTTGGGAGGTTATTAGTGTGGTTAAAAAGAGGCCGTTTTGTGTTGTTATTAGTGTAGTTAAAAAGATTCACCCTTGGGTGGTTATTAGTGTCGTTAAAAAGGGGCAGTTTTGTGTGGTTATTACGGCGGTTAAAAAGGGGCAGTTTTGGGTGGTTTTTAGTGTAGTTAAATGGAGGAAGTTTTGGGTGATTATTAGAGTGGTGGAAAAGAGGTAGTTTTAGGGGGTTATTAGGGTGGTTAAGAAGAGGCAGTTTCGGATGGTTATTAGTGTGGTTAAAATGAGGCAGTTCTTGGGGGTTATTAGGGTGGTTAAAAAGAGGGAGTTTTAAGTGGTTTTTAGTGTGGTTAAGAAAAGGCAGTTTTTTTTTGTTATTAGTGTTGTTAAAAAGAGGCAGTTTTGTGTGGTTATTAACTTATTAACGTGGTTTTCAAGGTGCAGTTTTGGGTGGTTATTAGTGTGGTTTAAAAGGGGCAGTTTTTGGTGGTTATTAGTGTGGATAAAAAGAGGCAGCTTTCGGTGATTATTAGTGTGGTTAAAAAGGGGCAGTTTTAAGTGGTTATTAGTGTGGTTAAAAACAGGCAGTCTTGGGTGGGTATTAGCGTGGTTTTAGAGGGGCAGTTTTGGGTGGTTATTAGTGTGGTTAAAAAGGGGCAGTTTTGGGAGGTTATTAGTGTGGTTAAAAAGAGGAAGTTTTTGGGTGATTATTAGAGTGGTTAAAAAGAGGTAGTTTTGGGTGATTATTAGGATGGTTAAGAAGAGGCAGTTTCGTATAGTTAATAGTGTGGTTATAAAGAGGCAGTTTTGGGTGGTTATTAGGGTGGTTAAAAAGGGGTAGTTTCGGATGGTTATTAGTGTGGTTAAAAAGGTTCAGTTTTAAGTGGTTATTAGTGTGGTTAAAAAGAGCCAGTTTTGGGTGGTTATTAGGATGGTTAAGAAGAGGCAGTTTCGGATGGTTATTAGTGTGGTTAAAATGAGGCAGTTCTTGGGGGTTAATAGGGTGTTTAAAAAGAGGCAGTTTTGGGTGGTTGTTAGTGTGGTTAAAAAAAGGCAGTTTTGTGTGGTTATTAGTGTTGTTAAAAAGAGGCAGTTTTGTGTGGTCATTAGTGTGGTTAAAAAGGGGCAGTTTTAGGGTGATTATTAGTGTGGTTAAAAAGAGGCAGTTTTGGGTGGTTGCTACGGTGGTTAAAAAGAGGCAGTTTTGGGTGGTTATTAGTGTGGTTAAAAAGAGGCAGTTTTGGGTGGTTATTAGTGTTGTTAAAAAAAGGCAGTTTTGGGTGGTTATTAGTGTAGTTGAAAAGAGGCAGTTTTGGGCGGTTATTAGTGTGGTTAAAAAGGTACAGTTTTGGGTGGTTATTAGTGTGGTTAAAAAGAGGAACTTTTGGGTGATTATAAGGGTGGTTAAAAAGAGATAGTTTTGGGTGGTTTTTAGGGTGGTTAAGAAGAGGCAGTTTCGGATGGTTATTAGTGTGGTTAAAAAGGCGCAGTTCTTGGAGGTTATTAGGGTGCTTAAAAATGGGCAGTGTTGGATGGTTATTAATGTGGTTAAAAAAGGGCACTCTTGTGTGTTTTTAGGGTTGTTAAAAAGAGGCAGTTTTTGCTAGTTATTAGGATGGTTAAAATGGGCAGTTTTGGGTGGTTATTAGGGTAGTTAAAAAGGGGTAGTTTTGGGTGGTTGTTAGGGTGGTTAAAAAGAGGCAGTTTTGGGTGGTTATTAGTGTGGTTAAAAAGAGGCAGTTTTGGGTTGTTATTAGTGTGGTTTAAAAGAGGTAGTTTTGGGTGGTTATTAGTGTGGTTAAAAACAGGCAGTTTTCGGTGGTTATTAGGATGATTACCAAGGGGCAGTTTTGGTAGGTTATTAGTGTGGTTAAGAAGAGGAACTTTTGGGTGATTATAAGGGTGGTTAAAAACAGGTAGTTTTGGGTGGTTATTAGGATGGTTAAGAAGAGGCAGTTTTGGGTAGTTAATAGTGGGGTTAAAAAGGGGTAGTTTTGGGTGGTTATTAGGTTGGTTAAAGAAAGGCAGTTTTGGGTGGTTCTTAGTGTGATTAAAAAGAGGCAGCTTTGGGTGGTTATTAGTGTGGTTAAAAAGGGGCAGTTTTAGGGTGATTATTAGTGTGGTTAAAAAGAGGCAGTTTTGGGTGGTTGCTACGGTGGTTAAAAAGAGGCAGTTTTGGGTGGTTATTAGTGTGGTTAAAAAGAGGCAGTTTTGGGTGGTCATTAGTGTTGTTAAAAAAAGGCAGTTTTGGGTGGTTATTAGTGTAGTTAAAAAGAGGCAGTTTTGGGCGGTTATTAGTGTGGTTAAAAAGGTACAGTTTTGGGTGGTTATTAGTGTGGTTAAAAAGAGGAACTTTTGGGTGATTATAAGGGTGGTTAAAAAGAGATAGTTTTGGGTGGTTTTTAGGGTGGTTAAGAAGAGGCAGTTTCGGATGGTTATTAGTGTGGTTAAAAAGGCGCAGTTCTTGGAGGTTATTAGGGTGCTTAAAAAGGGGCAGTGTTGGATGGTTATTAATGTGGTTAAAAAAGGGCACTCTTGTGTGTTTTTAGGGTTGTTAAAAAGAGGCAGTTTTGGCTAGTTATTAGGATGGTTAAAATGGGCAGTTTTGGGTGGTTATTAGGGTAGTTAAAAAGGGGTAGTTTTGGGTGGCTGTTAGGGTGGTTAAAAAGAGGCAGTTTTGGGTGGTTATTAGTGTGGTTAAAAAGAGGCAGTTTTGGGTTGTTATTAGTGTGGTTTAAAAGAGGTAGTTTTGGGTGGTTATTAGTGTGGTTAAAAACAGGCAGTTTTCGGTGGTTATTAGGATGATTACCAAGGGGCAGTTTTGGTAGGTTATTAGTGTGGTTAAGAAGAGGAACTTTTGGGTGATTATAAGGGTGGTTAAAAACAGGTAGTTTTGGGTGGTTATTAGGATGGTTAAGAAGAGGCAGTTTTGGGTAGTTAATAGTGGGGTTAAAAAGGGGTAGTTTTGGGTGGTTATTAGGTTGGTTAAAGAAAGGCAGTTTTGGGTGATTCTTAGTGTGATTAAAAAGAGGCAGCTTTGGGTGGTTATTAGTGTGGTTAAAAAGGGGCAGTTTCTGGTGGTTATTAGTGTGGTTAAATAGAGGCAGTCTTGGGTGGTTATTAGCGTGGTTTTCAAGATTCAGTTTTGTGTGGTTATTAGTGTGGTTAAAAAGGGGGAGTTTTGGGAGGTTATTAGTGTGGTTAAAAAGAGGAAGTTTTTGGGTGATTATTAGAGTGGTTAAAAAGAGGCCGTTTTGGGTTGTTATTAGTGTAGTTTACAAGAGGCACCCTTGGGTGGTTATTAGTGTGGTTAAAAAGAGGCAGTTTTGGGTGCTTATTAGTGTCGTTAAAAAGGGGCAGTTTTGGGTTGTTATTAGTGTGGTTAAATAGAGGGAGTTTTGGATTATTAAAGTGGTTGAAAAGAGGTAGTTTTGGGTGGTTATTAGGGTGGTTAAAAAGAGGCAGTTTCGGATGGTTATTAGTGTGGTTAAAATGAGGCAGTTCTTGGGGGTTATTAGGGTGGTTAAAAAGAGGCAGTTTTGGTTGGTTGTTAGTGTGGTTAAAAAAAGGCAGTTTTGGGGGTTATTAGTGTGGTTAAAAAGGGGCACTTTTGTGTGTTTGTTAGGGTTGTTAAAAAGAGGCAGTTTGGGCTAGTTATTAGGATGGTTAAAATGGACAGTTTTGGGTCGTCATTAGGGTGGTTAAAAAGGGGCAGTTTTTAGTGATTATTAGTGTGGTTAAAAAGCGGCAGTTTTGGGTGGTTACTACAGTGGTTAAAAAGAGGCAGTTTTGGGTGGTTATTAGTGTGGTTAAAAAGAGGCAGTTTTGGGTGGTTATTAGTGTGGTTAAAAAAAGGCAGTTTTGGGTGGTTATTAGTGTAGTTAAAAAGAGGCAGTTTTGGGTGGTTATTAGTGTGGTTAAAAAGAGGCAGTTTTGGGTGGTTATTAGTGTGGTTAAAAAAAGGCAGTTTTGGGTGGTTATTAGTGTAGTTAAAAAGAGGCAGTTTTGGGTGATTATTAGTGTGGTTAAAAAGGGACAGTTTTGGGTGGCTATTAGTGTGGTTAAAAAGGGGCAGTTTCGGGTGGTTATTAGTGTGGTTAAAAAGAGGCAGTCTTGGGTGGTTATTAGCGTGGTTTTGAAAGGGCAGTTTTGGGTGGTTGTTAGTGTGGTTAAAAAGGGGGAGTTTTGGGAGGTTATTAGTGTGGTTAAAAAGAGGAAGTTTTGGGTGATTATAAGGGTGGTTAAAAAGAGGTAGTTTTGGGTGGTTATTAGGGTGGTTAAGAAGAGGCAGTTTTGGGTAGTTAATAGTGGGGTTAAAAAGGGGTGGTTTTGGGTGGTTATTAGGGTGGTTAAAGAAAGGCAGTTTTCGGTGGTTATTAGGATGATTACCAAGGGGCAGTTTTGGTTGGTTATTAGTGTGGTTAAGAAGAGGAACTTTTGGGTGATTATAAGGGTGGTTAAAAACAGGTAGTTTTGGGTGGTTATTAGGATGGTTAAGAAGAGGTAGTTTTGGGTAGTTAATAGTGGGGTTAAAAGGGGGTAGTTTGGGTGGTTATTAGGTTCCTTAAAGAAAGGCAGTTTTGGGTGGTTCTTAGTGTGATTAAAAAGAGGCAGCTTTGGGTGGTTATTAGTGTGGTTAAAAAGGGGCAGTTTCTGGTGGTTATTAGTGTGGTTAAATAGAGGCAGTCTTGGGTGGTTATTAGCGTGGTTTTCAAGGGGCAGTTTTGGGTGGTTATTAGTGTGGTTAAAAAGGGGGAGTTTTGGGAGGTTATTAGTGTGGTTACAAAGAGGAAGTTTTTGGGTGATTATTAGAGTGGTTAAAAATAGGCTGTTTTGGGTTGTTGTTAGTGTAGTTTACAAGAGGCACCCTTGGGTGGTTAGTAGTGTGGATAAAAAGAGGCAGTTTTGGGTGCTTATTAGTGTCGTTAAAAAGGGCAGTTTTGGGTGGTTGTTACGACGGTTAAGAAGGAGCAGTTTTGGGTGGTTATTAGTGTGGTTAAATAGAGGGAGTTTTGGATTATTAAAGTGGTTGAAAAGAGGTAGTTTTGGGTGGTTATTAGGGTGGTTAAAAAGAGGCAGATTCGGATGGTTATTAGTGTGGTTAAAATGAGGAAGTTCTTGGGGGTTATTAGGGTGGTTAAATAGAGGCAGTTTTGGGTGGTTGTTAGTGTGGTTAAAAAAGGCAGTTTTGGGGGGTTATTAGTGTGGTTAAAAAGGGGCACTTTTGTGTGTTTGTTAGGGTTGTTAAAAAGAGGCAGTTTTCGCTAGTTATTAGGATGGTTAAAATGGACAGTTTTGGGTGGTTATTAGTGTAGTTAAAAAGGGGCAGTTTTTGGTGATTATTAGTGTGGTTAAAAAGAGGCTAGGCAGTTTTGGGTGGTTACTACGGTGGTTAAAAAGAGGCAGTTTTGGGTGGTTGTTAGTGTGGTTAACAAGAGGCAGTTTTGGGTGGTTATTAGTGTGGTTAAAAAAGGCAGTTTTGGGTGGTTATTAGTGTAGTTAAAAGGAGGCAGTTTTGGGTGGTTATTAGTGTGGTTAAAAAAAGTTAGTTTTGGGTGGTTATTAGAATGGTTAAAAAAAGGCAGTTTTGGGTGGTTATTAGTGTAGTTAAAAAGAGGCAGTTTTGGGTGGTTATTAGTGTGGTTAAAAAGGGGCAGTTTCGGGTGGTCTAGTAGTATGGTTAAAAAGAGGCAGTCTTGGGTGGTTATTAGCGTGGTTTTCAAGGGGCAGTTTTGGGTGGTTATTAGTGTGGTTAAAAAGGGGGAGTTTTGGGAGGTTATTAGTGTGGTTAAAAAGAGGAACTTTTGGGTGATTATAAGGGTGGTTAAAAAGAGGTAGTTTTGGGTGGTTATTAGGGTGGTTAAGAAGAGGCAGTTTTGGGTAGTTAATAGTGGGGTTTAAAAGGGGTGGTTTTGGGTGGTTATTAGGGTGGTTAAAGAAAGGCAGTTTTCGGTGGTTATTAGGATGATTACCAAGGGGCAGTTTTGGTTGGTTATTAGTGTGGTTAAGAAGAGGAACTTTTGGGTGATTATAAGGGTGGTTAAAAAGAGGTAGTTTTGGGTGGTTATTAGGGTGGTTAAGAAGAGGAAGTTTTAGGTAGTTAAAAGTGGGGTTAAAAAGGGGTGATTTTGGGTGGTTATTACTGTGGTTAAAGAAAGGCAGTTTTGGGTGGTTCTTAGTGTGATTAAAAAGAGGCAGCTTTGGGTGGTTATTAGTGTGGTTAAAAAGGGGCAGTTTCGGGTGGTTATTAGTGTGGTTAAAAAGAGGCAGTTTTTCGTGGTTATTAGCGTGGTTTTCAAGGGGCAGTTTTGGGTGCTTATTAGTGTGGTTAAAAAGAGGAAGTTTTTGGGTGATTATTAGAGTGGTTAAAAAGAGGTAGTTTTGGGTGGTTATTAGGATGGTTAAGAAGAGGCAGTTTTGGGTGGTTAATAGTGTGGTTAAAAAGAGGCAGTTTTTCGTTGTTGTTAGGGTGGTTAAAAAGGGGCAGTTTCGGATGGTTATTAGTGTGGTTAAAAAGGGGCAGTTTTGGGTCGTTATTAGTGTGGTTAAAAAGAGACCGTTTTGGGTTGTTATTAGTGTAGTTTAAAAGAGGCACCCTTGGGTGGTTTTTAGTGTGTTAAAAAGAGGCAGTTTTGGGTGCTTATTAGTGTCGTTAAAAAGGGGCAGTTTTGGGTGGTTATTACAACGGTTAAAAAGGGGCAGTTTTGGGTGGTTATTAGTGTGGTTAAATAGAGGGAGTTTTGGATTATTAAAGTGGTTGAAAAGAGGTAGTTTTGGGTGGTTATTAGGGTGGTTAAAAAGAGGCAGTTTCGGATGGTTATTAGTGTGGTTAAAATGAGGCAGTTCCTGGGGGTTCTTAGTGTGATTAAAAAGAGGCAGCTTTGGGTGGTTATTAGTGTGGTTAAAAAGGGGCAGTTTCGCGTGGTTATTAGTGTGGTTAAAAAGAGGCAGTTTTTCGTGGTTATTAGCGTGGTTTTCAAGGGGCAGTTTTGGGTGGTTATTAGTGTGGTTAAAAAGAGGAAGTTTTTGGGTGATTATTAGAGTGGTTAAAAAGAGGTAGTTTTGGGTGGTTATTAGGATGGTTAAGAAGAGGCAGTTTTGGGTGGTTATTAGTGTGGCTAAAAAGGGGCTGTTTTGGGAGCTTATTAGTGTGGTTAAAAAGAGGAAGTTTTCGGGTGATTATTAGAGTGGTTATAAAGAGGTAGTTTTGGGTATTTATTAGGATGGTTAAGAAGAGGCAGTTTTGTATAGTTAATAGTGTTGTTAAAAAGGGGCAGTTTTGGGTGGTTATTAGGGTGGTTAAAAAGGGGGAGTTTTGGGAGGTTATTAGTGTGGTTAAAAAGAGGAAGTTTTTGGGTGATTATTAGAGTGGTTAAAAAGAGGCCGTTTTGGGTTGTTATTAGTGTAGTTTACAAGAGGCACCCTTGGGTGGTTATTAGTGTGGTTAAAAAGAGGCAGTTTTGGGTGCTTATTAGTGTCGTTAAAAAGGGGCAGTTTTGGGTTGTTATTAGTGTGGTTAAATAGAGGGAGTTTTGGATTATTAAAGTGGTTGAAAAGAGGTAGTTTTGGGTGGTTATTAGGGTGGTTAAAAAGAGGCAGTTTCGGATGGTTATTAGTGTGGTTAAAATGAGGCAGTTCTTGGGGGTTATTAGGGTGGTTAAAAAGAGGCAGTTTTGGTTGGCTGTTAGTGTGGTTAAAAAAAGGCAGTTTTGGGGGTTATTAGTGTGGTTAAAAAGGGGCACTTTTGTGTGTTTGTTAGGGTTGTTAAAAAGAGGCAGTTTGGGCTAGTTATTAGGATGGTTAAAATGGACAGTTTTGGGTCGTCATTAGGGTGGTTAAAAAGGGGCAGTTTTTAGTGATTATTAGTGTGGTTAAAAAGCGGCAGTTTTGGGTGGTTACTACAGTGGTTAAAAAGAGGCAGTTTTGGGTGGTTATTAGTGTGGTTAAAAAGAGGCAGTTTTGGGTGGTTATTAGTGTGGTTAAAAAAAGGCAGTTTTGGGTGGTTATTAGTGTAGTTAAAAAGAGGCAGTTTTGGGTGGTTATTAGTGTGGTTAAAAAGAGGCAGTTTTGGGTGGTTATTAGTGTGGTTAAAAAAAGGCAGTTTTGGGTGGTTATTAGTGTAGTTAAAAAGAGGCAGTTTTGGGTGATTATTAGTGTGGTTAAAAAGGGACAGTTTTGGGTGGCTATTAGTGTGGTTAAAAAGGGGCAGTTTCGGGTGGTTATTAGTGTGGTTAAAAAGAGGCAGTCTTGGGTGGTTATTAGCGTGGTTTTGAAAGGGCAGTTTTGGGTGGTTGTTAGTGTGGTTAAAAAGGGGGAGTTTTGGGAGGTTATTAGTGTGGTTAAAAAGAGGAAGTTTTGGGTGATTATAAGGGTGGTTAAAAAGAGGTAGTTTTGGGTGGTTATTAGGGTGGTTAAGAAGAGGCAGTTTTGGGTAGTTAATAGTGGGGTTAAAAAGGGGTGGTTTTGGGTGGTTATTAGGGTGGTTAAAGAAAGGCAGTTTTCGGTGGTTATTAGGATGATTACCAAGGGGCAGTTTTGGTTGGTTATTAGTGTGGTTAAGAAGAGGAACTTTTGGGTGATTATAAGGGTGGTTAAAAACAGGTAGTTTTGGGTGGTTATTAGGATGGTTAAGAAGAGGTAGTTTTGGGTAGTTAATAGTGGGGTTAAAAGGGGGTAGTTTGGGTGGTTATTAGGTTCCTTAAAGAAAGGCAGTTTTGGGTGGTTCTTAGTGTGATTAAAAAGAGGCAGCTTTGGGTGGTTATTAGTGTGGTTAAAAAGGGGCAGTTTCTGGTGGTTATTAGTGTGGTTAAATAGAGGCAGTCTTGGGTGGTTATTAGCGTGGTTTTCAAGGTTCAGTTTTGGGTGGTTATTAGTGTGGTTAAAAAGGGGGAGTTTTGGGAGGTTATTAGTGTGGTTACAAAGAGGAAGGTTTTGGGTGATTATTAGAGTGGTTAAAAATAGGCTGTTTTGGGTTGTTGTTAGTGTAGTTTACAAGAGGCACCCTTGGGTGGTTAGTAGTGTGGATAAAAAGAGGCAGTTTTGGGTGCTTATTAGTGTCGTTAAAAAGGGCAGTTTTGGGTGGTTGTTACGACGGTTAAGAAGGAGCAGTTTTGGGTGGTTATTAGTGTGGTTAAATAGAGGGAGTTTTGGATTATTAAAGTGGTTGAAAAGAGGTAGTTTTGGGTGGTTATTAGGGTGGTTAAAAAGAGGCAGATTCGGATGGTTATTAGTGTGGTTAAAATGAGGAAGTTCTTGGGGGTTATTAGGGTGGTTAAATAGAGGCAGTTTTGGGTGGTTGTTAGTGTGGTTAAAAAAGGCAGTTTTGGGGGGTTATTAGTGTGGTTAAAAAAGGGCACTTTTGTGTGTTTGTTAGGGTTGTTAAAAAGAGGCAGTTTTCGCTAGTTATTAGGATGGTTAAAATGGACAGTTTTGGGTGGTTATTAGTGTAGTTAAAAAGGGGCAGTTTTTGGTGATTATTAGTGTGGTTAAAAAGAGGCTAGGCAGTTTTGGGTGGTTACTACGGTGGTTAAGAAGAGGCAGTTTTGGGTGGTTGTTACTGTGGTTAACAAGAGGCAGTTTTGGGTGGTTATTAGTGTGGTTAAAAAAGGCAGTTTTGGGTGGTTATTAGTGTAGTTAAAAGGAGGCAGTTTTGGGTGGTTATTAGTGTGGTTAAAAAAAGTTAGTTTTGGGTGGTTATTAGAATGGTTAAAAAAAGGCAGTTTTGGGTGGTTATTAGTGTAGTTAAAAAGAGGCAGTTTTGGGTGGTTATTAGTGTGGTTAAAAAGGGGCAGTTTCGGGTGGTCTAGTAGTATGGTTAAAAAGAGGCAGTCTTGGGTGGTTATTAGCGTGGTTTTCAAGGGGCAGTTTTGGGTGGTTATTAGTGTGGTTAAAAAGGGGGAGTTTTGGGAGGTTATTAGTGTGGTTAAAAAGAGGAACTTTTGGGTGATTATAAGGGTGGTTAAAAAGAGGTAGTTTTGGGTGGTTATTAGTGTAGTTAAAAGGAGGCAGTTTTGGGTGGTTATTAGTGTGGTTAAAAAAAGTTAGTTTTGGGTGGTTATTAGAATGGTTAAAAAAAGGCAGTTTTGTGTGGTTATTAGTGTAGTTAAAAAGAGGCAGTTTTGGGTGGTTTTTAGTGTGGTTAAAAAGGGGCAGTTTCGGGTGGTCTAGTAGTATGGTTAAAAAGAGGCAGTCTTGGGTGGTTATTAGCGTGGTTTTCAAGGGGCAGTTTTGGGTGGTTATTAGTGTGGTTAAAAAGGGGGAGTTTTGGGAGGTTATTAGTGTGGTTAAAAAGAGGAACTTTTGGGTGATTATAAGGGTGGTTAAAAAGAGGTAGTTTTGGGTGGTTATTAGGGTGGTTAAGAAGAGGCAGTTTTGGGTAGTTAATAGTGGGGTTTAAAAGGGGTGGTTTTGGGTGGTTATTAGGGTGGTTAAAGAAAGGCAGTTTTCGGTGGTTATTAGGATGATTACCAAGGGGCAGTTTTGGTTGGTTATTAGTGTGGTTAAGAAGAGGAACTTTTGGGTGATTATAAGGGTGGTTAAAAAGAGGTAGTTTTGGGTGGTTATTAGGGTGGTTAAGAAGAGGAAGTTTTAGGTAGTTAAAAGTGGGGTTAAAAAGGGGTGATTTTGGGTGGTTATTACTGTGGTTAAAGAAAGGCAGTTTTGGGTGGTTCTTAGTGTGATTAAAAAGAGGCAGCTTTGGGTGGTTATTAGTGTGGTTAAAAAGGGGCAGTTTCGGGTGGTTATTAGTGTGGTTAAAAAGAGGCAGTTTTTCGTGGTTATTAGCGTGGTTTTCAAGGGGCAGTTTTGGGTGCTTATTAGTGTGGTTAAAAAGAGGAAGTTTTTGGGTGATTATTAGAGTGGTTAAAAAGAGGTAGTTTTGGGTGGTTATTAGGATGGTTAAGAAGAGGCAGTTTTGGGTGGTTAATAGTGTGGTTAAAAAGAGGCAGTTTTTCGTTGTTGTTAGGGTGGTTAAAAAGGGGCAGTTTCGGATGGTTATTAGTGTGGTTAAAAAGGGGCAGTTTTGGGTCGTTATTAGTGTGGTTAAAAAGAGACCGTTTTGGGTTGTTATTAGTGTAGTTTAAAAGAGGCACCCTTGGGTGGTTTTTAGTGTGTTAAAAAGAGGCAGTTTTGGGTGCTTATTAGTGTCGTTAAAAAGGGGCAGTTTTGGGTGGTTATTACAACGGTTAAAAAGGGGCAGTTTTGGGTGGTTATTAGTGTGGTTAAATAGAGGGAGTTTTGGATTATTAAAGTGGTTGAAAAGAGGTAGTTTTGGGTGGTTATTAGGGTGGTTAAAAAGAGGCAGTTTCGGATGGTTATTAGTGTGGTTAAAATGAGGCAGTTCCTGGGGGTTCTTAGTGTGATTAAAAAGAGGCAGCTTTGGGTGGTTATTAGTGTGGTTAAAAAGGGGCAGTTTCGGGTGGTTATTAGTGTGGTTAAAAAGAGGCAGTTTTTCGTGGTTATTAGCGTGGTTTTCAAGGGGCAGTTTTGGGTGGTTATTAGTGTGGTTAAAAAGAGGAAGTTTTTGGGTGATTATTAGAGTGGTTAAAAAGAGGTAGTTTTGGGTGGTTATTAGGATGGTTAAGAAGAGGCAGTTTTGGGTGGTTATTAGTGTGGCTAAAAAGGGGCTGTTTTGGGAGCTTATTAGTGTGGTTAAAAAGAGGAAGTTTTCGGGTGATTATTAGAGTGGTTATAAAGAGGTAGTTTTGGGTATTTATTAGGATGGTTAAGAAGAGGCAGTTTTGTATAGTTAATAGTGTTGTTAAAAAGGGGCAGTTTTGGGTGGTTATTAGGGTGGTTAAAAAGGGGCAGTTTCGTGTGGTTATTAGTGTGGTTAAAAAGGGGCAGTTTTTGGTGGTTATTAAGGTGGCTAAAAAGAGGCAGTTTTGGGTTTTTATTAATGTGGTTCAAAAGAGGCAGTTTTGAGTGGTTATTAGTGTGGTTAAAAAGAGGCAGTTTTCGGTGCTTATTAGGGTGGTTACCAAGGGGGAGTTTTCGGTGGTTATTAGGGTGGTTAAAAAGAGGTACTTTTGGGTGGTTCTAATTGTGGTTAAAAAGTGGCAGATTTGGGAGGTTAATAGTGTGGTTAAAAAGGGGCGGTTTTGGGTGGTTATTAGTTTGGTTACAAAGAGGCAGTTTTGGGTGTTATTACAGTGGTTAAGAAGAGGCAGTTTTGGGTGGTTAATAGTGTTGTTAAAAAGGGGCGGTTTTTGGTGGTTATTAGGGTGGTTAAAGAAAGGCAGTTTTGGGTGGTTCTTAGTGTGATGAAAAAGAGGCACCTTTAGGTGGTTAATAGTGTGGTTAAAAAGGGGTAGTTTTGGGTGGTTATTAGTGTGGTTAAAAAGTGGCAGTCTTGGGTGGTTATTAGCTTGGTTTTCAAGGGGCAGTTTTGGGTGGTTATTAGTGTGGTTAAAAAGGGGCAGATTTGGGAGGTTATTAGTGTGGTTAAAAAGAGGCCGTTTTGGGTTGTTATTAGTGTAGTTAAAATGAGGCACCCTTGGGTGGTTATTAGTGTGATGAAAAAGAGGCAGCTTTGGGTGGTTATTAGTGTGGTTAAAAAGGGGTAGTTTTGGGTGGTTATTAGTGTGGTTAAAAAGTGGCAGTCTTGGGTGGTTATTAGCGTGGTTTTCAAGGGGCAGTTTTGGGTGGTTATTAGTGTGGTTAAAAAGGGGCAGTTTTGGGAGGTTATTAGTGTGGTGAAAAAGAGGCCGTTTTGTGTTGTTATTAGTGTAGTTAAAAAGATTCACCCTTGGGTGGTTATTAGTGTCGTTAAAAAGGGGCAGTTTTGTGTGGTTATTACGGCGGTTAAAAAGGGGCAGTTTTGGGTTTTTTTAGTGTAGTTAAATGGAGGAAGTTTTGGGCGATTATTAGAGTGGTGGAAAAGAGGTAGTTTTGGGGGGTTATTAGGGTGGTTAAGAAGAGGCAGTTTCGGATGGTTATTAGTGTGGTTAAAATGAGGCAGTTCTTGGGGGTTATTAGGGTGGTTAAAAAGAGGGAGTTTTGGGTGGTTGTTAGTGTGGTTAAGAAAAGGCAGTTTTTTTTTGTTATTAGTGTTGTTAAAAAGAGGCAGTTTTGTGTGGTTATTAGCTTATTAACGTGGTTTTCAAGGTGCAGTTTTGGGTGGTTATTAGTGTGGTTTAAAAGGGGCAGTTTTTGGTGGTTATTAGTGTGGATAAAAAGAGGCAGCTTTCGGTGATTATTAGTGTGGTTAAAAAGGGGCAGTTTTAAGTGGTTATTAGTGTGGTTAAAAACAGGCAGTTTTGGGTGGTTATTAGTGTGGTTAAAAAGGGGCAGTTTTGGGAGGTTATTAGTGTGGTTAAAAAGAGGAAGTTTTTGGGTGATTATTAGAATGGTTAAAAAGAGGTAGTTTTGGGTGGTTATTAGGATGGTTAAGAAAAGGCAGTTTGGTATAGTTAATAGTGTGGTTATAAAGAGGCAGTTTTGGGTGGTTATTAGGGTGGTTAAAAAGGGGTAGTTTCGGATGGTTATTAGTGTGGTTAAAAAGGTTCAGTTTTAAGTGGTTATTAGTGTGGTTAAAAAGAGCCAGTTTTGGGTGGTTATTAGGATGGTTAAGAAGAGGCAGTTTCGGATGGTTATTAGTGTGGTTAAAATGAGGCAGTTCTTGGGGGTTAATAGGGTGTTTAAAAAGAGGCAGTTTTGGGTGGTTGTTAGTGTGGTTAAAAAAAGGCAGTTTTGTGTGGTTATTAGTGTTGTTAAAAAGAGGCAGTTTTGTGTGGTTATTAGTGTGGTTAAAAAGGGGCAGTTTTGGGTGATTATTAGTGTGGTTAAAAAGAGGCAGTTTTGGGTGGTTGCTACGGTGGTTAAAAAGAGGCAGTTTTGGGTGGTTATTAGTGTGGTTAAAAAGAGGCAGTTTTGGGTGGTTATTAGTGTTGTTAAAAAAAGGCAGTTTTGGGTGATTATTGGTGTAGTTAAAAAGAGGCAGTTTTGGGCGGTTATTAGTGTGGTTAAAAAGGTACAGTTTGGGTGGTTATTAGTGTGGTTAAAAAGAGGAACTTTTGGGTGATTATAAGGGTGGTTAAAAAGAGATAGTTTTGGGTGGTTTTTAGGGTGGTTAAGAAGAGGCAGTTTCGGATTGTTATTAGTGTGGTTAAAAAGACGCAGTTCTTGGAGGTTATTAGGGTGCTTAAAAAGGGGCAGTGTTGGATGGTTATTAATGTGGTTAAAAAAGGGCACTTTAGGGTTGTTAAAAAGAGGCAGTTTTGGCTAGTTATTAGGATGGTTAAAATGGGCAGTTTTGGGTGGTTATTAGGGTAGTTAAAAAGGGGTAGTTTTGGGTGGTTGTTAGGGTGGTTAAAAAGAGGCAGTTTTGGGTGGTTATTAGTGTGGTTAAAAAGAGGCAGTTTTGGGTTGTTATTAGTGTGGTTTAAAAGAGGTAGTTTTGGGTGGTTATTAGTGTGGTTAAAAACAGGCAGTTTTCGGTGGTTATTAGGATGATTACCAAGGGGCAGTTTTGGTAGGTTATTAGTGTGGTTAAGAAGAGGAACTTTTGGGTGATTATAAGGGTGGTTAAAAACAGGTAGTTTTGGGTGGTTATTAGGATGGTTAAGAAGAGGCAGTTTTGGGTAGTTAATAGTGGGGTTAAAAAGGGGTAGTTTTGGGTGGTTATTAGGTTGGTTAAAGAAAGGCAGTTTTGGGTGGTTCTTAGTGTGATTAAAAAGAGGCAGCTTTGGGTGGTTATTAGTGTGGTTAAAAAGGGGCAGTTTCTGGTGGTTATTAGTGTGGTTAAATAGAGGCAGTCTTGGGTGGTTATTAGCGTGGTTTTCAAGATTCAGTTTTGTGTGGTTATTAGTGTGGTTAAAAAGGGGGAGTTTTGGGAGGTTATTAGAGTGGTTAAAAAGAGGCCGTTTTGGGTTGTTATTAGTGTAGTTTACAAGAGGCACCCTTGGGTGGTGATTAGTGTGGTTAAAAAGAGGCAGTTTTGGGTGCTTATTAGTGTCGTTAAAAAGGGGCAGTTTTGGGTTGTTATTAGTGTGGTTAAATAGCGGGAGTTTTGGATTATTAAAGTGGTTGAAAAGAGGTAGTTTTGGGTGGTTATTAGGGTGGTTAAAAAGAGGCAGTTTCGGATGGTTATTAGTGTGGTTAAAATGAGGCAGTTCTTGGGGGTTATTAGGGTGGTTAAAAAGAGGCAGTTTGGGTTGGTTGTTAGTGTGGTTAAAAAAAGGCAGTTTTGGGGGTTATTAGTGTGGTTAAAAAAGGGCACTTTTGTGTGTTTGTTAGGGTTGTTAAAAAGAGGCAGTTTTGGCTAGTTATTAGGATGGTTAAAATGGACAGTTTTGGGTCGTTATTAGGGTGGTTAAAAAGGGGCTGTTTTTGGTGATTATTAGTGTGGTTAAAAAGCGGCAGTTTTAAGTGGTTACTACAGTGGTTAAAAAGAGGCAGTTTTGGGTGGTTATTAGTGTGGTTAACAAGAGGCAGTTTTGGGTGGTTATTAGTGTGGTTAAAAAAAGGTAGTTTTGGGTGGTTATTAGTGTAGTTAAAAAGAGGCAGTTTTGGGTGGTTATTAGTCTGGTTAAAAAGAGGCAGTTTTGGGTGGTTATTAGTGTGGTTAAAAAAAGGCAGTTTTGGGTGGTTATTAGTGTAGTTAAAAAGAGGCAGTTTTGGGTGATTATTAGTGTGGTTAAAAAGGGACAGTTTTGGGTGGTTATTAGTGTGGTTAAAAAGGGGCAGTTTCGGGTGGTTATTAGTGTGGTTAAAAAGAGGCAGTCTTGGGTGGTTATTAGCGTGGTTTTGAAAGGGCAGTTTTGGGTGGTTGTTAGTGTGGTTAAAAAGGGGGAGTTTTGGGAGGTTATTAGTGTGGTTAAAAAGAGGAACTTTTGGGTGATTATAAGGGTGGTTAATAAGAGGTAGTTTTGGGTGGTTATTAGGGTGGTTAAGAAGAGGCAGTTTTGGGTAGTTAATAGTGGGGTTAAAAAGGGGTGGTTTTGGGTGGTTATTAGGGTGGTTAAAGAAAGGCAGTTTTCGGTTGTTATTAGGATGATTACCAAGGGGCAGTTTTGGTTGGTTATTAGTGTGGTTAAGAAGAGGAACTTTTGGGTGATTATAAGGGTGGTTAAAAACAGGTAGTTTTGGGTGGTTATTAGGATGGTTAAGAAGAGGCAGTTTTGGGTAGTTAATAGTGGGGTTAAAATGGGGTAGTTTGGGTGGTTTTTAGGTTCCTTAAAGAAAGGCAGTTTTGGGTGGTTCTTAGTGTGATTAAAAAGAGGCAGCTTTGGGTGGTTATTAGTGTGGTTAAAAAGGGGCAGTTTCGGGTGGTTATTAGTGTGGTTAAATAGAGGCAGTCTTGGGTGGTTATTAGCGTGGTTTTCAAGGGGCAGGTTTGGGTGGTTATTAGTGTGGTTAAAAAGGGGGAGTTTTGGGAGGTTATTAGTGTGGTTAAAAAGAGGAAGTTTTTGGGTGATTATTAGAGTGGTTAAAAAGAGGCTGTTTTGGGTTGTTATTAGTGTAGTTTACAAGAGGCACCCTTGGGTGGTTAGTAGTGTGGTTAAAAAGAGGCAGTTTTGGGTGCTTATTAGTGTCGTTAAAAATGGGCAGTTTTGGGTGGTTGTTACGACGGTTAAAAAGGAGCAGTTTTGGGTGGTTATTAGTGTGGTTAAATAGAGGGAGTTTTGGATTATTAAAGTGGTTGAAAAGAGGTAGTTTTGGGTGGTTATTAGGGTGGTTAAAAAGAGGCAGTTTCGGATGGTTATTAGTGTGGTTAAAATGAGGCAGTTCTTGAGGGTTATTAGGGTGGTTAAATAGAGGCAGTTTTGGGTGGTTGTTAGTGTGGTTAAAAAAGGCAGTTTTGGGGGGTTATTAGTGTGGTTAAAAAAGGGCACTTTTGTGTGTTTGTTAGGGTTGTTAAAAAGAGGCAGTTTTGGCTAGTTATTAGGATGGTTAAAATGGACAGTTTTGGGTGGTTATTAGGGTAGTTAAAAAGGGGCAGTTTTTGGTGATTATTAGTGTGGTTAAAAAGAGGCTAGGCAGTTTTGGGTGGTTACTACGGTGGTTAAAAAGAGGCAGTTTTGGGTGGTTGTTAGTGTGGTTAACAAGAGGCAGTTTTGGGTGGTTATTAGTGTGGTTAAAAAAGGCAGTTTTGGGTGGTTATTAGTGTAGTTAAAAAGAGGCAGTTTTGGGTGGTTATTAGTGTGGTTAAAAAGAGTTAGTTTTGGGTGGTTATTAGAATGGTTAAAAAAAGGCAGTTTTGGGTGGTTATTAGTGTAGTTAAAAAGAGGCAGTTTTGGGTGGTTATTAGTGTGGTTAAAAAGGGGCAGTTTCGGGTGGTCTAGTAGTATGGTTAAAAAGAGGCAGTCTTGGGTGGTTATTAGCGTGGTTTTCAAGGGGCAGTTTTGGGTGGTTATTAGTGTGGTTAAAAAGGGGGAGTTTTGGGAGGTTATTAGTGTGGTTAAAAAGAGGAAGTTTTGGGTGATTATAAGGGTGGTTAAAAAGAGGTAGTTTTGGGTGGTTATTAGGGTGGTTAAGAAGAGGCAGTTTTGGGTAGTTAATAGTGGGGTTAAAAAGGGGTGGTTTTGGGTGGTTATTAGGGTGGTTAAAGAAAGGCAGTTTTCGGTGGTTATTAGGATGATTACCAAGGGGCAGTTTTGGTTGGTTATTAGTGTGGTTAAGAAGAGGAACTTTTGGGTGATTATAAGGGTGGTTAAAAAGAGGTAGTTTTGGGTGGTTATTAGGGTGGTTAAGAAGAGGAAGTTTTAGGTAGTTAAAAGTGGGTTTAAAAAGGGGTGGGTTTGGGTGGTTATTACTGTGGTTAAAGAAAGGCAGTTTTGGGTGGTTCTTAGTGTGATTAAAAAGAGGCAGCTTTGGGTGGTTATTAGTGTGGTTAAAAAGGGGCAGTTTCGGGTGGTTATTAGTGTGGTTAAAAAGAGGCAGTTTTTCGTGGTTATTAGCGTGGTTTTCAAGGGGCAGTTTTGGGTGGTTATTAGTGTGGTTAAAAAGAGGAAGTTTTTGGGTGATTATTAGTAAGAGTGGTTAAAACGAGGTAGTTTTGGGTGGTTATTAGGATGGTTAAGAAGAGGCAGTTTTGGGTGGTTAATAGTGTGGTTACAAAGAGGCAGTTTTTCGTTGTTGTTAGGGTGGTTAAAAAGGGGCAGTTTCGCATGGTTATTAGTGTGGTTAAAAAAGGGCAGTTTTGGGTCGTTATTAGTGTGGTTAAAAAGAGACCGTTTTGGGTTGTTATTAGTGTAGTTTAAAAGAGGCACCCTTGGGTGGTTTTTAGTGTTTTAAAAAGAGGCAGTTTTTGGTGC
The DNA here is from genome assembly GCA_964017195.1 of Siderastrea radians. Taxonomy (NCBI): domain Eukaryota; kingdom Metazoa; phylum Cnidaria; class Anthozoa; order Scleractinia; family Rhizangiidae; genus Siderastrea; species Siderastrea radians. Next base: position 77,565 of record CAXHKT010000105.1, read on the forward strand.
TTATTAGTGTCGTTAAAAAGGGGCAGTTTTGGGTGGTTATTACAAGGGTTAAAAAGGGGCAGTTTTGGGTGGTTATTAGTGTGGTTAAATAGAGGGAGTTTTGGATTATTAAAGTGGTTGAAAAGAGGTAGTTTTGGGTGGTTATTAGGGTGGTTAAAAAGAGCAGTTTCGGATGGTTATTAGTGTGGTTAAAATGAGGCAGTTCCTGGGGGTTCTTAGTGTGATTAAAAAGAGGCAGCATTGGGTGGTTATTAGTGTGGTTAAAAAGGGGCAGTTTCGGGTGGTTATTAGTGTGGTTAAAAAGAGGCAGTTTTTCGTGGTTATTAGCGTGGTTTTCAAGGGGCAGTTTTGGGTGCTTATTAGTGTGGTTAAAAAGAGGAAGTTTTTGGGTGATTATTAGAGTGGTTAAAAAGAGGTAGTTTTGGGTGGTTATTAGGATGGTTAAGAAGAGGCAGTTTTGGGTGGTTAATAGTGTGGTTAAAAAGAGGCAGTTTTTCGTTGTTGTTAGGGTGGTTAAAAAGGGGCAGTTTCGGATGGTTATTAGTGTGGTTAAAAAGGGGCAGTTTTGGGTCGTTATTAGTGTGGGTAAAAAGAGACCGTTTTGGGTTGTTATTAGTGTAGTTTAAAAGAGGCACCCTTGGGTGGTTTTTAGTGTGTTAAAAAGAGGCAGTTTTGGGTGCTTATTAGTGTCGTTAAAAAGGGGCAGTTTTGGGTGGTTATTACAACGGTTAAAAAGGGGCAGTTTTGTGTGGTTATTAGTGTGGTTAAATAGAGGGAGTTTTGGATTATTAAAATGGTTGAAAAGAGGTAGTTTTGGGTGGTTATTAGGGTGGTTAAAAAGAGGCAGTTTCGGATGGTTATTAGTGTGGTTAAAATGAGGCAGTTCCTGGGGGTTATTAGGGGGGTTAAAAAGAGGCAGTTTTGGGTGGTTGTTAGTGTGGTTAAAAAAAGGCAGTTTTGGGTGGTTATTAGTGTGGTTAAAAAAGGGCTCTTTTGTGTGTTTGTTAGGGTGGTTAAAAAGAGGCAGTTTTGGCTAGTATTAGGATGGTTATAATGGACAGTTTTGGGTGGTTATCAGGGTAGTTAAAAAGAGGCAGTTTTTGGTGATTATTAGTGTGGTTAAAAAGAGGGAATTTTGGGTGGTTACTACGGTGGTTAAAAAGAGGCAGTTTTGGGTGGTTATTAGTGTGGTTAAAAAGAGGGAGTTTTGGGTGGTTATTAGTGTGGTTAAAAAAAGGCAGTATTGGGTGGTTATTAGTGTAGTTATAAAGAGGCAGTTTTGGGTTGTTATTAGTGTGGTTAAAAAGAGGCAGTTTTGGGTGGTTATTAGTGTGGTTAAAAAAAGGTAGTTTTGGGTGGTTATTAGTGTAGTTAAAAAAAGGCAGTTTTGGGTGATTATTACTGTGGTTAAAAAGGGACAGTTTTGGGTGGTTATTAGTGTGGTTAAAAAGAGGAACTTTTGGGTGACTATAAGGGTGGTTAAAAAAAGATAGATTTGGGTGGTTTTTAGGGTGGTTAAGAAGAGGCGGTTTCGGATGGTTATTAGTTTGGTTAAAAAGACGCAGTTCTTGGGGGTTATTAGGGTGCTTAAAAAGGGGCAGTTTTGGATGGTTATTAATGTGGTTAAAAAAGGGCACTTTTTGTGTGTTTATTAGGGTTGTTAAAAAGAGGGAGTTTTGGCTAGTTGTTAGGATGGTTAAAATGGGCAGTTTTGGGTGGTTATTAGTGTGGTTGAAAAGGGGCACTTTTGGGTGGATCTTAGTGTGATCAAAAAGAGGCAGTTTTGGATGTTTATTAGTGTGGTTAAAATGGGGCAGTTTTCGGTGGTTATTAGTGTAGTTAAAAGAGGCAGTATTGGGTGGTTATTAGCGTGGTTACCAAGGGGCAGTTTTAAGTGGTTATTAGTGTGGCTAAAAAGGGGCGGTTTTGGGTGGTTCTACGTGTGGTTAAAAAGAGGCAGTTTTGGGTGGCTTTTAGTGTGGTTAAAAAAAGGCAGTTTATGGTGGGGATTAGGGCGGTTAGAAAGAGGAACTTATGGGTAGTTATTAGGATGGTTAAAACGTGCAGTTTTGGGTGGTTATTAGTGTCGTTAAAAAAAGGCAGTTTTGGGTTGATATTAGTGTGGTTAAAAAGAGGCAGTTCTGGGTGCATATTAGTGTGGTTAAAAAGAATCAGTTTTTTGTGGTTATTAGCGTGGTTAAAAAGGGGCAGTTTTGGGTGGTTATTAGTGTGGTTAAAAAGAGGCAGTTTTGGGTGGTTATTACTGTCGTTAAAAAGAGGCAGGCTTGGGTATTTGTTAGCGTGGCTAAAAAGAGGTAGTCTTTGGTGATTATTAGTGTGGTTAAAAAGAGGCAGTTTTGGGTGGTTATTACTGTGGTCAAAGAGGGGCAGTTTTGGGTGGTTGTTAGAGTGGTTGTAAAGGGGCACTTTTGGGTGGTTCTTAGTGCGATCAAAAAGAGGCAGTTTTGGATGTTTATTAGTGTGGTTAAAATGGGGCAGTTTTGGGTGGTTATTGGTGTGGTTAAAAGAGGCAGTATTGGGTGGTTATTAGCGTGGTTACCAAGGGCAGTTTTAAGTGGTTATTAGTGTGGCTAAAAAGGGGCGGTTTTGGGTGGTTCTAAGTGTTGTTAAAAAGAGGCAGTTTTGGGTGACTTTTAGTGTGGTTAAAAAGAGGCAGTTTAGGGTGGTGATTAGGGCGGTTAGAAAGAGGAACTTATGGGTAGTTATTAGGATGGTTAAAACGGGCAGTTTTGGGTGGTTATTAGTGTCGTTAAAAAAAGGCAGTTTTGGGTTGATATTAGTGTGGTTAAAAAGAGGCAGTTCTGGGTGCATATTAGTGTGGTTAACAAGAATCAGTTTTGGGTGGTTATTAGCGTGGTTAAAAAGGGGCAGTTTTGGGTGGTTATTAGTGTGGTTAAAAAGAGGCAGTTTTGGGTGGTTATTACTGTCGTTAAAAAGAGGCAGGCTTGGGTATTTGTTAGCGTGGCTAAAAAGAGGTAGTCTTTGGTGATTATAAGTGTGGTTAAAAAGAGGCAGTTTTGGGTGGTTATTACTGTGGTCAAAGAGGGGCAGTTTGGGTGGTTGTTAGTGTGGTTAAAAAGAGGATGTTTGGGTTGATTATTAGAGTGGTGAAAATGAGGTAGTTTAGGGTGGTGATTAGTGTGGTTAAGAAGAGGCAATTTTTTCGATGGCTATTAGTGTGGTTCAAAAAACGCAGTTCTTGGAGGTTATTAGGGTGCTTTAAAACGGGTAGTTTTGGGTGGTTATTAGTGTGGTTAAGAAAGGGCAGTTTTGGATGGTTATTAGGGCGGTTACAAAGATTAACTTATGGGTAGTTATTAGGATGGATAACACGGGCAGTTTTGGGTGGTTATTAGTGTCGTTAAAAAAAGGCAGTTTTGGGTTGATATTAGTGTGGTTAAAAAGAGGCACTTTTGGGTGGTTATTAGTGTGGCTAAAAAGAGGCAGTTTTCGATGGTTATTTGGGTGATTACCAAGGGGCACTTTTGGTTGGCTATTAGTGGGGTTAAAAAGAGGCACTTTGGCTGTTTCTATGTGTGGTTAAAAACAGGCAGTTTTGGGTGATTAATAGTGTGGTTAAAAAGTTGCAGTTTTGGGTGGTTATTAGGGTGGTTAAAGAAAGGCAGTTTTGGGTGGTTCTCAGTGTGATTAAAAAGAGGCACTTTTGGGTGGCTATTAGTGTGGGGTTAAAAAGGGTCAGTTTTGGGTGGTTATTAGTGTGGTTAAAAAGAGGCAGTATTGGTTGGTTATTAGTTTTGTTAAAAAGGGGCAGTTTTGGGTGGTTCTAAGTGTGGTTAAAAAGAGGCAGTTTTGGGTGGTTATTAGTGTATTTAGAAAGAGGCAGTTTTGGGTGGTTATTAATGTGGTTAAAAAGAGGCAGCTGTGGGTGGTTATTAGTGTCGTTAAAATGAGGCAGTTTTGGGTGGTTATTAGTGTCGTTAAAAAGAAGTAGTTTTAGGTAGTTATTAGTGTGGTTAAAAAGAGATAGTTTTGGGTGGTTATTATGGTGGCTAAGAAGAGGCAGTTTTGGGTGATTATTAGTGTGGTTAAAAAGAGGCAGTGTTGGGTGGTTATTAGTGTACTTAAAAAAAAGGCGTTTTGTTGGTTATTTGTGTAATAAGAAGGGGCACCCTTGGGTGGTTATTAGTGTGGTTAAAAAGAAGCAGTTTTGGGAGGTTATTAGTGTGGTTAAAAAGAGGCAGTTTTGGTGTGGTTATAAGTGTGGTTAAAAACAGGCAGTTTTGGGATGTTGTTACTGCGGTTAAAAAAGGGCAGTTTTTGTGGTTATTAGTGTTGTTAAAAAGATGCAGTTTTGGGTGGTTATTAGTGTGGTCAAAAAGGGGCAGTTTTGGGTGGTTATTAGTGTGGTTAAAAAGAGGCAGTTTTGGGTGGTTATTTGTGTGGTTAAAAAGGGGCAGTTTTGGTGTGGTTATTAGTGTGGTTAAAAAGAGGCAGTTTTGGGATGTTGTTACTGCGGTTAAAAAAGGGCAGTTTTTGTGGTTATTAGTGTTGTTAAAAAGATGCAGTTTTGGGTGGTTATTACTGTCGTTAAAAAGAGGCAGGCTTGGGTGGTTATTAGTGTGGTTAAAAAGAGGCGGTTTTGGTTGGTTATTAGGGTGGTGAAAAGGGGCAGTTTTGGGTGGTGAGTAGTGTGGTTAAAAAGAGGAAGTTTTGGGTGGTTATTACGGTGGTTAAGAAGAGGCAGTTTTGGGTGGTTATTAGTGTGGTTAAAAAGAGCCAGTTTTAGGTGGTTATTAGTGTGGTTAAAAAGGGCCTTTTTTCGTTATTAGTGTTGTTAAAAAAAGGCAGTTTTCGGTGCTTATTAGTGTGGTTAAAAGAGGCAGTTTTGGTTGGTTATTAGCGTGGTTAAAAGGGGCAGTTTTGGATAGGTTATTAGTGTGGTTAAAATGGGGAAGTTTAGGGTGATTATCAGAGTGGTTAAAAACTCGAAGTTTTGGGTGGTTATTAGGATGGTTAAGAAGAGGCAGTTTTGGATGGTTATTAGTGTGATTAAAATAAGGCAGTTCTTGGTGGTTATTTGGGTGGTTAAAAAGGGCAGTTTTGGGTTGTTATTAGTGTGGTTAAAAAGAGACAGTTTTGAGTGGTTATTAGTGTGGTTAAGAAGAGGCAGTTTCGAATGGTTATTAGTGCGGTTAAAAAGAGGCAGTTTTTCATCGTTATTAGGGTTGTTAAAAAGGGGCAGTTTTAGGTGGTTGTTAGTGTGGTTAAAAAAAAGCAGTTTTAGGTGGTTATTAGGGTGGTTAAAAAAAGGCCGTTTTGGGTGGTTCTAAGTGTGGTTAAAAAAGAGGCAGTTTTGGGTGGTTAATAGTGTGGTTTAAAAATGGCAGTTTTGAGTGGGTATTAGAGTCTTTAAAAAAAGGCCGTTTTGGGTGGTTCTAAGTGTGGTAAAAAAGAGGCAGTATTGGGTGGTTATTAGCGTGGTTACAAGGGGCAGTTTTGGGTGGTTATTAGTGTGGTTAAAAAGGGGCAGTTGTGGGTGGTTTTTAAGGTGGTTAAGAAGAGGCAGTTTTGGGTGGTTATTAGTGTGGTTAAAAAGAGGCAGTTTTGGGTGGTTATTAGTGTGGTTAAAAAGAGGCAGTTTTGTTTGCTTATTAGTTTTTTTAAAAATGGCAGTTTTAGGTGGTTATTAGCACGGTTAAAACGGGGCAGTTTTGGGTGGTAATTAGTGTGGTTAAAAAGAGGAAGTTTTGGGTGATTATTAGGGTGGTTAAGAAGAGGACGTTTTGGGTGGTTATTAGTGTGGTTAAGAAGAGGCAGTTTCAGATGGTTATTAGTGTGGTAAAAAAGAGGCCGTTTTGGGTGGTTATTAGTGTTGTCAAAAAGCGGCAGCTTTGGGTGGTTGTTAGAGTGGTAAAAAAGAGGCCGTTTTGGGTTTTGACTGTAGTTAAAAAGAGGCAGATTTGGGTGATTATTAGTATGGTTAAAAAGAAGCAGTTTTGGGTGGTTATTAGTGTGGTTAAAAAGAGAAAGTTTTGGGTGATTATTAGAGTGCTTAAAAAGAGGTAGTGTTGGGTGGTTATTAGGGTGGTTAAAAAGACGCAGTTCTTGGAGGTTGTTAGGATGCTTAAAAAGGGGCAGTTTTGGGTGATTATTAGTTTGGTTAAAAAGAGACAGTTTTGGGTGGTTATTAGTGTGGTTAAAAAGAGGCAGTTTTGGGTTGTTATTAGTGTGGTTAAAAAGAGGCAGTTTTCGGTGGTTATTAGGGTGGTTATCAAGGGGGGGTTTTCGGGGGTTATTAGGGTGATTACCAAGGGGCAGTTTTGGTTGGTTATTAGTGTGGTTAAAAAGAGGGACTTTTTGGTAGTTTTAAGTGTGGTTAAAAAGGGGCAGTTTTGGGTGGTTATTAGGGTGGTTAAGGAACACAGTTTTGGGTGGTTCTTAATGTGCTTAAAAAGAGGCAGTTTTGGTTGGTTGTTAGTGTGGGGTTCCAAAGGGGCAGTTTTGGGTGGTTATTAGTGTGGTTAAAAAGGGGGAGTTTTGGGAGGTTATTAGTGTGGTTAAAAAGAGGAAGTTTTTGGTGATTATAAGGGTGGTTAAAAAGAGGTAGTTTTGGGTGGTTATTAGGGTGGTTAAGAAGAGGCAGTTTTGGGTAGTTAATAGTGGGGTTAAAAAGGGGTGGTTTTGGGTGGTTATTAGGGTGGTTAAAGAAAGGCAGTTTTCGGTGGTTATTAGGATGATTACCAAGGGGCAGTTTTGGTTGGTTATTAGTGTGGTTAAGAAGAGGAACTTTTGGGTGATTATAAGGGTGGTTAAAAACAGGTAGTTTTGGGTGGTTATTAGGATGGTTAAGAAGAGGTAGTTTTGGGTAGTTAATAGTGGGGTTAAAAGGGGGTAGTTTGGGTGGTTATTAGGTTCCTTAAAGAAAGGCAGTTTTGGGTGGTTCTTAGTGTGATTAAAAAGAGGCAGCTTTGGGTGGTTATTAGTGTGGTTAAAAAGGGGCAGTTTCTGGTGGTTATTAGTGTGGTTAAATAGAGGCAGTCTTGGGTGGTTATTAGCGTGGTTTTCAAGGGGCAGTTTTGGGTGGTTATTAGTGTGGTTAAAAAGGGGGAGTTTTGGGAGGTTATTAGTGTGGTTACAAAGAGGAAGGTTTTGGGTGATTATTAGAGTGGTTAAAAATAGGCTGTTTTGGGTTGTTGTTAGTGTAGTTTACAAGAGACACCCTTGGGTGGTTAGTAGTGTGGATAAAAAGAGGCAGTTTTGGGTGCTTATTAGTGTCGTTAAAAAGGGCAGTTTTGGGTGGTTGTCACGACGGTTAAGAAGGAGCAGTTTTGGGTGGTTATTAGTGTGGTTAAATAGAGGGAGTTTTGGATTATTAAAGTGGTTGAAAAGAGGTAGTTTTGGGTGGTTATTAGGGTGGTTAAAAAGAGGCAGATTCGGATGGTTATTAGTGTGGTTAAAATGAGGAAGTTCTTGGGGGTTATTAGGGTGGTTAAATAGAGGCAGTTTTGGGTGGTTGTTAGTGTGGTTAAAAAAGGCAGTTTTGGGGGGTTATTAGTGTGGTTAAAAAAGGGCACTTTTGTGTGTTTGTTAGGGTTGTTAAAAAGAGGCAGTTTTCGCTAGTTATTAGGATGGTTAAAATGGACAGTTTTGGGTGGTTATTAGTGTAGTTAAAAAGGGGCAGTTTTTGGTGATTATTAGTGTGGTTAAAAAGAGGCTAGGCAGTTTTGGGTGGTTACTACGGTGGTTAAGAAGAGGCAGTTTTGGGTGGTTGTTAGTGTGGTTAACAAGAGGCAGTTTTGGGTGGTTATTAGTGTGGTTAAAAAAGGCAGTTTTGGGTGGTTATTAGTGTAGTTAAAAGGAGGCAGTTTTGGGTGGTTATTAGTGTGGTTAAAAAAAGTTAGTTTTGGGTGGTTATTAGAATGGTTAAAAAAAGGCAGTTTTGGGTGGTTATTAGTGTAGTTAAAAAGAGGCAGTTTTGGGTGGTTATTAGTGTGGTTAAAAAGGGGCAGTTTCGGGTGGTCTAGTAGTATGGTTAAAAAGAGGCAGTCTTGGGTGGTTATTAGCGTGGTTTTCAAGGGGCAGTTTTGGGTGGTTATTAGTGTGGTTAAAAAGGGGGAGTTTTGGGAGGTTATTAGTGTGGTTAAAAAGAGGAACTTTTGGGTGATTATAAGGGTGGTTAAAAAGAGGTAGTTTTGGGTGGTTATTAGTGTAGTTAAAAGGAGGCAGTTTTGGGTGGTTATTAGTGTGGTTAAAAAAAGTTAGTTTTGGGTGGTTATTAGAATGGTTAAAAAAAGGCAGTTTTGTGTGGTTATTAGTGTAGTTAAAAAGAGGCAGTTTTGGGTGGTTTTTAGTGTGGTTAAAAAGGGGCAGTTTCGGGTGGTCTAGTAGTATGGTTAAAAAGAGGCAGTCTTGGGTGGTTATTAGCGTGGTTTTCAAGGGGCAGTTTTGGGTGGTTATTAGTGTGGTTAAAAAGGGGGAGTTTTGGGAGGTTATTAGTGTGGTTAAAAAGAGGAACTTTTGGGTGATTATAAGGGTGGTTAAAAAGAGGTAGTTTTGGGTGGTTATTAGGGTGGTTAAGAAGAGGCAGTTTTGGGTAGTTAATAGTGGGGTTTAAAAGGGGTGGTTTTGGGTGGTTATTAGGGTGGTTAAAGAAAGGCAGTTTTCGGTGGTTATTAGGATGATTACCAAGGGGCAGTTTTGGTTGGTTATTAGTGTGGTTAAGAAGAGGAACTTTTGGGTGATTATAAGGGTGGTTAAAAAGAGGTAGTTTTGGGTGGTTATTAGGGTGGTTAAGAAGAGGAAGTTTTAGGTAGTTAAAAGTGGGGTTAAAAAGGGGTGATTTTGGGTGGTTATTACTGTGGTTAAAGAAAGGCAGTTTTGGGTGGTTCTTAGTGTGATTAAAAAGAGGCAGCTTTGGGTGGTTATTAGTGTGGTTAAAAAGGGGCAGTTTCGGGTGGTTATTAGTGTGGTTAAAAAGAGGCAGTTTTTCGTGGTTATTAGCGTGGTTTTCAAGGGGCAGTTTTGGGTGCTTATTAGTGTGGTTAAAAAGAGGAAGTTTTTGGGTGATTATTAGAGTGGTTAAAAAGAGGTAGTTTTGGGTGGTTATTAGGATGGTTAAGAAGAGGCAGTTTTGGGTGGTTAATAGTGTGGTTAAAAAGAGGCAGTTTTTCGTTGTTGTTAGGGTGGTTAAAAAGGGGCAGTTTCGGATGGTTATTAGTGTGGTTAAAAAGGGGCAGTTTTGGGTCGTTATTAGTGTGGTTAAAAAGAGACCGTTTTGGGTTGTTATTAGTGTAGTTTAAAAGAGGCACCCTTGGGTGGTTTTTAGTGTGTTAAAAAGAGGCAGTTTTGGGTGCTTATTAGTGTCGTTAAAAAGGGGCAGTTTTGGGTGGTTATTACAACGGTTAAAAAGGGGCAGTTTTGGGTGGTTATTAGTGTGGTTAAATAGAGGGAGTTTTGGATTATTAAAGTGGTTGAAAAGAGGTAGTTTTGGGTGGTTATTAGGGTGGTTAAAAAGAGGCAGTTTCGGATGGTTATTAGTGTGGTTAAAATGAGGCAGTTCCTGGGGGTTCTTAGTGTGATTAAAAAGAGGCAGCTTTGGGTGGTTATTAGTGTGGTTAAAAAGGGGCAGTTTCGGGTGGTTATTAGTGTGGTTAAAAAGAGGCAGTTTTTCGTGGTTATTAGCGTGGTTTTCAAGGGGCAGTTTTGGGTGGTTATTAGTGTGGTTAAAAAGAGGAAGTTTTTGGGTGATTATTAGAGTGGTTAAAAAGAGGTAGTTTTGGGTGGTTATTAGGATGGTTAAGAAGAGGCAGTTTTGGGTGGTTATTAGTGTGGCTAAAAAGGGGCTGTTTTGGGAGCTTATTAGTGTGGTTAAAAAGAGGAAGTTTTCGGGTGATTATTAGAGTGGTTATAAAGAGGTAGTTTTGGGTATTTATTAGGATGGTTAAGAAGAGGCAGTTTTGTATAGTTAATAGTGTTGTTAAAAAGGGGCAGTTTTGGGTGGTTATTAGGGTGGTTAAAAAGGGGCAGTTTCGTGTGGTTATTAGTGTGGTTAAAAAGGGGCAGTTTTTGGTGGTTATTAAGGTGGCTAAAAAGAGGCAGTTTTGGGTTTTTATTAATGTGGTTCAAAAGAGGCAGTTTTGAGTGGTTATTAGTGTGGTTAAAAAGAGGCAGTTTTCGGTGCTTATTAGGGTGGTTACCAAGGGGGAGTTTTCGGTGGTTATTAGGGTGGTTAAAAAGAGGTACTTTTGGGTGGTTCTAATTGTGGTTAAAAAGTGGCAGATTTGGGAGGTTAATAGTGTGGTTAAAAAGGGGCGGTTTTGGGTGGTTATTAGTTTGGTTACAAAGAGGCAGTTTTGGGTGTTATTACAGTGGTTAAGAAGAGGCAGTTTTGGGTGGTTAATAGTGTTGTTAAAAAGGGGCGGTTTTTGGTGGTTATTAGGGTGGTTAAAGAAAGGCAGTTTTGGGTGGTTCTTAGTGTGATGAAAAAGAGGCACCTTTAGGTGGTTAATAGTGTGGTTAAAAAGGGGTAGTTTTGGGTGGTTATTAGTGTGGTTAAAAAGTGGCAGTCTTGGGTGGTTATTAGCTTGGTTTTCAAGGAGCAGTTTTGGGTGGTTATTAGTGTGGTTAAAAAGGGGCAGATTTGGGAGGTTATTAGTGTGGTTAAAAAGAGGCCGTTTTGGGTTGTTATTAGTGTAGTTAAAATGAGGCACCCTTGGGTGGTTATTAGTGTGATGAAAAAGAGGCAGCTTTGGGTGGTTATTAGTGTGGTTAAAAAGGGGTAGTTTTGGGTGGTTATTAGTGTGGTTAAAAAGTGGCAGTCTTGGGTGGTTATTAGCGTGGTTTTCAAGGGGCAGTTTTGGGTGGTTATTAGTGTGGTTAAAAAGGGGCAGTTTTGGGAGGTTATTAGTGTGGTGAAAAAGAGGCCGTTTTGTGTTGTTATTAGTGTAGTTAAAAAGATTCACCCTTGGGTGGTTATTAGTGTCGTTAAAAAGGGGCAGTTTTGTGTGGTTATTACGGCGGTTAAAAAGGGGCAGTTTTGGGTTTTTTTAGTGTAGTTAAATGGAGGAAGTTTTGGGCGATTATTAGAGTGGTGGAAAAGAGGTAGTTTTGGGGGGTTATTAGGGTGGTTAAGAAGAGGCAGTTTCGGATGGTTATTAGTGTGGTTAAAATGAGGCAGTTCTTGGGGGTTATTAGGGTGGTTAAAAAGAGGGAGTTTTGGGTGGTTGTTAGTGTGGTTAAGAAAAGGCAGTTTTTTTTTGTTATTAGTGTTGTTAAAAAGAGGCAGTTTTGTGTGGTTATTAGCTTATTAACGTGGTTTTCAAGGTGCAGTTTTGGGTGGTTATTAGTGTGGTTTAAAAGGGGCAGTTTTTGGTGGTTATTAGTGTGGATAAAAAGAGGCAGCTTTCGGTGATTATTAGTGTGGTTAAAAAGGGGCAGTTTTAAGTGGTTATTAGTGTGGTTAAAAACAGGCAGTTTTGGGTGGTTATTAGTGTGGTTAAAAAGGGGCAGTTTTGGGAGGTTATTAGTGTGGTTAAAAAGAGGAAGTTTTTGGGTGATTATTAGAATGGTTAAAAAGAGGTAGTTTTGGGTGGTTATTAGGATGGTTAAGAAAAGGCAGTTTGGTATAGTTAATAGTGTGGTTATAAAGAGGCAGTTTTGGGTGGTTATTAGGGTGGTTAAAAAGGGGTAGTTTCGGATGGTTATTAGTGTGGTTAAAAAGGTTCAGTTTTAAGTGGTTATTAGTGTGGTTAAAAAGAGCCAGTTTTGGGTGGTTATTAGGATGGTTAAGAAGAGGCAGTTTCGGATGGTTATTAGTGTGGTTAAAATGAGGCAGTTCTTGGGGGTTAATAGGGTGTTTAAAAAGAGGCAGTTTTGGGTGGTTGTTAGTGTGGTTAAAAAAAGGCAGTTTTGTGTGGTTATTAGTGTTGTTAAAAAGAGGCAGTTTTGTGTGGTTATTAGTGTGGTTAAAAAGGGGCAGTTTTGGGTGATTATTAGTGTGGTTAAAAAGAGGCAGTTTTGGGTGGTTGCTACGGTGGTTAAAAAGAGGCAGTTTTCGGTGGTTATTAGTGTGGTTAAAAAGAGGCAGTTTTGGGTGGTTATTAGTGTTGTTAAAAAAAGGCAGTTTTGGGTGATTATTGGTGTAGTTAAAAAGAGGCAGTTTTGGGCGGTTATTAGTGTGGTTAAAAAGGTACAGTTTGGGTGGTTATTAGTGTGGTTAAAAAGAGGAACTTTTGGGTGATTATAAGGGTGGTTAAAAAGAGATAGTTTTGGGTGGTTTTTAGGGTGGTTAAGAAGAGGCAGTTTCGGATTGTTATTAGTGTGGTTAAAAAGACGCAGTTCTTGGAGGTTATTAGGGTGCTTAAAAAGGGGCAGTGTTGGATGGTTATTAATGTGGTTAAAAAAGGGCACTTTAGGGTTGTTAAAAAGAGGCAGTTTTGGCTAGTTATTAGGATGGTTAAAATGGGCAGTTTTGGGTGGTTATTAGGGTAGTTAAAAAGGGGTAGTTTTGGGTGGTTGTTAGGGTGGTTAAAAAGAGGCAGTTTTGGGTGGTTATTAGTGTGGTTAAAAAGAGGCAGTTTTGGGTTGTTATTAGTGTGGTTTAAAAGAGGTAGTTTTGGGTGGTTATTAGTGTGGTTAAAAACAGGCAGTTTTCGGTGGTTATTAGGATGATTACCAAGGGGCAGTTTTGGTAGGTTATTAGTGTGGTTAAGAAGAGGAACTTTTGGGTGATTATAAGGGTGGTTAAAAACAGGTAGTTTTGGGTGGTTATTAGGATGGTTAAGAAGAGGCAGTTTTGGGTAGTTAATAGTGGGGTTAAAAAGGGGTAGTTTTGGGTGGTTATTAGGTTGGTTAAAGAAAGGCAGTTTTGGGTGGTTCTTAGTGTGATTAAAAAGAGGCAGCTTTGGGTGGTTATTAGTGTGGTTAAAAAGGGGCAGTTTCTGGTGGTTATTAGTGTGGTTAAATAGAGGCAGTCTTGGGTGGTTATTAGCGTGGTTTTCAAGATTCAGTTTTGTGTGGTTATTAGTGTGGTTAAAAAGGGGGAGTTTTGGGAGGTTATTAGAGTGGTTAAAAAGAGGCCGTTTTGGGTTGTTATTAGTGTAGTTTACAAGAGGCACCCTTGGGTGGTGATTAGTGTGGTTAAAAAGAGGCAGTTTTGGGTGCTTATTAGTGTCGTTAAAAAGGGGCAGTTTTGGGTTGTTATTAGTGTGGTTAAATAGCGGGAGTTTTGGATTATTAAAGTGGTTGAAAAGAGGTAGTTTTGGGTGGTTATTAGGGTGGTTAAAAAGAGGCAGTTTCGGATGGTTATTAGTGTGGTTAAAATGAGGCAGTTCTTGGGGGTTATTAGGGTGGTTAAAAAGAGGCAGTTTGGGTTGGTTGTTAGTGTGGTTAAAAAAAGGCAGTTTTGGGGGTTATTAGTGTGGTTAAAAAAGGGCACTTTTGTGTGTTTGTTAGGGTTGTTAAAAAGAGGCAGTTTTGGCTAGTTATTAGGATGGTTAAAATGGACAGTTTTGGGTCGTTATTAGGGTGGTTAAAAAGGGGCTGTTTTTGGTGATTATTAGTGTGGTTAAAAAGCGGCAGTTTTAAGTGGTTACTACAGTGGTTAAAAAGAGGCAGTTTTGGGTGGTTATTAGTGTGGTTAACAAGAGGCAGTTTTGGGTGGTTATTAGTGTGGTTAAAAAAAGGTAGTTTTGGGTGGTTATTAGTGTAGTTAAAAAGAGGCAGTTTTGGGTGGTTATTAGTCTGGTTAAAAAGAGGCAGTTTTGGGTGGTTATTAGTGTGGTTAAAAAAAGGCAGTTTTGGGTGGTTATTAGTGTAGTTAAAAAGAGGCAGTTTTGGGTGATTATTAGTGTGGTTAAAAAGGGACAGTTTTGGGTGGTTATTAGTGTGGTTAAAAAGGGGCAGTTTCGGGTGGTTATTAGTGTGGTTAAAAAGAGGCAGTCTTGGGTGGTTATTAGCGTGGTTTTGAAAGGGCAGTTTTGGGTGGTTGTTAGTGTGGTTAAAAAGGGGGAGTTTTGGGAGGTTATTAGTGTGGTTAAAAAGAGGAACTTTTGGGTGATTATAAGGGTGGTTAATAAGAGGTAGTTTTGGGTGGTTATTAGGGTGGTTAAGAAGAGGCAGTTTTGGGTAGTTAATAGTGGGGTTAAAAAGGGGTGGTTTTGGGTGGTTATTAGGGTGGTTAAAGAAAGGCAGTTTTCGGTTGTTATTAGGATGATTACCAAGGGGCAGTTTTGGTTGGTTATTAGTGTGGTTAAGAAGAGGAACTTTTGGGTGATTATAAGGGTGGTTAAAAACAGGTAGTTTTGGGTGGTTATTAGGATGGTTAAGAAGAGGCAGTTTTGGGTAGTTAATAGTGGGGTTAAAATGGGGTAGTTTGGGTGGTTTTTAGGTTCCTTAAAGAAAGGCAGTTTTGGGTGGTTCTTAGTGTGATTAAAAAGAGGCAGCTTTGGGTGGTTATTAGTGTGGTTAAAAAGGGGCAGTTTCGGGTGGTTATTAGTGTGGTTAAATAGAGGCAGTCTTGGGTGGTTATTAGCGTGGTTTTCAAGGGGCAGGTTTGGGTGGTTATTAGTGTGGTTAAAAAGGGGGAGTTTTGGGAGGTTATTAGTGTGGTTAAAAAGAGGAAGTTTTTGGGTGATTATTAGAGTGGTTAAAAAGAGGCTGTTTTGGGTTGTTATTAGTGTAGTTTACAAGAGGCACCCTTGGGTGGTTAGTAGTGTGGTTAAAAAGAGGCAGTTTTGGGTGCTTATTAGTGTCGTTAAAAATGGGCAGTTTTGGGTGGTTGTTACGACGGTTAAAAAGGAGCAGTTTTGGGTGGTTATTAGTGTGGTTAAATAGAGGGAGTTTTGGATTATTAAAGTGGTTGAAAAGAGGTAGTTTTGGGTGGTTATTAGGGTGGTTAAAAAGAGGCAGTTTCGGATGGTTATTAGTGTGGTTAAAATGAGGCAGTTCTTGAGGGTTATTAGGGTGGTTAAATAGAGGCAGTTTTGGGTGGTTGTTAGTGTGGTTAAAAAAGGCAGTTTTGGGGGGTTATTAGTGTGGTTAAAAAAGGGCACTTTTGTGTGTTTGTTAGGGTTGTTAAAAAGAGGCAGTTTTGGCTAGTTATTAGGATGGTTAAAATGGACAGTTTTGGGTGGTTATTAGGGTAGTTAAAAAGGGGCAGTTTTTGGTGATTATTAGTGTGGTTAAAAAGAGGCTAGGCAGTTTTGGGTGGTTACTACGGTGGTTAAAAAGAGGCAGTTTTGGGTGGTTGTTAGTGTGGTTAACAAGAGGCAGTTTTGGGTGGTTATTAGTGTGGTTAAAAAAGGCTGTTTTGGGTGGTTATTAGTGTAGTTAAAAAGAGGCAGTTTTGGGTGGTTATTAGTGTGGTTAAAAAGAGTTAGTTTTGGGTGGTTATTAGAATGGTTAAAAAAAGGCAGTTTTGGGTGGTTATTAGTGTAGTTAAAAAGAGGCAGTTTTGGGTGGTTATTAGTGTGGTTAAAAAGGGGCAGTTTCGGGTGGTCTAGTAGTATGGTTAAAAAGAGGCAGTCTTGGGTGGTTATTAGCGTGGTTTTCAAGGGGCAGTTTTGGGTGGTTATTAGTGTGGTTAAAAAGGGGGAGTTTTGGGAGGTTATTAGTGTGGTTAAAAAGAGGAAGTTTTGGGTGATTATAAGGGTGGTTAAAAAGAGGTAGTTTTGGGTGGTTATTAGGGTGGTTAAGAAGAGGCAGTTTTGGGTAGTTAATAGTGGGGTTAAAAAGGGGTGGTTTTGGGTGGTTATTAGGGTGGTTAAAGAAAGGCAGTTTTCGGTGGTTATTAGGATGATTACCAAGGGGCAGTTTTGGTTGGTTATTAGTGTGGTTAAGAAGAGGAACTTTTGGGTGATTATAAGGGTGGTTAAAAAGAGGTAGTTTTGGGTGGTTATTAGGGTGGTTAAGAAGAGGAAGTTTTAGGTAGTTAAAAGTGGGTTTAAAAAGGGGTGGGTTTGGGTGGTTATTACTGTGGTTAAAGAAAGGCAGTTTTGGGTGGTTCTTAGTGTGATTAAAAAGAGGCAGCTTTGGGTGGTTATTAGTGTGGTTAAAAAGGGGCAGTTTCGGGTGGTTATTAGTGTGGTTAAAAAGAGGCAGTTTTTCGTGGTTATTAGCGTGGTTTTCAAGGGGCAGTTTTGGGTGGTTATTAGTGTGGTTAAAAAGAGGAAGTTTTTGGGTGATTATTAGTAAGAGTGGTTAAAACGAGGTAGTTTTGGGTGGTTATTAGGATGGTTAAGAAGAGGCAGTTTTGGGTGGTTAATAGTGTGGTTACAAAGAGGCAGTTTTTCGTTGTTGTTAGGGTGGTTAAAAAGGGGCAGTTTCGCATGGTTATTAGTGTGGTTAAAAAAGGGCAGTTTTGGGTCGTTATTAGTGTGGTTAAAAAGAGACCGTTTTGGGTTGTTATTAGTGTAGTTTAAAAGAGGCACCCTTGGGTGGTTTTTAGTGTTTTAAAAAGAGGCAGTTTTTGGTGCTTATTAGTGTCGTTAAAAAGGGGCAGTTTTGGGTGGTTATTACAAGGGTTAAAAAGGGGCAGTTTTGGGTGGTTATTAGTGTGGTTAAATAGAGGGAGTTTTGGATTATTAAAGTGGTTGAAAAGAGGTAGTTTTGGGTGGTTATTAGGGTGGTTAAAAAGAGCAGTTTCGGATGGTTATTAGTGTGGTTAAAATGAGGCAGTTCCTGGGGGTTCTTAGTGTGATTAAAAAGAGGCAGCATTGGGTGGTTATTAGTGTGGTTAAAAAGGGGCAGTTTCGGGTGGTTATTAGTGTGGTTAAAAAGAGGCAGTTTTTCGTGGTTATTAGCGTGGTTTTCAAGGGGCAGTTTTGGGTGCTTATTAGTGTGGTTAAAAAGAGGAAGTTTTTGGGTGATTATTAGAGTGGTTAAAAAGAGGTAGTTTTGGGTGGTTATTAGGATGGTTAAGAAGAGGCAGTTTTGGGTGGTTAATAGTGTGGTTAAAAAGAGGCAGTTTTTCGTTGTTGTTAGGGTGGTTAAAAAGGGGCAGTTTCGGATGGTTATTAGTGTGGTTAAAAAGGGGCAGTTTTGGGTCGTTATTAGTGTGGGTAAAAAGAGACCGTTTTGGGTTGTTATTAGTGTAGTTTAAAAGAGGCACCCTTGGGTGGTTTTTAGTGTGTTAAAAAGAGGCAGTTTTGGGTGCTTATTAGTGTCGTTAAAAAGGGGCAGTTTTGGGTGGTTATTACAACGGTTAAAAAGGGGCAGTTTTGTGTGGTTATTAGTGTGGTTAAATAGAGGGAGTTTTGGATTATTAAAATGGTTGAAAAGAGGTAGTTTTGGGTGGTTATTAGGGTGGTTAAAAAGAGGCAGTTTCGGATGGTTATTAGTGTGGTTAAAATGAGGCAGTTCCTGGGGGTTATTAGGGGGGTTAAAAAGAGGCAGTTTTGGGTGGTTGTTAGTGTGGTTAAAAAAAGGCAGTTTTGGGTGGTTATTAGTGTGGTTAAAAAAGGGCTCTTTTGTGTGTTTGTTAGGGTGGTTAAAAAGAGGCAGTTTTGGCTAGTATTAGGATGGTTATAATGGACAGTTTTGGGTGGTTATCAGGGTAGTTAAAAAGAGGCAGTTTTTGGTGATTATTAGTGTGGTTAAAAAGAGGGAATTTTGGGTGGTTACTACGGTGGTTAAAAAGAGGCAGTTTTGGGTGGTTATTAGTGTGGTTAAAAAGAGGGAGTTTTGGGTGGTTATTAGTGTGGTTAAAAAAAGGCAGTATTGGGTGGTTATTAGTGTAGTTATAAAGAGGCAGTTTTGGGTTGTTATTAGTGTGGTTAAAAAGAGGCAGTTTTGGGTGGTTATTAGTGTGGTTAAAAAAAGGTAGTTTTGGGTGGTTATTAGTGTAGTTAAAAAAAGGCAGTTTTGGGTGATTATTACTGTGGTTAAAAAGGGACAGTTTTGGGTGGTTATTAGTGTGGTTAAAAAGAGGAACTTTTGGGTGACTATAAGGGTGGTTAAAAAAAGATAGATTTGGGTGGTTTTTAGGGTGGTTAAGAAGAGGCGGTTTCGGATGGTTATTAGTTTGGTTAAAAAGACGCAGTTCTTGGGGGTTATTAGGGTGCTTAAAAAGGGGCAGTTTTGGATGGTTATTAATGTGGTTAAAAAAGGGCACTTTTTGTGTGTTTATTAGGGTTGTTAAAAAGAGGGAGTTTTGGCTAGTTGTTAGGATGGTTAAAATGGGCAGTTTTGGGTGGTTATTAGTGTGGTTGAAAAGGGGCACTTTTGGGTGGATCTTAGTGTGATCAAAAAGAGGCAGTTTTGGATGTTTATTAGTGTGGTTAAAATGGGGCAGTTTTCGGTGGTTATTAGTGTAGTTAAAAGAGGCAGTATTGGGTGGTTATTAGCGTGGTTACCAAGGGGCAGTTTTAAGTGGTTATTAGTGTGGCTAAAAAGGGGCGGTTTTGGGTGGTTCTACGTGTGGTTAAAAAGAGGCAGTTTTGGGTGGCTTTTAGTGTGGTTAAAAAAAGGCAGTTTATGGTGGGGATTAGGGCGGTTAGAAAGAGGAACTTATGGGTAGTTATTAGGATGGTTAAAACGTGCAGTTTTGGGTGGTTATTAGTGTCGTTAAAAAAAGGCAGTTTTGGGTTGATATTAGTGTGGTTAAAAAGAGGCAGTTCTGGGTGCATATTAGTGTGGTTAAAAAGAATCAGTTTTTTGTGGTTATTAGCGTGGTTAAAAAGGGGCAGTTTTGGGTGGTTATTAGTGTGGTTAAAAAGAGGCAGTTTTGGGTGGTTATTACTGTCGTTAAAAAGAGGCAGGCTTGGGTATTTGTTAGCGTGGCTAAAAAGAGGTAGTCTTTGGTGATTATTAGTGTGGTTAAAAAGAGGCAGTTTTGGGTGGTTATTACTGTGGTCAAAGAGGGGCAGTTTTGGGTGGTTGTTAGAGTGGTTGTAAAGGGGCACTTTTGGGTGGTTCTTAGTGCGATCAAAAAGAGGCAGTTTTGGATGTTTATTAGTGTGGTTAAAATGGGGCAGTTTTGGGTGGTTATTGGTGTGGTTAAAAGAGGCAGTATTGGGTGGTTATTAGCGTGGTTACCAAGGGCAGTTTTAAGTGGTTATTAGTGTGGCTAAAAAGGGGCGGTTTTGGGTGGTTCTAAGTGTTGTTAAAAAGAGGCAGTTTTGGGTGACTTTTAGTGTGGTTAAAAAGAGGCAGTTTAGGGTGGTGATTAGGGCGGTTAGAAAGAGGAACTTATGGGTAGTTATTAGGATGGTTAAAACGGGCAGTTTTGGGTGGTTATTAGTGTCGTTAAAAAAAGGCAGTTTTGGGTTGATATTAGTGTGGTTAAAAAGAGGCAGTTCTGGGTGCATATTAGTGTGGTTAACAAGAATCAGTTTTGGGTGGTTATTAGCGTGGTTAAAAAGGGGCAGTTTTGGGTGGTTATTAGTGTGGTTAAAAAGAGGCAGTTTTGGGTGGTTATTACTGTCGTTAAAAAGAGGCAGGCTTGGGTATTTGTTAGCGTGGCTAAAAAGAGGTAGTCTTTGGTGATTATTAGTGTGGTTAAAAAGAGGCAGTTTTGGGTGGTTATTACTGTGGTCAAAGAGGGGCAGTTTGGGTGGTTGTTAGTGTGGTTAAAAAGAGGATGTTTGGGTTGATTATTAGAGTGGTGAAAATGAGGTAGTTTAGGGTGGTGATTAGTGTGGTTAAGAAGAGGCAATTTTTTCGATGGCTATTAGTGTGGTTCAAAAAACGCAGTTCTTGGAGGTTATTAGGGTGCTTTAAAACGGGTAGTTTTGGGTGGTTATTAGTGTGGTTAAGAAAGGGCAGTTTTGGATGGTTATTAGGGCGGTTACAAAGATTAACTTATGGGTAGTTATTAGGATGGATAACACGGGCAGTTTTGGGTGGTTATTAGTGTCGTTAAAAAAAGGCAGTTTTGGGTTGATATTAGTGTGGTTAAAAAGAGGCACTTTTGGGTGGTTATTAGTGTGGCTAAAAAGAGGCAGTTTTCGATGGTTATTTGGGTGATTACCAAGGGGCACTTTTGGTTGGCTATTAGTGGGGTTAAAAAGAGGCACTTTGGCTGTTTCTATGTGTGGTTAAAAACAGGCAGTTTTGGGTGATTAATAGTGTGGTTAAAAAGTTGCAGTTTTGGGTGGTTATTAGGGTGGTTAAAGAAAGGCAGTTTTGGGTGGTTCTCAGTGTGATTAAAAAGAGGCACTTTTGGGTGGCTATTAGTGTGGGGTTAAAAAGGGTCAGTTTTGGGTGGTTATTAGTGTGGTTAAAAAGAGGCAGTATTGGTTGGTTATTAGTTTTGTTAAAAAGGGGCAGTTTTGGGTGGTTCTAAGTGTGGTTAAAAAGAGGCAGTTTTGGGTGGTTATTAGTGTATTTAGAAAGAGGCAGTTTTGGGTGGTTATTAATGTGGTTAAAAAGAGGCAGCTGTGGGTGGTTATTAGTGTCGTTAAAATGAGGCAGTTTTGGGTGGTTATTAGTGTCGTTAAAAAGAAGTAGTTTTAGGTAGTTATTAGTGTGGTTAAAAAGAGATAGTTTTGGGTGGTTATTATGGTGGCTAAGAAGAGGCAGTTTTGGGTGATTATTAGTGTGGTTAAAAAGAGGCAGTGTTGGGTGGTTATTAGTGTACTTAAAAAAAAGGCGTTTTGTTGGTTATTTGTGTAATAAGAAGGGGCACCCTTGGGTGGTTATTAGTGTGGTTAAAAAGAAGCAGTTTTGGGAGGTTATTAGTGTGGTTAAAAAGAGGCAGTTTTGGGTGGTTATTTGTGTGGTTAAAAAGGGGCAGTTTTGGTGTGGTTATAAGTGTGGTTAAAAACAGGCAGTTTTGGGATGTTGTTACTGCGGTTAAAAAAGGGCAGTTTTTGTGGTTATTAGTGTTGTTAAAAAGATGCAGTTTTGGGTGGTTATTAGTGTGGTCAAAAAGGGGCAGTTTTGGGTGGTTATTAGTGTGGTTAAAAAGAGGCAGTTTTGGGTGGTTATTTGTGTGGTTAAAAAGGGGCAGTTTTGGTGTGGTTATTAGTGTGGTTAAAAAGAGGCAGTTTTGGGATGTTGTTACTGCGGTTAAAAAAGGGCAGTTTTTGTGGTTATTAGTGTTGTTAAAAAGATGCAGTTTTGGGTGGTTATTACTGTCGTTAAAAAGAGGCAGGCTTGGGTGGTTATTAGTGTGGTTAAAAAGAGGCGGTTTTGGTTGGTTATTAGGGTGGTGAAAAGGGGCAGTTTTGGGTGGTGAGTAGTGTGGTTAAAAAGAGGAAGTTTTGGGTGGTTATTACGGTGGTTAAGAAGAGGCAGTTTTGGGTGGTTATTAGTGTGGTTAAAAAGAGCCAGTTTTAGGTGGTTATTAGTGTGGTTAAAAAGGGCCTTTTTTCGTTATTAGTGTTGTTAAAAAAAGGCAGTTTTCGGTGCTTATTAGTGTGGTTAAAAGAGGCAGTTTTGGTTGGTTATTAGCGTGGTTAAAAGGGGCAGTTTTGGATAGGTTATTAGTGTGGTTAAAATGGGGAAGTTTAGGGTGATTATCAGAGTGGTTAAAAACTCGAAGTTTTGGGTGGTTATTAGGATGGTTAAGAAGAGGCAGTTTTGGATGGTTATTAGTGTGATTAAAATAAGGCAGTTCTTGGTGGTTATTTGGGTGGTTAAAAAGGGCAGTTTTGGGTTGTTATTAGTGTGGTTAAAAAGAGACAGTTTTGAGTGGTTATTAGTGTGGTTAAGAAGAGGCAGTTTCGAATGGTTATTAGTGCGGTTAAAAAGAGGCAGTTTTTCATCGTTATTAGGGTTGTTAAAAAGGGGCAGTTTTAGGTGGTTGTTAGTGTGGTTAAAAAAAAGCAGTTTTAGGTGGTTATTAGGGTGGTTAAAAAAAGGCCGTTTTGGGTGGTTCTAAGTGTGGTTAAAAAAGAGGCAGTTTTGGGTGGTTAATAGTGTGGTTTAAAAATGGCAGTTTTGAGTGGGTATTAGAGTCTTTAAAAAAAGGCCGTTTTGGGTGGTTCTAAGTGTGGTAAAAAAGAGGCAGTATTGGGTGGTTATTAGCGTGGTTACAAGGGGCAGTTTTGGGTGGTTATTAGTGTGGTTAAAAAGGGGCAGTTGTGGGTGGTTTTTAAGGTGGTTAAGAAGAGGCAGTTTTGGGTGGTTATTAGTGTGGTTAAAAAGAGGCAGTTTTGGGTGGTTATTAGTGTGGTTAAAAAGAGGCAGTTTTGTTTGCTTATTAGTTTTTTTAAAAATGGCAGTTTTAGGTGGTTATTAGCACGGTTAAAACGGGGCAGTTTTGGGTGGTAATTAGTGTGGTTAAAAAGAGGAAGTTTTGGGTGATTATTAGGGTGGTTAAGAAGAGGACGTTTTGGGTGGTTATTAGTGTGGTTAAGAAGAGGCAGTTTCAGATGGTTATTAGTGTGGTAAAAAAGAGGCCGTTTTGGGTGGTTATTAGTGTTGTCAAAAAGCGGCAGCTTTGGGTGGTTGTTAGAGTGGTAAAAAAGAGGCCGTTTTGGGTTTTGACTGTAGTTAAAAAGAGGCAGATTTGGGTGATTATTAGTATGGTTAAAAAGAAGCAGTTTTGGGTGGTTATTAGTGTGGTTAAAAAGAGAAAGTTTTGGGTGATTATTAGAGTGCTTAAAAAGAGGTAGTGTTGGGTGGTTATTAGGGTGGTTAAAAAGACGCAGTTCTTGGAGGTTGTTAGGATGCTTAAAAAGGGGCAGTTTTGGGTGATTATTAGTTTGGTTAAAAAGAGACAGTTTTGGGTGGTTATTAGTGTGGTTAAAAAGAGGCAGTTTTGGGTTGTTATTAGTGTGGTTAAAAAGAGGCAGTTTTCGGTGGTTATTAGGGTGGTTATCAAGGGGGGGTTTTCGGGGGTTATTAGGGTGATTACCAAGGGGCAGTTTTGGTTGGTTATTAGTGTGGTTAAAAAGAGGGACTTTTTGGTAGTTTTAAGTGTGGTTAAAAAGGGGCAGTTTTGGGTGGTTATTAGGGTGGTTAAGGAACACAGTTTTGGGTGGTTCTTAATGTGCTTAAAAAGAGGCAGTTTTGGTTGGTTGTTAGTGTGGGGTTCCAAAGGGGCAGTTTTGGGTGGTTATTAGTGTGGTTAAAAAGAGGCAGTATTCGTTGGTTATTAGCGTGGCTACCAAAGGGCAGCTTTGGGTGGTTATTAGTGTGGTTAAAAAGGGGCAGTTTTGGGTGATTCTAAGTGTGGTTAAAAAGGGGCATTTTGGGTGGTTATTAGTGTGGTTAAAAAGAGGCAGTTTTAGGTGGTTTTTACGGTGGTTAAGAAGAGGCAGTTTTGGGTGGTTATTACTGTGGTTAAGAAGAGGCAGTTTTGGGTGGTTATTAGTTTGGTTAAAAAGAGACCGTTTTGGGTGGTTATTAGTGTGGTTAAAAAGAGCCAGTTTTGGGGGGTTATTACGGTGGTTAAGAAGGGGCAGTTTTGTGTGGTTATTAGTGTGGTTAAAAAGAGGCAGTTTTGGTAAGTTATTACTGTAGTTAAAAAGAGGCACCCTTTGGTGGTTATTAGTGTGATTAAAAAGAGGCAGTTTTTAGTGCTTATTAGTTTGGTTACTAAGAGGCAGTTTTGGGTGGTTGTTAATGTGGTTTAAAAGGGGCAGTTTTGGGTGGTTATTAGTGTGGTTAAAAAGAGGTAACTTTGGCTGGTTATTAGGGTGGTTAAGAAGAGGCAGTTGCTACGTTTTTTGCCGGATGAAAACAGAAGGGACGTTAATTTACATCGTGGTCACAAAATAACAGTAGCTACGGGCCTCCTCCAAAATAATGCTTGTGGTCATGACCTTGTGGTGTTTTACGTACTTATTCCTTGTGTTCACTCTCTTTTTACGTTTTATGTTTACAAAAAATGGAAGTAACTATTCTGCTTTTGCCATCGATGCAATCGATCGCGCGATCAATTGATCGGACTGTAATATATTCATGCACACGCATTGACTGCGAAGTCAGATCTTGAGCAGTTTTCTCCAGTGACATCTAGCGATGAAGACGTCAATATTCTTACTACTTCTTTTTGTTTTATTTTTATATCGAGTGGAAGTGGCTGCTGTGGTTTTACGTACATGGAGATCGATCGATCGGTCAATCGATCGGTTGTGATAATAGCTCCATACGCGTTGACTACAAATTCAGATCTTGACATGTTTTCTCCAGTAACATCTAGCGATGAAGATATCTCTATTTTTAGAGGTTACTATTGTACATATCAGCTCGCTGAAAGGCCAGTTTGCAATTGATAATTTGCGAAAAGTCAGGCAAACGCGCCAGCCGAACGCAAAAAGCTGTTTCAAAACAAAAACACAAGCGCGCAAAGCACTTTGGGTGTCACTGGCTCTTTAAATGAGGAAGTTTTAAGTGGTTATTAGGGTGGTTACCAAGGGGCAGTTTTAGGTGGTTATTAGGGTGGTTACCAAGGGGCAGTTTTGGGTGGTTATTAGTGTGGTTAAAAAGAGGGAGTTTTGGAAGGTTCTAAGTGTGGTTAAAAAGTCGCAGTTTTGGGTGATTATTAGTGTCGTTAAAAAGAGGCAGTTTGTGTGGTGATTAGTGTGGTTAAAAAGAGGGAGTTTTGGGAGGTTTTAAGTGTGGTTAAAAAGTGGCAGTTTTGGGTGGTTATTAGTGTGGTTAAAAAGAGGCAATTTTGGGTGGTGATTAGTGTGGTTAAAAAGAGGCAGTTTTGTGGGGTTACTAGGGTGGTTACAAAGGGGAAGTTTTGGAAGGTTCTTAGTGTGGCTAAAAAGAGGCAATTTTGGGAGGTTATTAGTGTGATTAACAATAGGCAATTTTGGATGGTTACTAGGGTGGTTACCAAGGGGAAGTTTTGGGTGGTTGTTAGTGTGGTTAAAAAGAGGCAGTTTTGGGTGCTTCTTAGTGTAGTTAAAAAGACGCAGTTTTGGGTGGTTATTCGGGTGGTTAAAGAACACAGTTTTGGGTGGTTCTTAGTGTGATTAAAAAGAGGCAGTTTTGGGTGTTTATTAGTGTGGGGTTCAAAATGGGCAGATTTGGATGGTTATTAGTGTGGTGAAAAACAGGCAGTATTGGGTGGTTATTAGCGTGGTTACCAAGGGTGCAGTTTCGGGTGGTTATTTGTGTGGTTAAAAAGAGGCAGTTTTGTGTGTTTATTAGTGTGGGGTTCTAAAGGGGCAGATTTGGATGGTTATTAGTGTGGTGAAAAACAGGCAGTATTGGGTGGTTATTAGCGTGGTTACCAAGGGTGCAGTTTTGGGTGGTTATTTGTGTGGTTAAAAAGGGGCAGTTTTGGGTGGTTCTTAGTGTGGTTAAAAAGAGGCAGTTTTGGTTGGTTATTAGTGTGGTGAAATAGAGGCAGTTTTGAGTTGTTATTCGTGTGGTTAAAAAGAGGCAGTTTTGGGTGGTTATTAGTGTGGTAAAAAAGAGGCCATTTTGGGCGGTTATTACTGTAGTTAAAAAGAGGCAGCCTTGGGTGATTATTAGTGTGGTTAATAAGAGGCAGTTTTGGGTGTTTATTAGTGTTGTTAAAAAGAGGCAGTTTTGGGTGGTTATTAGTGTGGTTAGAAAGGGGCAGTTTTGGGTGGTTATTAGTGTAGTTAAAAAGAGGAAGTTTTTGGTGAAGAGGAGGTGCAAGTTTGGTGCAAGTTTTTGTTAAGAGGAGGCAGTTTTGGGTGGTTATTAGTGTGGTTAAATAGAGGCAGTTTTGGGTGGTTATTAGTGTGGTTAAAAAGAGGCAGTTTTGGGTGGTTTTTAGTGTGGCTAAAAAGAGCCAGTTTTGGGTGGTTATTACGGTGGTTAAGAAGAGGCAGTTTTGGGTGGTTATGAGTGTGGTTAAAAAGAGGCAGTTTCAGTTCGTTATTAGAGTAGTTATAAAGAGGCACCCTTGGGTGGTTATTAGTGTGGTTAAAAACAGGCAGTTTTGGGTGCTTATTAGTGTGGTTAAAAAGAGGCAGTTTTGGGTGGTTATCAGCGTGGTTTAAAAGGGGCAGTTTTGGTTCTTTATTAGTGTGGTTAAAAAGAGGTAGTTTTGGCTGATTATTAGAGTGGTTAAAAAGAGGTAGATTTGGGTGGTTATTAGGGTGGTTAAGAAGAGGTAGTTGCTACGTTTGTTGCCGGATGAAAACAAAAGGGACGTTAATTTACATCGTGGTCACAAAATAACAGGAGCTACCGGCCTGCTCCAAGATAATGGTTGTGGTCATGACCTTGTGGTGTTCAGTTAATTATTCCTTGTGTTCACTCTCTGTTTATGTTTCATGTTTACAAAAAGTGTAAGTAACTATTCTGGTTTTGCGATCGATGCGATCGATCGCGCGATCAATTGATCGGACTGTAATATATTCATGTACACGCTTTGACTGCGAAGTCAGATCTTGAGTAGTTTTCTCCAGTGACATCTAGCGATGAAGACGTCAATATTCTTACTACTTGGTTTTGTTTTATTTTTATATCGAGTGGGAGTGGCTGCTGTGGTTTTACGTACATGGAGATCGATCGATCGGTCAATCGATCGGTTGTGATAATAGCTCCATACGCGTTGACTACAAATTCAGATCTTGACATGTTTTCTCCAGTAACATCTAGCGATGAAGATATTTTTATTTTTAGAGGTTACTATTGTACATATCAGCTCGCTGAAAGGCCAGTTTGCAAGGGATAATTTGCGAAAAGTCCGGCAAACGCGCCAGCCAAATGCAAAAAGCTGTTTCAAAACAAAATCACAAGCGCGCAAAGCAATTTGGGTGACACTGGCTCTTTAAATGAGGCAGATTTGGGTGGTTATTAGGCTGGTTACCAAGGGGCAGTTTTGGGTGGTTAATAGGGTGGTTACCAAGGGGCAGTTTTAGGTGGTTATTAGTGTGGTTAAATAGAGGGAGTTTTGGGCGGTTATTAGGGTGGTGAAAAAGGGGCAGTTTTGGGTGGTTATTAGTGTTGTTAAAAAGAGGCAGTTTTGAGTGGTTATTAGTGTGGTTAAAGAAAGGCAGTTTTAAGTGGATATTAGTGCGGTTAAAAAGAGGCAGTTTTGGTAGTTATTAGTGTGGTTAAAAAGAGGCAGTTTTAGGTGGTTATTAGGCTGGTTACCAAGGGGCAGTTTTGGGTGGTTATTAGTGTTGTTAAAAGAGGCAGTTTTGGTGGTTATTAGTGCGGTTAAAAAGAGGCAGTTTTGGGTGGTTATTAGTCCTTTTAAAACTGGCACTTTAGGATGGTTATTAGTGTGGTTAAAAAGAGGCAGTTTTGGGTGGTTATTAGTGTGGTTACCAAGGGTGCAGTTTTGGGTGGTTATTTGAGTGGCTAAAAAGGGGCAGTTTTCGGTGGTTCTTAGTGTGGTTAAAAAGAGGCAGTTTTGGGTGGTTATTAGTGTGGTTAAAGAAAGGCGGTTTTGGGTGGATATTAGTGTGGTTAAAAAGAGGCAGTTTTTGTAGTTATTAGTGTGGTTAAAAAGAGGTAGCTTTAGATGGTTATTAGTCTGGTTACCAAGGGGCAGTTTTGGGTGGTTATTAGTGTTGTTAAAAGAGGCAGTTTTGGGTGGTTATTAGTGCGGGGAAAAAGAGGCAGTTTTGGGTGGTTATTAGTGTGGTTAAAAAGAGGCAGTTTTGGGTGGTTATTAGTGTGGTTAAAAAGAGGCAGTTTTGGGTTGTTATTAGTGTAGTTAAAAAGAGGCAGCTTTGAGTGGTTATTAGTGTGGTTCTGAAAGAGGCAGTTTTGGGTGGTTATTAGTGTGGTTAAAGAAAGGCGGTTTTGGGTGGATATTAGTGTGGTTAAAAAGAGGCAGTTTTGGTAGTTATTAATGTGGTTAAAAAGAGGTAGCTTTAGGTGGTTATTAGGCTGGTTACCATGGGGTAGTTTTGGGTGGTTATTAGTGTTGTTATAAGAGGCAGTTTTGGGTGGTTATTAGTGCGGGGAAAAAGAAGCAGTTTTGGGTGGTTATTAGTGTGGTTAAAGAAAGGCGGTTTTGGGTGGATATTAGTGTGGTTACAAAGAGACAGTCTTGGGAGTTATTAATGTGGTTAAAAAGAGGTAGCTTTAGGTGGTTATTAGGCTGGTTACCATGGGGTAGTTTTGGGTGGTTATTAGTGTTGTTAAAAGAGGCAGTTTTGGGTGGTTATTCATGCGGGGAAAAAAAAGCAGTTTTGGGTGGTTATTAGTGTGGTTAAAGAAAGGCGGTTTTGGGTGGATATTAGTGTGGTTAAAAAGAGGCAGTTTTGGTAGTTATTAATGTGGTTAAAAAGAGGTAGCTTTAGGTGGTTATTAGGCTGGTTACCATAGGGCAATTTTGGGTGGTTATTAGTGTTGTTAAAAGAGGCAGTTTTGGGTGGTTATTAGTGCGGGGAAAAAGAGGCAGTTTTGGGTGGTTATTAGGGTGGTTAAAACAAGACAGTTTTGGGTGGTGATGAGGGTGGTTAATAAGACCCAGTTTTGGGTGGTCATTAGTGTGGTTAAAAATAAGCAGTTTGAAGTGGTTATTAGGGTGGTTAAAAAGATACAGCTTTGGGTGGTTGTTAGGATAGTCAAAAGGGGCAGTTTTGGGTTGTTATTACTGTGGTTAAAAAGGGGCAGTTTTGGGTGGTTATTAGTGTGGTTAAAAAGAGCCAGTTTTGGGTGCTTATTAGTGTGGTTAAGATGGGGCAGTTTTGGGTGTTATTAGTGTTGTTAAAAAGAAGCAGTTTCGGTTCGTTATCAGAGTAGATAAAAAGAGGCACCCTTGGGTGGTTATTAGTGTGGTTAAAAAGAGGCAGTTTTGGGTGCTTATTAGTGTGGTTAAAAAGAGGCAGTTTTGGGTGGTTATTAGCGTGGTTTAAAGGATGCAGTTTTGCGTGATTATTAGTGTTGTTAAAAGAGGTAGTCTTGGTGGTTATTAGTGCGGTTAAAAGCAGGCAGTTTTGGGTGGTTATTAGTCTGGTTAAAACCAGCAGTTTTGCGTGGTTATTAGTGTGGTTAAAAAGAGGCAGTTTTGGGTTGTTATTAGTGTAGTTAAAAAGAGGCAGCTTTGAGTGGTTATTAGTGTGGTTCTGAAAGAGGCAGTTTTGGGTGGTTATTAGTGTGGTTAAAGAAAGCCGGTTTTGGGTGGATATTAGTGTGGTTAAAAAGAGGCAGTTTTGGTAGTTATTAGTGTGGTTAAAAAGAGGTAGCTTTAGGTGGTTATTAGGCTGGTTACCAAGGGGCAGTTTTGGGTGGTTATTAGTGTTGTTAAAAGAGGCAGTTATGGGTGGTTATTAGTGCGGGTAAAAAGAGGCAGTTTTGGGTGGTTATTACTGCGGTTAAAACAAGACAGTTATGGGTGGTTATGAGGGTTGTTAATAAGACGCAGTTTTGGGTGGTTATTAGTGTGGTTAAAAAGGGGCAGTTTTGGTAGTTATTAGGGTGGTTAAAGAGATACAGCTTTGGGTTGGTGTTAGGATAGTGAAAAGGAGCAGTTTTGGGTTGTTATTAGTGTGGTTTAAAAGGGGCAGTTTTGTGTGGTTATTAGTGTGGTTAAAAAGGGGCTGTTTTGGGTTGTTTTTAGAGTGGTGAAAAAGGGTAAATTTTGGGTGGTTATTAGTGTGGTTAAGAAGAGGCAGTTTTGGGTGGTTATTAGTGTGGTGAAACAGAGGCGGCTTTGGATAGTTGTAAGTGTGGTTAAAAAGAGGCTGTTTGGGTGGTTATTACAGTTGTTAAAAAGAGCCTAGTGTGGTTGAAATGAGGCAGTTTTGGGTGGTTATTAGGGTTTTTAAAAAGAGGCAGTTTTAGGTGGTTGTTACTGTGGTTAAAAAGGGGCAGTTTGAGGTGGTTATTAGGGTGGTTAAAAAGATACAGTTTTAGGTGGTTGTTACTGTGGTTAAAAAGAGGCAGATTTGGGGGTTATTAGTGTGGTTAAAAAGAGGAATTTTTGGGTGGTTATTAGTGTGGTTAAAGAAAGGCAGTTTTAAGTGGATATTAGTGCGGTTAAAAAGAGGCAGTTTTGGTTCTTATTAGTGTGGTTAAAAAGAGGCAGCTTTTGGTGGTTACTAGACTCGTTACCAAGGGGCAGTTTTGGGTGGTTATCAGTGTTGTTAAAAGAGGCAGTTTTGGTGGTTATTAGTGCGGTTAAAAAGAGGCAGTTTTGGGTGGTTATTAGTCTGGTTAAAACTGGCAGTTTTGGGTGGTTATTAGTGTGGTTAAAAACAGGCAGTTTTGGGTGGTTATTAGTGTGGTTAAAAAGAGGCAGCTAATAACCATCCGAAACTGCCCCTTTTTAACCACCCTAATAACCACCCAAAACTGCCTCTTTTTACCCGCACTAATAACCACCCAAAACTGCCTCTTTTAACAACACTAATAACCACCCAAAACTTCCCCTTGGTAACCAGCCTAATAACCACCTAAAGCTACCTCTTTTTAAGCACATTAATAACTTCCAAAACTGCCTCTTTTTAAATGCACTAATATCCACCCAAAACCGCCTTTCTTTAACCACACTAATAACCACCCAAAACTGCCTCTTTCAGAACCATACTAATAACCACTCAAAGCTGCCTCTTTTTAACTAAACTAATAACAACCCAAAACTGCCTCTTTTTAACCACACTAATAACCACCCAAAACTGCCTCTTTTAACAACACTAATAACCACCCAAAACTGCCCCTTGGTAACCAGCCTAATAACCACCTAAAGCTGCCTCTTTTTAACCACACTAATAACTACCAAAACTGCCTCTTTTTAACCGCACTAATATCCACTCAAAACTGCCTTTCTTTAACCACACTAATAACCACCCAAAAATGCCTCTTTTTAACCACACGAAAAGAGGCAGTTTTGGGTGGTTATTAGCCAGGGTGGTTAAAACAAGACAGTTTTGGGTGGTTATGAGGGTGGTTAATAAGACGCAGTTTTGGGTGGTTATTAGTGTGGTTAAAAAGAGGCAGTTTTGGTGGTTATTAGGGTGTTTAAAAAGATACAGCTTTGGGTGGTTGTTAGGATAGTCAAAAGGGGCAGTTTTGGGTGGTTATTAGTGTGGTTAAAAAGGGGCAGTTTTGTGTGGTTATTAGTGTGGTTAAAGAGGGGCTGTTTCGGGTTGTTTTTAGAGTGGTGAAAAAGGGTAAATTTTGGATGGTTATTAGTGTGGTTAAAAAGAGGCAGTTTTGGGTGGTTATTAGTGTGGTTAAATTCAACAGAGGCGGCTTGGGATAGTTGTAAGTGTGGTTAAAAAGAGGCAGTTTGGGTGGTTATTACAGTTGTTAAAAAGAGCCTAGTGTGGTTGAAACGAGGCAGTCTTGGGTGGTTATTAGGGTTGTTTAAAAGAGGCAGTTTTAGGTGGTTGTTACTGTGGTTAAAAAGGGGCAGTTTGAGGTGGTTATTAGGGTGGTTAAAAAGATACAGTTTTAGGTGGTTGTTACTGTGGTTAAAAAGAGGCAGATTTGGGGGTTATTAGTGTGGTTAAAAAAGAGGAATTTTTGGGCGGTTATTAGTGTGGTTAAAGAAAGGCAGTTTTAAGTGGATATTAGAGCGGTTAAAAAGAGGCAGTTTTGGTTCTTATTAGTGTGGTTAAAAAGAGGCAGCTTTTGGTGGTTTCTAGGCTCGTTACCAAGGGGCAGGTTTGGGTGGTTATTAGTGTTGTTAAAAGAGGCAGTTTTGGTGGTTATTAGTGGGGTTAAAATGAGGCAGTTTTGGGTGGTTATTAGCCTGGTTAAAACTGGCAGTTTTGGGTGGTTATTAGTGTGGTTAAAAACAGGCCGTTTTGGGTGGTTATTAGTGTGGTTAATAAGAGGCAGCTAATAACCATCCGAAACTGCTCCTTTTTAACCACCCTAATAACCACCCAAAACTGCCTCTTTTAACAACACTAATAACCACCCAAAACTGCCCCTTGGTAACCAGCCTAATAACCACCTAAGGCTACCTCTTTTTAAGCACATTAATAACTACCAAAACTGCCTCTTTTTAACCACACTAATATCCACCCAAAACCGCCTTTCTTTTACCACACTAATAACCACCCAAAACTGCCTCTTTCGGAACCATACTAATAACCACTCAAAGCTGCCTCTTTTTAACTACACTAATAACAAGCCAAAACTGCCTCTTTTTAACCACACTAATAACCACCCAAAACTGCCTCTTTTTAAACACACTAATAACCACCCAAAACTGCCAGTTTTAACCAGACTAATAACCACCCAAAGGTGCCTCTTTTTAACCGCACTAATAACAACCAAAACTGCCTCTTTTAACAACACTAATAACCACCCAAAACTGCCCCTTGGTAACCAGCGTAATAACCACCTAAAGCTGCCTCTTTTTAACCACACTAATAACTACCAAAACTGCCTCTTTTTAACCGCACTAATATCCACTCAAAACTGCCTTTCTTTAACCACACTAATAACCACCCAAAAATGCCTCTTTTTAACCACACGAAAAG
Source organism: Siderastrea radians (assembly GCA_964017195.1). Lineage (NCBI taxonomy): Eukaryota > Metazoa > Cnidaria > Anthozoa > Scleractinia > Rhizangiidae > Siderastrea > Siderastrea radians. Next base: position 109,817 of record CAXHKT010000105.1, read on the forward strand.
AGGCAGTTTTGGGTGGTTATTAGCCAGGGTGGTTAAAACAAGACAGTTTTGGGTGGTTATGAGGGTGGTTAATAAGACGCAGTTTTGGGTGGTTATTAGTGTGGTTAAAAAGAAGCAGTTTTGGTGGTTATTAGGGTGGTTAAAAAGATACAGCTTTGGGTGGTTGTTAAGATAGTCAAAAGGGGCAGTTTTGGGTTGTTATTAGTGTGGTTAAAAAGGGGCAGTTTTGTGTGGTTATTAGTGTGGTTAAAGAGAGGCGGCTATGGATAGTTCTAAGTGTGGTTAAAAAGAGGCAGGTTTGGGTGGTTATTACAGTTGTTAAAAAGAGGAAGTTTTGGGTGGTTACTAGTGTGGTTGAATCGAGGCAGTTTTGGGTGGTTATTAGGGTGGTTAAAAAGAGGCAGTTTTAGGTGGTTGTTACTGTGGTTAAAAAGGGGCAGTTTGAGGTGGTTATTAGTGTGGTTAAAAAAGAGGCAGCTTTTGGTTTTTATTATTGTGGTTAACAAGGGGAAGTTTTAGGTGGTTCCTAGTGTGGTTAAAAAGAGGCATTTTTGGGTGGTTATTAGTGTGGTTAAAGAAAGGCAGTTTTAAGTGGATATTGGTGCGGTTAAAAAGAGGCAGTTTTGGTAGTTGTTAGTGTGGTTAAAAAGAGGCAGCTTTAGGTGGTTAGTAGGCTGGTTACCAAGGGGCAGTTTTCGGTGGTTATTACTGTTGTTAAAACAGGCAGTTTTGGATGGTTATTAGTGCGGGTAAAAAGAGGCAGTTTTTGGTGGTTATTAGTCTGGTTAAAACTGGCACTTTTGGGTGGTTATTAGTGTGGTTAAAAAGAGGCAGTTTTGGGTGGTTATTAGTGTGATTAAAAAGAGGCAGTTTTGGGTGGTTATTAGTGTAGTTAAAAAGAGGCAGCTTTGAGTGGTTATTAGTGTGGTTCTGAAAGAGGCAGTTTTGGGTGGTTGTTAGTGTGGTTAAAGAAAGGCGGTTTTGGGTGGATATTAGTGTGGTTAAAAAGAGGCAGTTTTGGTAGTTATTAGTGTGGTTAAAAAGAGGTAGCCTTAGGTGGTTATTAGGCTGGTTACCATGTTGCAGTTTTGGGTGGTTATTAGTGTTGTTAAAAGAGGCAGTTTTGGGTGGTTATTAGTGCGGGTAAAAAGAGGCAATTTTGGGTGGTTATTAGGGTGGTTAAAACGAGACAGTTTTGGGTGGTTATGAGGGTGGTTAATAAGACGCAGTTTTGGGTGGTTATTAGCGTGGTTAAAAAGAGGCAGTTTTGGGTGGTTATTAGTGTGATTAAAAAGAGGCAGTTTTGGGTGATTATTACGGTGGTGAAGAGGAAGCAGTTTTGGGTGGTTATTAGTGTGGTTAAAAAGAGGCAGCTTTGGGTGGTTATTAGTGTGGTTAAAAAGAGGCAGTTTTGGGTGGTTATTAGTGTGGTTAAAAAGAGGCAGTTTTGGGTGGTTATTAGTGTAGTTAAAAAGAGCCAGTTTTGGGTGGTTATTACGGTGGTTAAGAAGAGGCAGTTTTGGGTGGTTATTAGTGTGGTTAAAAAGAGGCAGTTTCGGTTCGTTATTAGAGTAGTTAAATAGAGGCACCCTTGGGTGGTTATTAGTGTGGTTAAAAAGAGGCAGTTTTGGGTGCTTATTAGTCTGGTTAAAACTGGCAGTTTTGGGTGGTTATTAGTGTGGTTAAAAAGAGGCAGTTTTGGGTGCTTATTAGTCTGGTTAAAACTGGCAGTTTTGGGTGGTTATTAGTGTGGTTAAAGAGAGGCAGTTTTGGGTGCTTATTAGTCTGGTTAAAACTGGCAGTTTTGGGTGGTTATTAGTGTGGTTAAAAGGAGGTAGTTTTGGGTGGTTGTTAGGGTGGTTAAGAAGAGGCAGTTGCTACGTTTGTTGCCGGATGAAAACAGAAGGGACGTTAATATACATCGTGGTCACAAAATAACAGGAGCTACGGGCCTGCTCCAAGATAATGCTTGTGGTCATGACCTTGTGGTGTTCACTTAATTATTCCTTGTGTTCACTCTCTGTTTATGTTTCGTGTTTACAAAAAGTTTAAGTAACTATTCTGGTTTTGCGATCGATGCGATCGATCACGCGATCAATTGATCGGACTGTAATATATTCATGTACACGCTTTGACTGCGAAGTCAGATCTTGAGTAGTTTTCTCCAGTGACATCTAGCGATGAAGACGTCAATATTCTTACTACTTTTTTTTGTTTTATTTTTATATCGAGTGGAAGTGGCTGCTGTGGTTTTACGTACCTCTAGATGGATTGATCGGTCAATCGATCGGTTGTGATAATAGCTCCATACGCGTTGACTACAAATTCAGATCTTGACACGTTTTCTCCAGTAACATCTAGCGATGAAGATATTTGTATTTTTAGAGGTTACTATTGTACATATCAGCTCGCTGAAAGGCCAGTTTGCAAGGGATAATTTGCGAAAAGTCCGGCAAACGCGCCAGCCAAGCGCAAAAAGCTGTTTCAAAACAAAAACACAAGCGCGGAAAGCACTTTGGGTGACACTGGCTCTTTAAATGGGGCAGATTTGGGTGGTTATTAGGCTGGTTACCAAGGGGCACTTTTGGGTAGTTAATAGGGTGGTTACCAAGGGGCAGTTTTAGGTGGTTATTAGTGTGGTTAAGAAGAGGGAGTTTTGGGCGGTTATTAGGGTGGCGAAAAAGGGGCAGTTTTGGGTGGATATTAGTGTGGTTACAAAGAGGCAGTTTTGAGTCGTTATTAGTGTGGTTAAAAAGAGGCAGTTTTGAGTGGTTATTAGTGTGGTTAAAAAAGGCAGTTTTGGGTGGATATTAGTGCGGTTAAAAAGAAGCAATTTTGGTAGTTGTTAGTGTGGTTAAAAAGAGGCAGCTTTAGGTGGTTATTAGGTTGGTTACCAAGGGGCAGTTTTGGGTGGTTATTAGTGTTGTTAAAAGAGGCAGTTTTGGTGGTTATTAGTGCGGTTAAAAAGAGGCAGTTTTTGGTGGTTATTAGTCTGGTTAAAACTGGCACTTTTGGGTGGTTATTAGTGTGGTTAAAAAGAGGCAGTTTTGGGTGGTTATTAGTGTGATTAAAAAGAGGCAGTTTTGGGTTGTTATTAGTGTAGTTAAAAAGAGGCAGCTTTGAGTGGTTATTAGTGTGGTTCTGAAAGAGGCAGTTTTGGGTGGTTGTTAGTGTGGTTAAAGAAAGGCGGTTTTGGGTGGATATTAGTGTGGTTAAAAAGAGGCAGTTTTGGTAGTTATTAGTGTGGTTAAAAAGAGGTAGCCTTAGGTGGTTATTACGCTGGTTACCATGTTGCAGTTTTGGGATGGTTATTAGTGTTGTTAACAGAGGCAGTTTTGGGTGGTTATTAGTGCGGGTAAAAAGAGGCAATTTTGGGTGGTTATTAGGGTGGTTAAAACGAGACAGTTTTGGGTGGTTATGAGGGTGGTTAATAAGACGCAGTTTTGGGTGGTTATTAGCGTGGTTAAAAAGAGGCAGTTTTGGGTGGTTATTAGTGTGATTAAAAAGAGGCAGTTTTGGGTGATTATTACGGTGGTGAAGAGGAAGCAGTTTTGGGTGGTTATTAGTGTGGTTAAAAAGAGGTAGCCTTAGGTGGTTATTACGCTGGTTACCATGTTGCAGTTTTGGGATGGTTATTAGTGTTGTTAACAGAGGCAGTTTTGGGTGGTTATTAGTGCGGCTAAAAAGAGGCAATTTTGGGTGGTTATTAGGGTGGTTAAAACGAGACAGTTTTGGGTGGTTATGAGGGTGGTTAATAAGACGCAGTTTTGGGTGGTTATTAGCGTGGTTAAAAAGAGGCAGTTTTGGGTGGTTATTAGTGTGATTAAAAAGAGGCAGTTTTGGGTGATTATTACGGTGGTGAAGAGGAAGCAGTTTTGGGTGGTTATTAGTGTGGTTAAAAAGAGGCAGCTTTGGGTGGTTATTAGTGTGGTTAAAAAGAGGCAGTTTTGGGTGGTTATTAGTGTGGTTAAAAAGAGGCAGTTTTGGGTGGTTATTAGTGTAGTTAAAAAGAGCCAGTTTTGGGTGGTTATTACGGTGGTTAAGAAGAGGCAGTTTTGGGTGGTTATTAGTTTGGTTAAAAAGAGGCAGTTTCGGTTCGTTATTAGAGTAGTTAAATAGAGGCACCCTTGGGTGGTTATTAGTGTGGTTAAAAAGAGGCAGTTGTGGGTGCTTATTAGTCTGGTTAAAACTGGCAGTTTTGGGTGGTTATTAGTGTGGTTAAAAAGAGGCAGTTTTGGGTGCTTATTAGTCTGGTTAAAACTGGCAGTTTTGGGTGGTTATTAGTGTGGTTAAAAAGAGGCAGTTTTGGGTGCTTATTAGTCTGGTTAAAACTGGCAGTTTTGGGTGGTTATTAGTGTGGTTAAAAGGAGGTAGTTTTGGGTGGTTATTAGTGTGGCTAAAAAGAGCCAGTTTTGGGTGGTTATTACGGTGGTTAAGAAGAGGCAGTTTTGGGTGCTTATTAGTGTGGTTAAAAAGAGGCAGTTTTGGTTCGTTATTAGAGTAGTTAAAAAGAGGCACCCTTGGTTGGTTATTAGTGTGGTTAAAAAGAGGCAGTTTTCGGTGCTTATTAGTGTGGTTAAAAAGAGGCAGTCTTGGGTGGTTATTAGCGTGGTTTAAATGGGGCAGTTTTGGGTGGTTATTAGTGTGGTTAAAAAGAGGTAGTTTTGGGTGATTATTAGAGTGGTTAAAAAGAGGTAGTTTTGGGTGGTTATTAGGGTGGTTAAGAAGAGGCAGTTGCTACGTTTGTTGCCGGATGAAAACAGAAGGGACGTTGATTTACATCGTGGTCACAAAATGACAGGAGCTACGGGCCTGCTCCAAGATAATGCTTGTGGTCATGACCTTGTGGTGTTCACTTAATTATTCCTTGTGTTCACTCTGTTTATGTTTCATGTTTTCAAAAAGTGTAAGTAACTATTCTGGTTTTGCGATCGATGCGATCGATTGCGCGATCAATTGATCGGACTGTAATATATTCATGTACACGCTTTGACTGCGAAGTCAGATCTTGAGTAGTTTTCTCCAGTGACATCTAGCGATGAAGACGTCAATATTCTTACTACTTGTTTTTGTTTTATTTTTATATCGAGTGGAAGTGGCTGCTGTGGTTTTACGTACATGGAGATCGATCGATCGGTCAATCGATCGGTTGTGTTAATAGCTCCATACGCGTTGACTACAAATTCAGATCTTGACATGTTTTCTCCAGTAACATCTAGCGATGAAGATATTTGTATTTTTAGAGGTTACTATTGTACATATCAGCTAGCTGAAAGGCCAGTTTGCAAGGGATAATTTGCGAAAAGTCCGGCAAACGCGCCAGCCAAACGCAAAAAGCTGTTTCAAAACAAAAGCACAAGCTCTCTAAATGAGGCAGATTTGGGTGGTTATTAGGCTGGTTACCAAGGGGCAGTTTTGGGTTGTTAATAGGGTGGTTACCAAGGGGCAGTTTTAGGTGGTTATTAGAGTGGTGAAAAAGGGGCAGTTTTGGGTGGTTATTAGTGTGGTTAAAAAAAGGCAGTTTTGGGTGGTTATTAGTGCGGTTAAAAAGAGGCAGTTTCGGGTGGTTATTAGTCTGGTTAAAACTGGCAGTTTTGGGTGGTTATTAGTGTTGTTAAAAAGAGGCAGTTTTGGGTGGTTGTTAGTGTGGTTAAAAAGAGGTAGTTTTGGGTTGTTATTATTGTAGTTAAAAAGAGGCAGCTTTGAGTGGTTATTAGTGTGGTTCTGAAAGAGGCGGTTTTGGGTGGTTATTAGTGTGGTTAAAGAAAGGCTCTTTGGGTGGATATTAGTGTGGTTAAAAAGAGGCAGTTTTGGTAGTTATTAGTGTGGTTAAAAAGAGGTAGCTTTAGGTGGTTATTAGGCTGTTTACCAAGGGGCAGTTTGGGTGGTTATTAGTGTTGTTAAAAGGGTGGTTAAAACAAGACAGTTTTGGGTGGTTATGAGGGTGGCTAATAAGACGCAGTTTTGGGTGGTTATTAGTGTGGTTAAAAAGAGGCAGTTTTGGGTGGTTATTAGGGTGGTTAAAAAGATACAGCTTTGAGTGGTTGTTAGGATAGTCAAAAGGGGCAGTTTTGGGTTGTTATTAGTGTGGTTAAAAAGAGGCAGTTTTGGGTGGTTGTTAGTGTGGTTAAAAAGGGGCAGTTTTGTGTGGTTATTAGTGTGGTTAAAAAGGGGCTGTTTTGAGTGGTTTTTGGAGTGGTGAAAAAGGGTAAGTTTTGGGTGGTTACTAGTGTGGTTAAAAAAAGGCAGTTTTGGGTGGTTATTAGTGTGGTTAAACAGAGGCGGCTATGGATAGTTCTAAGTGTGGTTAAAAAGAGGCAGTTTTGGGTGGTTATTACAGTTGTTAAAAAGAGGGAGTTTTGGGTGGTTACTATTGTGGTTGAAAAGAGGCAGTTTTGGGTGGTAATTACTGTGGTTAAAAAGAGGCAGTTTTAGGTGGTTGTTACTGTGGTTAAAAAGGGGCAGTTTGAGGTGGTTATTAGTGTGGTTAAAAAGAGGCAGCTTTTGGTTTTCTTATTGTGGTTAACAAGGGGAAGTTTTAGGTGGTTCATAGTGTGGTTAAAAAGAGGCAGGTTTGGGGGTTATTAGTGTGGTTAAAAAGAGGCATTTTTCGGTGGTTTTTAGGGTGGTTTAATGAGGCAGTTTTGGGTGGTTATTAGTGTGGTCAAACGTTGGCAGTTCTCGGTGGTTATTAGTTTGGTTAAAAAGGGTCAGTTTTGCTTGGTTATTAGGGTGGTTACCAAGGGGCACTTTCGGGTGGTTATCAGTGTGGTTAAAAAGAGGCAGTTTTGGGGCGTTATTAGGGTGGTTACCAAGGGGATATTTTGGGTGGCTCTTAGTGAAGTTAAAAAGAGGCAGTTTTGGGTGGTTATTAGTGTGGTTAAAAAGAGGCAGTTTCGGGTTGTTATTATTGTGGTTTAAATAAGGCACCTTTGGGTGGTTATTAGGGTGGTTACCAAGGGGCAGTTTTGGGTGGTTATTACGGTGGTTAGAAAGAGGCAGTTGTGTGTGGTTATTACGATGGTTAAAAAGGGGCAATTTTGAGTGGGTATTAGTGTGGTTAAAATGGGCGGTTTTGGGTGGTTATTAGTGTGGTTAAAAAAAGGCAGTTTTGGGTGGTTATTAAAGTGGTTACAAGGAGGCAGTTTTGCGTATTTGTGAGTTTGGTTAAAAAGAGGCAGTTTTGGGTGGTTATGAATGTCGTTAAAAAGGGACAGTTTTGGATGGTTATTAGGGTGGTTAAAAAGAGGCAGTTTCGGATGGTTATTAGTGTGGTTAAAAAGAGGCAGTTCTGGGTGGTTATTAGAGTGGTTAAAAGGAGGCAGTTTTGGGTGGTTATGATTGTGGTAAATAAGAGGCAGTATTGGGCGGTTATTAGTGTGGTTAAAAAGGGGCAGTTTTGGGTGGTTATTACCGTGGTTTTCAAGGGGCAGTTTTGGGTGGTTATTAGTGTGGTTAAAAAGGGGCAGTTTTGGGTTGTTATTAGTGTGCTTAAAAAGAGCCAGTTCTACACAATAAACTTTTTTTTCCGATAGCCCCGAGGAATTTGCATTATTATTGGGCCTGTGCGCAGCATTGCGCACTTAACAACAACTTTTTTAGGCTCTGGGAAAGGCCCAAAATGGGGTTTTTCCCTGAGGATCACACATTTCGCGCTTTCTTTGTGGTTTTGCACAGAAGGAATTTTTTTCGGATGGTCCCAAAGGGATTGAATGCATTTTGGACCTTTGTGCATATAGCTGAGAGCGCCAATTAGCTTTTTTGTGCTTTTTGGGGCTAATTCAAGCCCTGAAAAAGTGCCGCATTTTTTAGTATCGCCAAATTCGATAAAAATAGTGCCAAATGGAATGTTTTTTGGTGCCGCAACGGGAACTGGGGTGCTATTGTGCTGGGCCCGTTGCACCAAAATCAGCACTTTTTTGAGGGACCCACCGCACCCGTCTCAAAACTGAAATATGAACCTTATCGACAAAATCGCAGTCTTTCTACACAATAAACTTTTTTTTCTGATAGCCCCGAGGGATTTGCATTATTATTGGGCCTCTGCGCAGCATTGCGCACTTAAAAACACCTTTTCTAGGCTCTGGGAATGCCCCAAAATGGGGTTTTTCCCTAAGGATCACACATATCGCGCTTTCTTTGTGGTTTTGCACAAAAGGAATTTTTTTCGGATGGTCCCAAAGGGATTGAATGCATTTTGGACCTTTGTGCATGCAGCTGAGAGCGCCAATTAGATTTTTTCTGCTTTTTGGGGCTAATTCAAGCCCTGAAAAAGTGCAGCATCTTTTAGTATCGCCAACTTTGATAAAAAATAGTGCCAAATGGAATGTTTTTTGGTGCCGCAACGGGATCTGGGGTGCTTTTGTGCTTGTGCCGTTGCACCAAAATCAGCACTCTTTTCAGGGACCCACCCCACCCCTCTCAAAACTGAAAGTTCCACCTTATCGAAAAATCGCAGACTTTCTACACAATAAACTTTTTTTGCGATAGCCCCGAGGGATTTGCATTATTATTGGGCCTCTGCGCAGCATTGCGGACTTAACAACACCTTTTTTAGCCTCTGGGAATGCCCCAAAATGGGGTTTTTTCCCTAAGGATCGCACATATCGCGCTTTCTTTGTGCTTTTGGACAAAAGGAATTTTTTTCGGATGGTCCCAAAGGGATTGAATGCATTTTGGACCTTTGTGCATGCAGCTGAGAGCGCCAATTCGATTTTTTCTGCTTTTTGGGGCTAATTCAAGCCCTGAAAAAGTGCAACACTTTTTAGTATCGCCAAATTCGATCAAAATTGTGCCAAATGGAATGTTTTTTGGTGCCGCAACGGGATCTGGGGTGCTTTTGTGCTGGGGCTGTTGCACCAAAATCAGCACTTTTTTGAGGGACCCACCCCACCCCTCTCAAAACTGAAATTTCCACCTTATCGACAAAATCGCAGACTTTCTACACAATAAACTTTTTTTTCCTGATAGCCCCGAGGTATTTGTATTATTATTGGGCCAGTGCGCAGCCTTGCGCAGCCTTGCGCAGTTAACAACACCTTTTTTAGGCTCTGGGAATGCTCCAAAATGGGTTTTTTTCTTTAAGGTTCGCACATATCGCGCCTTCTTTGTGCTTTTGTGAAAAAGAAATTTTTTTCGGATGGTCCCAAAGGGATTGAATGCATTTTGGAGCTTTGAGCATGCAGCTGGAAGCGCCAGTTAGCTTTTGTAGCCCCTGGGAAGGCCCCAAAATGGGGTTTTTTCCCTAAGGATCGCACATATCGCGCCTTCTTTGGCGCTCCCACCTGCATGCACAAAAGTCCAAAATGCCAAATTCAATCAAAATAGTGCCAAATGCAATGTTTTTTGGTGCCGCAACGGGATCTGGGGTGCTTTTGTGCCGGGGCTGCTGCACCAAAATCAGCACTTTTTTGAGGGACCCACCCCACCCCTCTAAAAACTGAAATTTCCACTTTATCGACAAAATCGCAGACTTTCTACACAATAAACTATTTTTTTCTGATAGCCAGGAGGGATTTGCATTATTATTGGGCCAGTGGGCAGCCTTGCGCAGTTAACAACACCTTTTTTTAGGCTCTGGGAATGCCCCAAAATGGGGTTTTTTCCCTAAGGATCGCACATATCGCGCCTTCTTTGTGCTTTTGCACAAAAGGAATTTTTTTCGCATGGTCCAAAGGGAATGAATGCATTTTGGACCTTTTTGCATGCAGCTGAAAGCGCCAATTCGATTTTTTCTGCTTTTTGGGGCTAATTCAAGCCCTGAAAAAGTGCAACACTTTTTAGTATCGCCAAATTCGATCAAAATAGTGCCAAATGGAATGTTTTTTGGTGACGCAACGGGATCTGGGGTGCTTTTGTGCTGGGGCTGTTGCACCAAAATCAGCACTTTTTTGAGGGACCCACCCCACCCCTCTCAAAACTGAACTTTCCACCTTATCGACACAATCGCACACTTTCTACACAATAAACTTTTTTTCTGATAGCCCCGAGGGATTTGCATTATTATTGGGCCAGTGCGCAGCCTTGCGCAGCCTTGCGCAGCCTTGCGCAGTTAACAACACCTTTTTTAGGCTCTGGCAATGCCCCAAAATGGGGTTTTTTCCCTAAGGATCGCACATATCGCGCCTTCTTTGTGCTTTTGCACAAAAGCAATTTTTTTCGGATGGTCCCAAAAAGATTGAATGCATTTTGGACCTTTGTGCATGCAGCTGGGAGCGCCAGTTAGCTTTTTTAGCCTTTGGGAAGGCCCCAAAATGGGGTTTTTTCCGTAAGGATTGCAAATATCGCGCCTTCTTTGTGCTTTTGCACAAAAGGAATTTTTTTCGGATGGTCCCAAAGGGATTGAATGCATTTTGGACCTTTGTGCATGCAGCTGAGAGCGCCAATTAGATTTTTTCTGCTTTTTGGGGCTAATTCAAGCCCTGAAAAAGTGCAGCACTTTTTAGTATCGCCAAATTCGATCAAAATAGTGCCAAATGGAATGTTTTTTGGTGCCGCAACGGGATCTGTGGTGCTTTTGTGCTGGGGCTGTTGCACCAAAATGAGCACTTTTTTGAGGGACCCACCCCACCCCTCTCAAAAGTGAAATTTCCACCTTATCGACAAAATCGCAGACTTTCTACACAATAAACTTTTTTTCTAATAGCCCCGAGGGATTTGTATTATTATTGGGCCAGCGCGCAGCCTTGCGCAGCCTTGCGCAGTTAACAACACCTTTTTTAGGCTCTGGGAATGCCCCAAAATGGGCTTTTTTCCCTAAGGATCGCACATATCGCGCGTTGTTTGTGCTTTTGCACAAAACGAATTTTTTTCGGATGGTCCCAAACGGATTGAATGCATTTTGGACCTTTGTGCATGCAGCTGGGTGCGCCAGTTAGCTTTTTTAGCCTCTGGGAAGGCCCCACAATGGGGTTTTTTCCCTAAGGATCGCGCGTGTCGCGCCTTCTTTGTGCTTTTGCACAAACTGAATTTTTTTCGGATGGTCCCAAAGGGATTGAATGCATTTTGGACCTGTGTGCATGCAGCTTTGAGCGCCAGTTAGCTTTTTTAGCCTCTGGGAAGGCCGCAAAATGGGCTTTTTTCCCTAAGGATCGCACATACGGCGCCTTCTTTGTGCTTTTGCACAAAAGGAATTTTTTTCGGATGGTCCCAAAGGAATTGAATGCATTTTGGACCTTTGTGCATGCAGCTGGGAGCGCCAGTTAGCTTTTTTAGCCTCTGGGAAGGCCCCAAAATGCGGTCTTTTCCCTAAGGATCGCACATATCGCGCCTTCTTTGTGCTTCTGCACCAAAGGAATTTTTTTCGGATTGTCCCAAAGGAATTGAATGCAATTTGGACCTTTGTGCATGTAGCTGGGAGCGCCAGGTAGCTTTTTTAGCCTCTGGGAAGGCCCCAAAATGGGGTCTTTTCCCTAAGAATCGCACATATCGCGCCTTTCTTTGTGCTTTTGCACAAAAGAAATTTTTTTCGGATGGTCCCAAAGGGATTGAATGCATTTTGGACCATTTTGCATGCAGCTGAGAGCGCCAATTAGGTTTTTTCTGCTTTTTGGGGCTAATTCAAGCCCTGAAAAAGTGCAGCACTTTTTAGTATCGCCAAATTCGATCGAAATAGTGCCAAATGGAATGTTTTTTGTTGCCGCAACGGGATCTGGGGTGCTTTTGTGCTGGGGCTGTTGCACCAAAATCAGCACTTTTTTGAGGGACCCACCCCACCCCTCTCAAAACTGAAATTTCCACCTTATCAACAAAATCGCAGACTTTCTACACCATGAACTTTTTTTTTCAGATAGCCCCGAGGGATTTGCATTATTATTGGGCCACTGCGCAGCCTTGCACAGCCTTGCGTAGTTAACAACACCTTTTTTAGGCTCTAGGAGTGCCCGAAAATGGGGATTTTTCCCTAAGGATCGCACATATCGCGCCTTCTTTGTCCTTTTGCACAAAAGGAATTTTTTCGGATGGTCCCACAGGAATTGAATGCAATTTGGACCTTTGTGCATGCAGCTGGGAGCGCTAGTTAGCTTTTTTGGCCTCTGGAAAGGCCCCAAAATGGGGTTTTTTCCCTAAGGATCGCACATATCGCGGCTTCTTTGTGCTTTTGCACAAAACGAATTTTTTTCGGAGGGTCCCAAAGGGATTGAATGCATTTTGGACCTTTGTGCATGGAGCTGGGAGCGCCAGTCAGCTTTTTTAGCCTCCGGGAAGGCCCCAAAATTGGGTTTTTTCCCTAAGGATCGCACATATCGCGCCTTCTTTGTGCTTTTGCACAAAAGGAATTTTTTTCGGATGGTCCCAGAGGGATTGAATGCATTTTGGACCTTTGTGCATGCAGCTGGGAGCGCCAGTTAGCTTTTTTAGCCTCTGGGAAGGCCCCAAAATGGGGTTTTTTCCCTAAGGATCGCACATATCGCGCCTTCTTTGTGCTTTTGCACAAAAGGAATTTTTTTCGGATGGTCCCAGAGGGATTGAATGCATTTTGGACCTTTGTGCATGCAGCTGGGAGCGCCAGTTAGCTTTTTTAGCCTCTGGAAAGGCCCCAAAATGGGTTTTTTTCCCTAAGGATCGCACATATCGCGCCTTCTTTGTGCTTTTGCACAAAAGGAATTTTTTTCGGATGGTCCCAGAGGGATTGAATGCATTTTGCACCTTTGTGTATGCAGCTGAGAGCGCCAATTAGATTTTTTCTGCTTTTTGGGGCTAATTCAAGCCCTGAAAAAGTGCAGCACTTTCTAGTATCGCCAAATTCGATCAAAATCGCGCCAAATTTAATGTTTTTTGGTGCCGCAACGGGATCTGGGGTGCTTTTGTGCTGGGGCTGTTGCACCAAAATCAGCACTTTTTTGAGTTACCCACCCCACCCCTCTCAAAACTGAAATTTCCACTTTATCGACAAAATCACAGACTTTCTATACAATGAAATTTTTTTTCTGATAGCGCCGAGGGATTTGCATTATTATTGGGCCAGTGCGCAGCCTTGCGCAGCCTTCCGCAGTTTTCCACTAAGGATCGCACATATCGCACCTTCTTTGTGCTTTTGCACAAAACGAATTTTTTCGGATGGTCTCAAAGGGATTGAATGCATTTAGGAGCTTTGTGCATGCAGCTCAGAGCGCCAGTTTGCTTTTTGAGCCTCTGGGAAGGCCCCAAAATGTGGTTTTTTCCACCTTATCGACAAAATCGCAGCGTTTCTAATAATAAACTTTTTTTCTGATAGCCCCGAGGGATTTGCATTATTATTGGGCCAGTGCGCAGCATTGCGCAGATAACAACACCTTTTTTAGCCTCGGGGAATGCCCCAAAATGGGGGTTTTTCCCTAAGGATCGCACATATCGCACCTTCTTTGTGCCTTTGCACAAAAGGAATTTTTTTCGGATGCTCCCAAAGGGATTGAATGCATTTGGGAGCTTTGTGCATGCAGCTGAGAGCGCCAGTTAGCTTTTTGAGCCTCTGGGAAGGCCCCAAAATGGGGTTTTTTCCACCTTATCGACAAAATCGCAGACTTTCTACACAATAAACTTTTTTTTTCTGATATCCCCGAGGGATTTGCATTTTTATTGGGCCAGTGCGCAGGATTGCGCAGATAACAACACCTTTTTTAGCCTCTGGGAATGCCCCAAAATGGATTTTTTTCCCTAAGGATCGCACATATCGCACCTTCTCTGTGCTTTTGCACAAAAGGAATTTTTCTCGGATGGTCCCAAAGGGGATTGAATGCATTTGGGAGCTCTGTCCATGCAGCTGAGAGCGCCAGTTAGCTTTTTGTGCCTCTGGGAAGGCCCCAAAATGGGGTTTTTTCCACCTTATCGACAAAAGCGGAGACTTTCTACACAATAAACTTTTTTTTCTGATAGCCCCGAGCGATTTGCATTATTATTAGGCCAGTGCGCAGCATTGCGCAGATAACAACACCTTTTTTAGCCTCTGGGAATGCCCCAAAATGGGTTTTTTTCCCTAAGGATCGCACATATCGCACCTTCTTTGGGCTTTTGCACAAAAGGAATTTTTTGGATGGTCCCAAAGGGATTGAATGCATCTGGGAGCTTTGTGCATGCAGCTGAGATCGCCAGTTAGCTTTTTGAGCCTCTGGGAAGGCCCCAAAATGGGGTTTTTTCGACCTTATCGACAAAATCGCAGACTTTCTACACAATAAACTTTTTTTTCTGATAGCCCCGAGGGATTTGCATTATTATTGGGGCAGTGCGCAGCATTGCGCAGATAACAACACCTTTTTTAGCCTCTGGGAATGCCCCAAAAGGGGGTTTTTTCCCTAACGATCTCACATATCGCACCTTCTTTGTGCTTTTGCACAAGAGGAATTTTTTCGGATGGTCCCAAAGGGATTGAATGCATTTGGGAGCTTTGTGCATGCAGCTGAGAGCGCCAGTTAGCTTTTTGAGCTTCTGGGAAGGCCCCAAAATGGGGTTTTTTTCACCTTATCGACAAAATCGCAGACTTTCTGCACAATAAACTTTTTTTTCTGATAGCCCCGAGGGATTTGCATTATTATTGGGCCAGTGCGCAGCATTGCGCAGATAACAACACCTTTTTTAGCCTCTGGGAATGCCCCAAAATGGGGTTTTTTCCCTAAGGATCGCACATATCGCACCTTCTTTGTGCTTTTGCACAAAAGGAATTTTTTTGGGATGGTCCCAAACGGATTGAATGCATTTGGGAGCTTTGTGCATGCAGCTGAGAGCGCCAGTTAGCTTTTTGAGCCTCTGGGAAGGCCCCAAAATGGGGTTTTTTTCACCTTATCGACAAAATCGCAGACTTTCTACACAATAAACTTTTTTTTCTGATAGCCCCGAGGGATTTGCATTATTATTGGGCCAGTGCGCAGCATTGCGCAGATAACAACACCTTTTTTAGCCTCTGGGAATGCCCCAAAATGGGGTTTTTTCCCTAAGCATGGCACATATCGCACCTTCTTTGTGCGTTTGCACAAAAGGAATTTTTTTCGGATGGTCCCAAAGGGATTGAATGCATTTGGGAGCTTTGTGCATGCAGCTGAGAGCGCCAGTTAGCTTTTTGAGCCTCTGGGAAGGCCCCAAAATGGGGTTTTTTCCACCTTATCGACAAAATCGCAGACTTTCTACACAATAAACTTTTTTTTCTGTTAGCCCCGAGGGATTTGCATTATTATTGGGCCAGTGCGCAGCATTGCGCAGATAACAACACCTTTTTTAGCCTCTGGGAATGCCCCAAAATGGGGGTTTTTCCCTAAGGATCGCACATATCGCACCTTCTTTGTGCCTTTGCACAAAAGGAATTTTTTTCGGATGCTCCCAAAGGGATTGAATGCATTTGGGAGCTTTGTGCATGCAGGTGAGAGCGCCAGTTAGCTTTTTGAGCCTCTGGGAAGGCCCCAAAATGGGTTTTTTTCCACCTTATCGACAAAATCGCAGAGTTTCTACACAATAAAGTTTTTTTTCTGATAGCCCCGAGGGATTTGCATTATTATTGGGCCAGTGCGCAGCCTTGCGCAGCCTTGCATAGTTAACAACACCTTTTTTAGCCTCTGGGAATGCCCCAAAATGGGGTTTTTTCCCTAAGGATCGCACATATCGCGCCTTCTTTGTGCTTTTGCACAAAAGGAATTTTTTTCGGATGGTCCCAGAGGGATTGAATGCATTTTGGATCTTTGTGCATGCAGCTGAGAGTGCCAGTTAGCTTTTTTAGCCTCTGGGAAGGCAAAAAATTGGTTGTTTCCCTAAGGATCGCACATATCGCGCCTTTCTAGACATTAAACTTTTTTTTCTGATAGCCTCGAGGGATTTGCATTATTATTGGGCCAGTGCGCAGCATTGCGCAGATAACAACACCTTTTTTAGCCTCTGGGAATGCCCCAAAATGGGTTTTTTTCCATAAGGATCGCACATCTCGCACCTTTTTGTGCTTTTGCACAAAAGGAATTTTTTTGGGATGGTCCCAAAGGGATTGAATGCATTTGGGAGCTTTGTGCATGCAGCTGGTAGCGCCACTTAGCTTTTTGAGCCTCTGGGAAGGCCCCAAAATGGGGTTTTTTCCACCTTATCGACAAAATCGCAGACTTTCTACACGATAAACCTTTTTTTCTGATAGCCCCGACGGATTTGCATTATTATTGGGCCAGTGCGCAGCATTGCGCAGATAACAACACCTTTTTTAGCCTCTGGGATTGCCCCAAAATGGGGTTTTTTCCCTAAGGATCGCACATATCGCACCTTCTTTGTGCTTTTGCACAAAAGGAATTTTTTTGGGATGGTCCCAAAGGGATTGAATGCATTTGGGAGCTTTGTGCATGCAGCTGAGAGCGCCAGTTAGCTTTTTGAGCCTCTGGGAATGCCCCAAAATGGGGTTTTTTCCACCTTATCGACAAAATCGCAGACTTTCTACACAATAAACCTTTTTTTCTGGTAGCCCCGACGGATTTGCATTATTATTGGGCCAGTGCGCAGCATTGCGCAGATAACAACACCTTTTTTAGCCTCTGGGAAGCCCCAAAATGGGGTTTTTTTCCCTAAGGATCGCACATATCGCACCTTCTTAGTGCTTTTGCACAAAAGGAATTTTTTTGGGATGGTCCCAAAGGGATTGAATGCATTTGGGAGCTTTGTGCATGCAGCTGAGAGTGCCAGTTAGCTTTTTGAGCCTCTGGAAAGGCCCCAAAATGGGGTTTTTTCCACCTTATCGACAAAATCGGAGACTTTCTACACAATAAACTTTTTTTTCTGATAGCCCCGAGGGATTTGCATTATTATTGGGCCAGTGCGCAGCATTGCGCAGATAACAACACCTTTTTTAGCCGATGGGAATGCCCCAAAATGGATTTTTTTCCCTAAGGATCGCACATATCGCACCTTCTTTGTGCTTTTGCACAAAAGGAATTTTTCTCGGATGGTCCCAAAGGGGATTGAATGCATTTGGGAGCTCTGTCCATGCAGCTGAGAGCGCCAGTTAGCTTTTTGTGCCTCTGGGAAGGCCCCAAAATGGGGTTTTTTCCACCTTATCGACAAAAGCGGAGACTTTCTACACAATAAACTTTTTTTTCTGATAGCCCCGAGCGATTTGCATTATTATTAGGCCAGTGCGCAGCATTGCGCAGATAACAACACCTTTTGTAGCCTCTGGGAATGCCCCAAAATGGGGTTTTTTCCCTAAGGATCGCACATTTCGCACCTTCTTTGGGCTTTTGCACAAAAGGAATTTTTTGGATGGTCCCAAAGGGATTGAATGCATCTGGGAGCTTTGTGCATGCAGCTGAGATCGCCAGTTAGCTTTTTGAGCCTCTGGGAAGGCCCCAAAATGGGGTTTTTTCGACCTTATCGACAAAATCGCAGACTTTTTACACAATAAACTTTTTTTTCTGATAGCCCCGAGGGATTTGCATTATTATTGGGCCAGTGCGCAGCCTTGCGCAGCCTTGCATAGTTAACAACACCTTTTTTAGCCTCTGGGAATGCCCCAAAATGGGGTTTTTTCCCTAAGGATCGCACATATCGCGCCTTCTTTGTGCTTTTGCACAAACGGAATTTTTTTCGGATGGTCCCAGAGGGATTGAATGCATTTTGGATCTTTGTGCATGCAGCTGAGAGTGCCAGTTAGCTTTTTTTAGCCTCTGGGAAGGCAAAAAATTGGTTGTTTCCCTAAGGATCGCACATATCGCGCCTTTCTAGACATTAAACTTTTTTTTCTGATAGCCTCGAGGGATTTGCATTATTATTGGGCCAGTGCGCAGCATTGCGCAGATAACAACACCTTTTTTAGCCTCTGGGAATGCCCCAAAATGGGTTTTTTTCCATAAGGATCGCACATCTCGCACCTTTTTGTGCTTTTGCACAAAAGGAATTTTTTTGGGATGGTCCCAAAGGGATTGAATGCATTTGGGAGCTTTGTGCATGCAGCTGGGAGCGCCACTTAGCTTTTTGAGCCTCTGGGAAGGCCCCAAAATGGGGTTTTTTCCACCTTATCGACAAAATCGCAGACTTTCTACACGATAAACCTTTTTTTCTGATAGCCCCGACGGATTTGCATTATTATTGGGCCAGTGCGCAGCATTGCGCAGATAACAACACCTTTTTTAGCCTCTGGGATTGCCCCAAAATGGGGTTTTTTCCCTAAGGATCGCACATATCGCACCTTCTTTGTGCTTTTGCACAAAAGGAATTTTTTTGGGATGGTCCCAAAGGGATTGAATGCATTTGGGAGCTTTGTGCATGCAGCTGAGAGCGCCAGTTAGCTTTTTGAGCCTCTGGGAATGCCCCAAAATGGGGTTTTTTCCACCTTATCGACAAAATCGCAGACTTTCTACACAATAAACCTTTTTTTCTGGTAGCCCCGACGGATTTGCATTATTATTGGGCCAGTGCGCAGCATTGCGCAGATAACAACACCTTTTTTAGCCTCTGGGAAGCCCCAAAATGGGGTTTTTTTCCCTAAGGATCGCACATATCGCACCTTCTTAGTGCTTTTGCACAAAAGGAATTTTTTTGGGATGGTCCCAAAGGGATTGAATGCATTTGGGAGCTTTGTGCATGCAGCTGAGAGTGCCAGTTAGCTTTTTGAGCCTCTGGAAAGGCCCCAAAATGGGGTTTTTTCCACCTTATCGACAAAATCGGAGACTTTCTATACAATAAACTTTTTTTTCTGATAGCCCCGAGGGATTTGCATTATTATTGGGCCAGTGCGCAGCATTGCGCAGATAACAACACCTTTTTTAGCCGATGGGAATGCCCCAAAATGGATTTTTTTCCCTAAGGATCGCACATATCGCACCTTCTTTGTGCTTTTGCACAAAAGGAATTTTTCTCGGATGGTCCCAAAGGGGATTGAATGCATTTGGGAGCTCTGTCCATGCAGCTGAGAGCGCCAGTTAGCTTTTTGTGCCTCTGGGAAGGCCCCAAAATGGGGTTTTTTCCACCTTATCGACAAAAGCGGAGACTTTCTACACAATAAACTTTTTTTTCTGATAGCCCCGAGCGATTTGCATTATTATTAGGCCAGTGCGCAGCATTGCGCAGATAACAACACCTTTTGTAGCCTCTGGGAATGCCCCAAAATGGGGTTTTTTCCCTAAGGATCGCACATTTCGCACCTTCTTTGGGCTTTTGCACAAAAGGAATTTTTTGGATGGTCCCAGAGGGATTGAATGCATCTGGGAGCTTTGTGCATGCAGCTGAGATCGCCAGTTAGCTTTTTGAGCCTCTGGGAAGGCCCCAAAATGGGGTTTTTTCGACCTTATCGACAAAATCGCAGACTTTCTACACAATAAACTTTTTTTTCTGATAGCCCCGAGGGATTTGCATTATTATTGGGGCAGTGCGCAGCATTGCGCAGATAACAACACCTTTTTTAGCCTCTGGGAAGCCCCAAAATGGGGTTTTTTTCCCTAAGGATCGCACATATCGCACCTTCTTAGTGCTTTTGCACAAAAGGAATTTTTTTGGGATGGTCCCAAAGGGATTGAATGCATTTGGGAGCTTTGTGCATGCAGCTGAGAGTGCCAGTTAGCTTTTTGAGCCTCTGGAAAGGCCCCAAAATGGGGTTTTTTCCACCTTATCGACAAAATCGCAGACTTTCTACACAATAAACTTTTTTTCTGATAGCCCCGAGGGATTTGCATTATTATTGGGCCAGTGCGCAGCATTGCGCAGATAACAACACCTTTTTTAGCCGATGGGAATGCCCCAAAATGGATTTTTTTCCCTAAGGATCGCACATATCGCACCTTCTTTGTGCTTTTGCACAAAAGGAATTTTTCTCGGATGGTCCCAAAGGGGATTGAATGCATTTGGGAGCTCTGTCCATGCAGCTGAGAGCGCCAGTTAGCTTTTTGTGCCTCTGGGAAGGCCCCAAAATGGGGTTTTTTCCACCTTATCGACAAAAGCGGAGACTTTCTACACAATAAACTTTTTTTTCTGATAGCCCCGAGCGATTTGCATTATTATTAGGCCAGTGCGCAGCATTGCGCAGATAACAACACCTTTTGTAGCCTCTGGGAATGCCCCAAAATGGGGTTTTTTCCCTAAGGATCGCACATTTCGCACCTTCTTTGGGCTTTTGCACAAAAGGAATTTTTTGGATGGTCCCAAAGGGATTGAATGCATCTGGGAGCTTTGTGCATGCAGCTGAGATCGCCAGTTAGCTTTTTGAGCCTCTGGGACGGCCCCAAAATGGGGTTTTTTCGACCTTATCGACAAAATCGCAGACTTTCTACACAATAAACTTTTTTTTCTGATAGCCCCGAGGGATTTGCATTATTATTGGGGCAGTGCGCAGCATTGCGCAGATAACAACACCTTTTTTAGCCTCTGGGAATGCCCCAAAAGGGGGTTTTTTCCCTAACGATCGAACATATCGCACCTTCTTTGTGCTTTTGCACAAGAGGAATTTTTTTCGGATGGTCCCAAAGGGATTGAATGCATTTGGGAGCTTTGTGCATGCAGCTGAGAGCGCCAGTTAGCTTTTTGAGCCTCTGGGAAGGCCCCAAAATGGAGTTTTTTTCACCTTATCGACAAAATCGCAGACACTCTGCACAATAAACTTTTTTTTCTGATAGCCCCGAGGGATTTGCATTATTATTGGGCCAGTGCGCAGCATTCCGCAGATAACAACACCTTTTTTAGCCTCTGGGATTGCCCCAAAATGGGTGTTTTTCGCTAAGGATCGCACATATCGCACCTTCTTTGTGCTTTTGCACAAAAGGAATTTTTTTCGGATGGTCCCAAAGGGATTGAATGCATTTGGGAGCTTTGTGCATGCAGCTGAGAGCGCCAGTTAGCTTTTTGAGCCTCTGGGAAGGCCCCAAAATGGGGTTCTTTCCACCTTATCGACAAAATCGCAGACCTTCTACACAATAAAGTTTTTTTTCTGATAGCCCCGAGGGATTTGCATTATTATTGGGCCAGTGCGCAGCATTGCGCAGATAACAACACCTTTTTTAGCCTCTGGGAATGCCCCAAAATGGGGTTTTTTCCATAAGGATCGCACATATCGCACCTTGTTTGTGCTTTTGCACAAAAGGAATTTTTTTGGGATGGTCCCAAACGGATTGAATGCATTTGGGAGCTTTGTGCATGCAGCTGGGAGCGCCACTTAGCTTTTTGAGACCTCTGGGAAGGCCCCAAAATGGGGTTTTTTCCACCTTATCGTTAAAATCGCAGACTTTCTACACAATAAACTTTTTTTTCTGATAGCCCCGAGGGATTTGCATTAATATTGGGCTTGTGCGCAGCATTGCGCAGATAACAACACCTTTTTTAGCCTCTGGGAATGCCCCAAAATGGGGTTTTTTCCATAAGGATCGCACATATCGCACCTTCTTTGTGCTTTTGCACAAAAGGAATTTTTTTGGGATGTCCCAAATGGATTGAATGCATTTGGGAGCTTTGTGCATGCAGCTGGAAGCGCCACTTAGCTTTTTGAGCCTCTGGGAAGGCCCCAAAATGGGGTTTTTCCACCTTATCGACAAAATCGCAGACTTTCTACACAATAAACTTTTTTTTCTGATAGCCCCGAGGGATTTGCATTATTATTGGGCCAGTGCGCAGCATTGCGCAGATAACAACACCTTTTTTAGCCTCTGGGAATGCCCCAAAATGGGGTTTTTTCCCTAAGGATCGCACATATCGCACCTTCTTTGTGCTTTTGCACAAAAGGAATTTCTTTGGGATGGTCCCAAAGGGATTGAATGCATTTGGGAGCTTTGTGCATGCAGCTGAGAGCGCCAGTTAGCTTTTTGAGCCTCTGGGAAGGCCCCAAAATGGGGTTTTTTCCACCTTATCGACAAAATCGCAGACTTTCTACACAATAAACTTTTTTTTCTGATAGCCTCGAGGGATTTGCATTATTATTGGGCCAGTGCGCAGCATTGCGCTGATAACAACACCTTTTTTAGCCTCTGGGAATGCCCCAAAATGGGGTTTTTTCCCTAAGCATCGCACATATCGCACCTTCTTTGTGCGTTTGCACAAAAGGAATTTTTTTTGGATGGTCCCAAAGGGATTGAATGCATTTGGGAGCTTTGTGCATCCAGCTGAGAGCGCCAGTTAGCTTTTTGAGCCTCTGGGAAGGCCCCAAAATGGGGTTTTTTCAACCTTATCGACAAAATCGCAGACTTTCTACACAATAAACTTTTTTTTCTGATAGCCCCGAGGGATTTGCATTATTATTGGGCCAGTGCGCAGCATTGCGCAGATAACAACACCTTTTTTAGCCTCTGGGAATGCCCCAAAATGGGGTTTTTTCCCTAAGGATCGCACATATCGCACCTTCTTTGTGCCTTTGCACAAAAGGAATTTTTTTGGGATGCTCCCAAAGGGATTGAATGCATTTGGGAGCTTTGTGCATGCAGCTGAGAGCGCCAGTTAGCTTTTTGAGCCTCTGGGAAGGCCCCAAAATGGGGTTTTTTCCACCTTATCGACAAAATCGCAGAGTTTCTACACAATAAAGTTTTTTTTCTGATAGCCCCGAGGGATTTGCATTATTATTGGGCCAGTGCGCAGCCTTGCGCAGCCTTGCATAGTTAACAACACCTTTTTTAGCCTCTGGGAATGCCCCAAAATGGGGTTTTTTCCCTAAGGATCGCACATATCGCGCCTTCTTTGTGCTTTTGCACAAAAGGAATTTTTTTCGGATGGTCCCAGAGGGATTGAATGCATTTTGGACCTTTGTGCATGCAGCCTCTGGGAAGGCAAAAAATTGGTTGTTTCCCTAAGGATCGCACATATCGCGCCTTTCTAGACATTAAACTTTTTTTTCTGATAGCCCCGAGGAATTTGCATTATTATTGGGCCAGTGCGCAGCATTGCGCAGATAACAACACCTTTTTTAGCCTCTGGGAATGCCCCAAAATTGGGTTTTTTCCATAAGGATCGCACATATCGCACCTTTTTGTGCTTTTGCACAAAAGGAATTTTTTTGGGATGGTCCCAAAGGGATTGAATGCATTTGGGAGCTTTGTGCATGCAGCTGGGAGCGCCACTTAGCTTTTTGAGCCTCTGGGAAGGCCCCAAAATGGGGTTTTTTCCACCTTATCGACAAAATCGCAGACTTTCTACACGATAAACCTTTTTTTCTAATAGCCCCGACGGATTTGCATTATTATTGGGCCAGTGCGCAGCATTGCGCAGATAACAACACCTTTTTTAGCCTCTGGGAATGCCCCAAAATGGGGTTTTTTCCTTAAGGATCGCACATATCGCACCTTCTTTGTGCTTTTGCACAAAAGGAATTTTTTTGGGATGGTCCCAAAGGGATTGAATGCATTTGGGAGCTTTGTGCATGCAGCTGAGAGCGCCAGTTAGCTTTTTGAGCCTCTGGGAATGCCCCAAAATGGGGTTTTTTCCACCTTATCGACAAAATCGCAGACTTTCTACACAATAAACTTTTTTTTCTGATAGCCCCGAGGGATTTGCATTATTATTGGGCCAGTGCGCAGCATTGCGCAGATAACAACACCTTTTTTAGCCTCTGGGAATGCCCCAAAATGGGGTTTTTTCCCTAAGGATCGCACCTATCGCACCTTCTTTGTGCTTTTGCACAAAAGGAATTTTTTTGGGATGGTCCCAAAGGGATTGAATATATTTGGGAGCTTTGTGCATGCAGCTGAGAGTGCCAGTTAGCTTTTTGAGCCTCTGGAAAGGCCCCAAAATGGGGTTTTTTCCACCTTATCGACAAAATCGGAGACTTTCTACACAATAAACTTTTTTTTCTGATAGCCCCGAGGGATTTACATTATTATTGGGCCAGTGCGCAGCATTGCGCAGATAACAACACCTTTTTTAGCCGATGGGAATGCCCCAAAATGGTGTTTTTTCCACCTTCTCGACAAAATCGCAGAGTTTCTACACAATAAATTTTTTTTTTCTGATAGCCCCGAGGGTTTTGCATTATTATTGGGCCAGTGCGAAGCCATGCGCAGCCTTGCATAGTTAACAACACCTTTTTTAGCCTCTGGGAATGCCCCAAAATGGGGTTTTTTCCCTAAGGTTCGGACATATCGCGCCTTCTTTGTGCTTTTGCACAAAAGTAACTTTTTTCGGATGGTCCCAGAGGGATTGAATGCATTTTGGACCTTTGTGCATGCAGCTGAGAGTGCCAGTTAGCTTTTTTAGCCTCTGGGAAGGCCAAAAATTGGTTTTTTCCCTAAGGATCGCACATATCGCGCCTTTCTAGACGATAAACTTTTTTTCTGATAGCGCCGAGGGATTTGCATTATTATTGGGCCAGTGCGCAGCATTGCGCAGATAACAACACCTTTTTTAGCCTCTGGGAATCCCCCAAAATGGGGTTTTTTCCCTAAAGATCGCACATATTGCACCTTCTTTGTGCTTTTGCACAAAAGGAATTTTTTTCAGATGTCCCAAACGGATTGAATGCATTTGGGAGCTTTGTGCATGCAGCTGAGAGCGCCAGTTAGCTTTTTGAGCCTCTGGGAAGGCCCGCAAATGGGGTTTTTTCCACCTTATCGACAAAATCGCAGACTTTCTACACAATAAACTTTTTTTTCTGATAGCCCCGAGGGATTTGCATTATTAATGAGCCAGTTCGCAGCATTGCGCAGATAACAACACCTTTTTTAGCCTCTGGGAATGCCCCAAAATGGGGTTTTTTCCCTAAGCATCGCACATATCGCACCTTCTTTGTGCTTTTGCACAAAAGGAATTTTTTTGGGATGGTCCCAAAGGGAAAAAATGCATTTGGGAGCTTTGTGCATGCAGCTGAGAGTGCCAGTTAGCTTTTTGAGCCTCTGGGAAGGCCCCAAAATGGGGTTTTTTCCACCTTATCGACAAACTCGCAGACTTTCTACACAATAAACTCTTTTTTTTCTGATATCCCCGAGGGATTTGCATTATTATTGGGCCAGTGCGCAGCATTGCGCAGATAACAACACCTTTTTTAGCCTCTGGGAATGCCCCAAAATGGGGCTTTTTCCCTAAAGATCGCACATATTGCACCTTCTTTGTGATTTTGCACAAAAGGAATTTTTTTCGGATGTCCCAAACGTATTGAATGCATTTGGGAGCTTTGTGCATGCAGCTGAGAGCGCCAGTTAGCTTTTTGAGCCCCTGGGAAGGCCCGCAAATGGGGTTTTTTCCACCTTATCGACAAAATCGCAGACTTTCTACACAATAAACTTTTTTTTCTGATAGCCAGGAGGGATTTGCATTATTATTGGGCCAGTGCGCAGCATTGCGCAGATAACAACACCTTTTTTAGCCTCTGGGAATGCCCCAAAATGGGGGTTTTTCCCTAAGGATCGCACATATCGCACCTTCCTTGTGCCTTTGCACAAAAGGAATTTTTTTTGGATGCTCCCAAAGGGATTGAATGCATTTGGGAGCTTTGTGCATGCAGCTGAGAGCGCCAGTTAGCTTTTTGAGCCTCTGGGAAGGCCCCAAAATGGGTTTTTTCCACTTTATCGACAAAATCGCAGAGTTTCTACACAATAAACTTTTTTTTCTGATAGCCCCGAGGGATTTGCATTATTATTGGGCCAGTGCGCAGCCTTGCGCAGCTTTGCATAGTTAACAACACCTTTTTTAGCCTCTGGGAATGCCCCAAAATGGGGTTTTTTCCCTAAGGATCGCACATATCGCGCCTTCTTTGTGCTTTTGCACAAAAGGAATTTTTTTCGGATGGTCCCAGAGGGATTGAATGCATTTTGGACCTTTGTGCATGCAGCTGAGAGTGCCAGTTAGCTTTTTTAGCCTCTGGGAAGGCCAAAAATTGGTTGTTTCCCTAAGGATCGCACATATCGCGCCTTTCTAGACAATAAACTTTTTTTTCTGATAGCCCCGACGGATTTGCATTATTATTGGGCCAGTGCGCAGCATTGCGCAGATAACAACACCTTCTTTAGCCTCTGGGAATGCCCCAAAATTGGGTTTTTTCCATAAGGATCGCACATATCGCACCTTCTTTGTGCTTTTGCACAAAACGAATTTTTTTGGGATGGTCCCAAAGGGAGTGAATGCATTTGGGAGCTTTTTGCATGCAGCTGGGAGCGCCAGTGAGCTGTTTGAGCCTCTGGGAAGGCCCCAAAATGGGGTTTTTTCCACCTTATCGACAAAATCGCAGAGTTTCTACACAATAAACTTTTTTTTCTGATAGCCCCGAGGGATTTGCATTATTATTGGGCCAGTGCGCAGCATTGCGCAGATAACAACACCTTTTTTAGCCTCTGGGAATGCCCCAAAATGGGGTTTTTTCCCTAAGGATCGGACATATCGCACCTTCTTTGTGCTTTTGCACAAAAGGAATTTTTTTGGGATGGTCTCAAAGGGATTGAATGCATTTGGGAGCTTTGTGCATGCAGCTGAGAGCACCAGTTAGCTTTTTGAGCCTCTGGGAAGGCCCCAAAATGGGTTTTTTTCCACCTTATCGACAAAATCGCAGACTTTCTACACAATAAACTTTTTTTTCTGATAGCCCCGAGGAATTTGCATTATTATTGGGCCAGTGCGCAGCATTGCGCAGATAACAACACCTTTTTTAGCCTCTGGGAATGCCCCAAAATTGGGTTTTTTCCATAAGGATCGCACATATCGCACCTTCTTTGTGCTTTTGCACAAAAGGAATTTTTTTCGGATGGTCCCAAAGGGATTGAATGCATTTGGGAGCTTTGTGCATGCGGCTGAGAGCGCCAGTTAGCTTTTTGAGCCTCTGGGAAGGCCCCAAAATGGGGTTTTTTCCACCTTATCGACAAAATCGCAGCCTTTCTACACAATAAACTTTTTTTTCTGATAGCCCCGACGGATTTGCATTATTATTGGGCCAGTGCGCAGCATTGCGCAGATAACAATACCTTTTTTAGCCTCTGGGAATGCCCCAAAATGGGGTTTTTTCCCTAAGGATCGCACATATCGCACCTTCTTTGTGTTTTTGCACAAAAGGAATTTTTTTCAGATGGTCCCTAAGGGATTGAATGCATTTGGGAGCTTTGTGCATGCAGCTGAGAGCGCCAGTTAGCTTTTTGAGCCATTGGGAAGGCCCCAAAATGGGGTTTTTTCCACCTTATCGACAAAATCGCAGAGTTTCTACAAAATGAACTTTTTTTTCTGATAGCCCCGAGGGTTTTGCACTATTATTGGGCCAGTGCGCAGCCTTGCGCAGCCTTGCATAGTTAACAACACCTTTTTTAGCCTCTGGGAATGCCCCAAAATGGGGATTTTTCCCTAAGGATCGCACACATCGCGCCTTCTTTGTGCTTTTGCACAAAAGTAATGTTTTTCGGATGGTCCCAGAGGGATTGAATGCATTTTGGACCTTTGTGCATGCAGCTGAGAGTGCCAGTTAGCTTTTTTAGCCTCTGGGAAGGCCAAAAATTGGTTTTTTCCCTAAGGATCGCACATATCGCGCCTTTCTAGACAATAAACTTTTTTTTCTGATAGCCCCGAGGGATTTGCATTATTATTGGGCCAGTGCGCAGCATTGCGCAGATAACAACACCTTTTTTAGCCTCTGGGAATGCCCCAAAATTGGGTTTTTCCATAAGGATCGCACATATCGCACCTTCTTTGTGCTTTTGCACAAAAGGAATTTTTTTCGGATGGTCCCAAAGGGATTGAATGCATTTGGGAGCTTTGTGCATGCAGCTGGGAGCGCCACTTAGCTTTTTGAGTCTCTGGGAAGGCCCCAAAATGGGGTTTTTTCCACCTTATCGAAAAAATCGCAGACTTTCTACACAATAAACTTTTTTTTCTGATAGCCCCGAGGGATTTGCATTATTATTGGGCCAGTGCGCAGCATTGCGCAGATAACAACACCTTTTTTAGCCTCTGGGAATGCCCCAAAATGGGTTTTTTTCCCTAAGGATCGCACATATCGCACCTTCTTTGTGCTTTTGCACAAAAGGAATTTTTTTGGGATGGTCCCAAAGGGATTGAATGCATTTGGGAGCTTTGTGCATGCAGCTGAGAGTGCCAGTTAGCTTTTTGAGCCTCTGGAAAGGCCCCAAAATGGGTTTTTTTCCACCTTATCGACAAAATCGGAGACTTTCTACACAATAAACTTTTTTTTCTCATAGCCCCGAGGGATTTGCATTATTATTGGGCCAGTGCGCAGCATTGCGCAGATAACAACACCTTTTTTAGCCGATGGGAATGCCCCAAAATTGGGTTTTTTCCCTAAGGATCGCACATATCGCACCTTCTTCGTGCTTTTGCACAAAAGGAATTTTTTTCGGATGGTCCCAAAGGGATTGAATGCATTTGGGAGCTTTGTGCATGCAGCTGAGAGCGCCAGTTAGCATTTTGAGCCTTTGGGAAGGCCCCGAAATGGGGTTTTTTTCCACCTTATCGACAGAATCGCAGACTTTCTACACAATAAAGTTTTTTTTCTGATAGCCCCGAGGGATTTGCATTATTATTGGGCCAGTGCGCAGCCTTGCGCAGCTTTGCATAGTTAACAACAGCTTTTTTAGCTTCTGGGAATGCCCCAAAATTGGGTTTTTTCCACCTTATCGACAAAATCGCAGACTTTCTACACAATAAACTTTTATTTCTGATAGCCCCGAGGGATTTGCATTATTATTGGGCCAGTGCGCAGCATTGCGCAGATAACAACACCTTTTTTAGCCTCTGGGAATGCCCCAAAATGGGGTTTTTTCCACCTTATCGACAAAATCGCAGAGTTTCTACACAATAAACTTATTTTTCTGATAGCCCCGAGGGTTTTGCATTATTATTGGGCCAGTGCGCAGTCTTGCGCAGCCTTGCATAGTTAACAACACCTTTTTTAGCCTCTGGGAATGCCCCAAAATGGGGTTTTTTCCCTAAGGATCGCACATATCGCGCCTTCTTTGTGCTTTTGCACAAAAGTAATTTTTTTCGGATCGTCCCAGAGGGATTGAATGCATTTTGGACCTTTGTGCATGCAGCTGAGAGTGCCAGTTAGCTTTTTTAGCCTCTGGGAAGGCCAAAAATTGTTTTTTTCCCTAAGGATCGCACATATCGCGCCTTTCTAGACAATAAACTTTTTTTTCTGATAGCCCCGAGGGATTTGCATTATTATTGGGCCAGTGCGCAGCATTGCGCAGATAACAACACCTTTTTTAGCCTCTGGGAATGCCCCAAAATTGAGTTTTTTCCATAAGGATCGCACATATCGCACCTTCTTTGTGCTTTTGCACAAAAGGAATTTTTTTCGGATGGTCCCAAAGGGATTGAATGCATTTGGGAGGTTTGTGCATGCAGCTGGGAGCGCCAGTTAGCTTTTTGAGCCTCTGGGAAGGCCCCAAAATGGGGTTTTTTCCACCTTATCGACAAAATCGCAGACTTTCTACACAATAAACTTTTTTTTCTGATAGCCCCGAGTGATTTGCATTACTATTGGGCCAGTGCGCAGCATTGTGCAGATAACAACACCTTTTTTAGCCTCTGGGAATGCCCCAAAATGGATTTTTTTCCCTAAGGATCGCACATATCGCACCTTCTTTGTGCTTATGCACAAAAGGAATTTTTTTCGGATGGTCCCAAAGGGATTGAATGCATTTGGGAGCTTTGTGCATGCAGCTGAGAGCGCCAGTTATCTTTTTGAGCTTATGGAAAAGCCCCAAAATGGGGTTTTGCACCTTATCGACAAAATCGCAGACTTTCTACACAATAAACTCTTTTTTTTCTGATAGCCCCGAGGGATTTGCATTATTATTGGGCCAGTGCGCAGCATTGCGCAGATAACAACACCTTTTTTAGCCTCTGGGAATGCCCCAAAATGGGGTTTTTTCCACCTTATCGACAAAATCGCAGAGTTTCTACACAATAAACTTTTTTTTCTGATAGCCCCGAGGGTTTTGCATTATTATTGGGCCAGTGCGCAGCCTTGCGCAGCCTTGCATAGTTAACAACACCTTTTTTAGCCTCTGGGAATGCCGCAAAATGGGGTTTTTTCCCTAAGGATCGCACATATCGCGCCTTCTTAGTGATTTTGCACAAAAGTAATTTTTTTCGGATGGTCCCAGAGGGATTGAATGCATTTTGGACCTTTGTGCATGCAGCTGAGAGTGCCAGTTAGCTTTTTTAGCCTCTGGGAAGGCCAAAAATTGGTTTTTTCCCTAAGGATCGCACATATCGCGCCTTTCTAGACAATAAACGTTTTTTTTCTGATAGCCCCGAAGGATTTGCATTATTATTGGGCCAGTGCGCAGCATTGCGCAGATAACAACACCTTTTTTAGCCTCTGTGAATGCCCCAAAATTGGGTTTTTCCATAAGGATCGCACATATCGCACCTTCTTTGTGCTTTTGCACAAAAGGAATTTTTTTCGGATGATCCCAAAGGGATTGATTGCATTTGGGAGCTTTGTGCATGCAGCTGGGAGCGCCACTTAGCTTTTTGAGCCTCTGGGAAGGCCCCAAAATGGGGTTTTTTCCACCTTATCGACAAAATCGCAGACTTTCTACACAATAAACTTTTTTTTCTGATAGCCCCGAGGGATTTGCATTATTATTGGGCCAGTGCGTAGCATTGCGCAGATAACAACACCTTTTTTAGCCTCTGGGAATGCCCCAAAATGGATTTTTTTCCCTAAGGATCGCACATATCGCACCTTCTTTGTGCTTATGCACAAAAGGAATTTTTTTCGGATGGTCCCAAAGGGATTGAATGCATTTGGGAGCTTTGTGCATGCAGCTGAGAGTGCCAGTTAGCTTTTTTAGCCTCTGGGAAGGCCAAAAATTGGCTTTTTCCCTAAGGATCGCACATATCGCGCCTTTCTAGACAATAAACTTTTTTTTCTGATAGCCCCGAGGGATTTGCATTATTATTGGGCCAGTGCGCAGCATTGCGCAGATAACAACACCTTTTTTAGCCTCTGGGAATGCCCCAAAATGGGGTTTTTTCCCTAATTATCGCACATATTGCACCTTCTTTGTGCTTTTGCACAAAAGGAATTTTTTTCGGATGGTCCCAAACGGATTCAATGCATTTGGGAGCTTTGTGCATGCAGCTGAGAGCGCCAGTTAGCTTTTTGAGCCCCTGGGAAGGCCCCAAAATGGGGTTTTTTCCACCTTATCGACAAAATCGCAGACTTTCTACACAATAAACTTTTTTTTCTGATAGCCCCGAGGGATTTGCATTATTATTGGGCCAGTGCGCAGCATTGCGCAGATAACAACACCTTTTTTAGCCTCGGGGAATGCCCCAAAATGGGGTTTTTTCCCTAAGGATCGCACATATCGCACCTTCTTTGTGCCTTTGCACAAAAGGAATTTTTTTCGGATGCTACCAAAGGGATTGAATGCATTTGGGAGCTTTGTGCATGCAGCTGAGAGCGCCAGTCAGCTTTTTGAGCCTCTGGGAAGGCCCCAAAATGGGGTTTTTTCCACTTTATCGACAAAATCGCAGAGTTTCTACACAATAAACTTTTTTTTCTGATAGCCCCGAGGGTTTTGCATTATTATTGGGCCAGTGCGCAGCCTTGCGCAGCCTTGCATAGTTAACAACACCTTTTTTAGCCTCTGGGAATGCCCCAAAATGGGGTTTTTTCCCTAAGGATCGCACATATCGCGCTTCTTTGTGCTTTTGCACAAAAGGAATTTTTTTCGGATGGTCCCAGAGGGATTGAATGCATTTTCGACCTTTGTGCATGCAGCATGGAGTGCCAGTTAGCTTTTTAGCCTCTGGCAAGGCCAAAAATTGGGTTTTTTCCCTAAGGATCGCACATATCGCGCCTTTCTACACAATAAACTTTTTTTTCTGATAGCCCCGAGGGATTTGCATTATTATTGGGCCAGTGCGCAGCCTTGCGCAGCCTTGCGTAGTTAACAACACCTTTTTTAGCCTCTGGGAATGCCCCAAAATGGGGTTTTTTCCCTAAGGATCGCACATATCGCGCCTTCTTTGTGCTTTTGCACAAAAGGAATTTTTTTCGGAGGGTCCCAGAGGGATTGAATGCATTTTGGACCTTTGTGCATGCAGCTGAGAGTGCCACTTAGCTTTTTTAGCCTCTGGGAAGGCCAAAAATTGGGTTTTTTCCCTAAGGATCGCACATATCGCGCCTTTCTACACAATAAACTATTTTTTCTGATAGCCGCGAGGGATTTGCATTATTATTGGGCCAGTGCACAGCCTTGCGCAGCCTTGCGTAGTTAACAACACCGTTTTTAGCCTCTGGGAATGCCCCAAAATGGGGATTTTTCCCTAAGGATCGCACATATCGCGCCTTCTTTGTGCTTTTGCACAAAAGGAATTTTTTTCGGATGGTCCCAGTGGGATTGAATGCATTTGGGAGCTTTGTGGATGCAGCTGAGAGCGCCAGTTAGCTTTTCTAGCCTCTGGGAAGGCCAAAAATTGGGTTTTTCCCTAAGAATCGCACATATCCCGCCTTTCTACACAAGAAACTTTTTCTCCGATAGCCCCGAGGGATTTGCATTATTATTGGGCCAGTGCACAGCCTTGCGTAGTTAACAACACCTTTTTTAGCCTCTGGGAATGCCCCAAAATGGGGATTTTTCCCTAAGGATCGCACATATCGCGCCTTCTTTGTGCTTTTGCACAAAAGGAATTTTTTTCGGATGGTCCCAGAGGGATTGAATGCATTTGGGAGCTTTGTGCATGCAGCTGAGAGCGCCAGTTAGCTTTTTGAGCCTCTGGGAATGCCCCAAAATGGGGTTTTTTCCACCTTATCGACAAAATCGCAGACTTTCTACACAATAAACTTTTTTTCTGATAGCCCCGAGGGATTTGCATTATTATTGGGCCAGTGCGCAGCATTGCGCAGATAACAACACCTTTTTTAGCCTCTGGGAAGCCCCAAAATGGGGTTTTTTCCCTAAGGATCGCACATATCGCACCTTCTTTGTGCTTTTGCACAAAAGGAATTTTTTTGGGATGGTCCCAAAGGGATTGAATGCATTTGGGAGCTTTGTACATGCAGCTGAGAGTGCCAGTTAGCTTTTTGAGCCTCTGGAAAGGCCCCAAAATGGGGTTTTTTCAACCTTATCGACAAAATCGCAGACTTTCTACACAATAAACTCTTTTTTTTCTGATAGCCCCGAGGGATTTGCATTATTATTGGGCCAGTGCGCAGCATTGCGCAGATAACAACACCTTTTTTAGCCTCTGGGAATGCCCCAAAATGGGGTTTTTTCCCTAAGGATCGCACATATCGCGCCTTTCTACACAATAAACTTTTTTTTCTGATAGCCCCGAGGGATTTGCATTATTATTGGGCCAGTGCGCAGCCTTGCGCAGCCTTGCGTAGTTAACAACACCTTTTTTAGCCTCTGGGAATGCCCCCAAAATGGGGTTTTTTCCCTAAGGATCGCACATATCGCGCCTTCTTTGTGCTTTTGCACAAAAGGAATTTTTTTCGGATGGTCCCAGAGGGATTGAATGCATTTTGGACCTTTGTGCATGCAGCTGAGAGTGCCAGTTAGCTTTTTTAGCCTCTGGGAAGGCCAAAAATTGGTTTTTTTCCCTAAGGATCGCACATATCGCGCCTTTCTACACAATAAACCTTTTTTCTGATAGCCCCGAGGGATTTGCATTATTATTGGGCCAGTGCGCAGCCTTACGCAGCCTTGCGTAGTTAACAACACCTTTTTTAGCCTCTGGGAATGCCCCAAAATGGGGTTTTTTCCCTAAGGATCGCACATATCGCGCCTTCTTTGTGCTTTTGCAGAAAAGGATTTTTTTTCGGATAGTCCCAGAGGGATTGAATGCATTTTGGACCTTTGTGCATACAACTGAGAGTGCCAGTTAGCTTTTTTAGCCTCTGGGAAGGCCAATAATTGGGTTTTTTCCCTAAGGATCGCACATATCGCGCCTTTCTACACAATAAACCTTTTTTCTGATAGCCCCGAGGGATTTGCATTATTATTGGGCCAGTGCGCAGCGTTACGCAGCCTTGCGTAGTTAACAACACCTTTTTTAGCCTCTGGGAATGCCCCAAAATGGGGTTTTTTCCCTAAGGATCGCACATATCGCGCCTTCTTTGTGCTTTTGCACAAAAGGAATTTTTTTCGGATGGTCCCAGAGGGATTGAATGCAATCTGGGACCTTTGTGCATGCAGCTGAGAGCGCCAATTAGCTTTTTTCTGCTTTCGGGGGCTAATTCAAGCCCTGAAAAAGTGCAGCACTTTTTAGTATCGCCAAATTCGATAAAAATAGTGCCAAATGGAATGTTTTTTGGTGCCGTAACGGGATCTGGGGTGCTTTTGTGCTGGGGCCGTTGCACGAAGACCAGCACTTTTTTAAGGGACCCACCCCACCCCTCTCAAAACTGAAATTCCCACCTTATCGACAAAATCGCAGCCTTTCTACACAATAAACTTTTTTTTCTGATAGCCCCGAGGGATATGCATTATTATTGGGCCAGTGCGCAGCCTTGCGCAGCCTTGCGTAGTTAACAACACCTTTTTTAGCCTCTGGGAATGCCCCAAAATGGGGTTTTTTCCCTAAGGATCGCACATATCGCGCTTCTTTGTGCTTTTGCACAAAAGGAATTTTTTTCGGATGGTCCCAGAGGGATTGAATGCATTTTGGACCTTTGTGCAAGCAGCTGAGAGTGCCAGTTAGCTTTTTTAGCCTCTGGGAAGGCCAAAAACTGGGTTTTTTCCCTAAGGATCGCACATATCGCGCCTTTCTACACAATACACTTTTTTTTCTGATAGCCCCGAGGGATTTGCATTATTATTGGGCCAGTGGGCAGCCTTGCGCAGCCTTGCGTAGTTAACAACACCTTTTTTAGCCTCTGGGAATGCCCCAAAATGGGGTTTTTTCCCTAAGGATCGCACATATCGCGCCTTCTTTGTGCTTTTGCACAAAAGGAATTTTTTTCGGATGGTCCCAGAGGGATTGAATGCATTTTGGACCTTTGTGCATGCAGCTGAGAGTGCCAGTTAGCTTTTTTAGCCTCTGGGAAGGCCAAAAATTGGGTTTTTTCCCTAAGGATCGCACATATCGCGCCTTTCTACACAATAAACTTTTTTTTCTGATAGCCCCGAGGGATTTGCATTATTATTGGGCCAGGGCGCAGCCTTGCGTAGTCAACAACACCTTTTTTAGCCTCTGGGAATGCCCCAAAATGGGGTTTTTTCCCTAAGGATCGCACATTTCGCGCCTTCTTTGTACTTTTGCACAAAAGGAATTTTTTTTCGGATGGTCCCAGAGGGATTGAATGCAATCTGGGACCTTTGTGCATGCAGCTGAGAGCGCCAATTAGCTTTTTTCTGCTTTCGGGGGCTAATTCAAGCCCTGAAAAAGTGCAGCACTTTTTAGTATCGCCAAATTCGATAAAAATAGTGCCAAATGGAATGTTTTTTGGTGCCGTAACGGGATCTGGGGTGCTTATGTGCTGGGGCCGTTGCACGAAGACCAGCACTTTTTTAAGGGACCCACCCCACCCCTCTCAAAACTGAAATTCCCACCTTATCGACAAAATCGCAGCCTTTCTACACAATAAACTTTTTTTTCTGATAGCCCCGAGGGATTTGCATTATTATTGGGCCAGTGCGCAGCCTTGCGCAGCCTTGCGTAGTTAACAACACCTTTTTTAGCCTCTGGGAATGCCCCAAAATAGGGTTTTTTCCCTAAGGATCGCACATATCGCGCCTTCTTTGTGCTTTTGCACAAAAGGAATTTTTTTCGGATGGTCCCAGAGGGATTGAATGCATTTTGGACCTTTGTGCATGCAGCTGAGAGTGCCAGTTAGCTTTTTTAGCCTCTGGGAAGGCCAAAAATTGGGTTTTTTTCCCTAAGGATCGCACATATCACGCCTTTCTACACAATAAACTTTTTTTTCTGATAGCCCCGAGGGATTTGCATTATTATTGGGCCAGTGCGCAGCCTTGCGCAGCCTTGCGTAGTTAACAACACCTTTTTTAGCCTCTGGGAATGCCCCAAAATAGGGTTTTTTCCCTAAGGATCGCACATATCGCGCCTTCTTTGTGCTTTTGCACAAAAGGAATTTTTTTCGGATGGTCCCAGAGGGATTGAATGCATTTTGGACCTTTGTGCAAGCAGCTGAGAGTGCCAGTTAGCTTTTTTAGCCTCTGGGAAGGCCAAAAACTGGGTTTTTTCCCTAAGGATCGCACATATCGCGCCTTTCTACACAATACACTTTTTTTTCTGATAGCCCCTAGGGATTTGCATTATTATTGGGCCAGTGGGCAGCCTTGCGCAGCCTTGCGTAGTTAACAACACCTTTTTTAGCCTCTGGGAATGCCCCAAAATGGGGTTTTTTCCCTAAGGATCGCACATATCGCGCCTTCTTTGTGCTTTTGCACAAAAGGAATTTTTTTCGGATGGTCCCAGAGGGATTGAATGCATTTTCGACCTTTGTGCATGCAGCTGAGAGTGCCAGTTAGCTTTTCTAGCCTCTGGGAAGGCCAAAAATTGGGTTTTTTCCCTAAGGATCGCACATATCGCGCCTTTCTACACAATAAACTTTTTTTTCTGATAGCCACGAGGGATTTGCATTACTATTGGGCCAGTGCGCAGCCTTGCGCAGCCTTGCGTAGTTAACAACACCTTTTTTAGCCTCTGGGAATGCCCCAAAATGGGGTTTTTTCCCTAAGGATCGCACATATCGCGCCTTCTTTGTGCTTTTGCACAAAAGGAATTTTTTTCGGATGGTCCCATAGGGATTAAATTTATTTTGGACCTTTGTGCATGCAGCTGAGAGTGCCAGTTAGCTTTTTTAGCCTCTGGGAAGGCCAAAAATTGGGTTTTTTCCCGAAGGATCGGACATATCGCGCCTTTCTACACAATAAACTTTTTTTTCTGATAGCCCCGAGGGATTTGCATTATTATTGGGCCAGTGCGCAGCCTTACGCAGCCTTGCGTAGTTAACAACACCTTTTTTAGCCTCTGGGAATGCCCCAAAATGGGGATTTTTCCCTAAGGATCGCACATATCGCGCCTTCTTTGTGCTTTTGCACAAAAGGAATTTTTTTTGGATGGTCCCAGAGGGATTGAATGCATTTTGGACCTTTGTGCATGCAGCTGAGAGTGCCAGTTAGCTTTTTTAGCCTCTGGAAAGGCCAATAATTGGGTTTTTTCCCTAAGGATCGCACATATCGCGCCTTTCTACACAATAAACTTTTTTTCTCATAGCCCCGAGGGATTTGCATTATTATTGGTGTAGCGGCGGGCGACTCTCAAGAGTTTCAAGAGGTGTCGTGGCCGGTCTTGATTCGAATATTTAAGGACTATTCTACGGGCTCGTGATCGAAACACTCAGATGTAGAACACAATTCTTTTATTCCCTTGACATCTAATTGTTGTACAACCATCGAAAGCCGTAAACTGAAATTCGATTAACATAAAATGTATATAAGCTTAAAACTAATTAAAGGTAAATCATTGATTCGTGCAAAACTAGTTAATCACGTGGCAATTTTCCCACAAGTAGCGAAGCACATAAAGGCTAACTTAATTCTAGTTAGAAAGTCTATTGAGATGCGACAGCCTAGTAGGGAGGCCCTAGCAAAGAACTAAACTAACCGATGACTAAAAACAAGGCAAAAACGAAGCTAACACGAAAAGTAACAATGGCGACTTATTTCCGAAAAATCACTATGGCTAAGTCATGCAATTATTTACAAGGCAAAATAAAAGGCGAAAATAAACTTCTAAACTTGATCGAAAACTAAAGGTAGAACTCTTCTCACTTACATATCAGTCCTGCGCTTGCCTCTTGTGGCTTGCTTCTTGTCTTAATTCTTGTTTTCTTACTTCTTTTTAGTGTTCAATACGAAGGCGTGGAATCAACTGCACGACCTTAACTAAATACGTACTTTAAGAGCAGAAAATCAAACAAACGATTTAATTCTTCTTTGTATCAATAAACGGAAACATATGCGGTTAACCCTAGACTACAATAGACCATACAGCGGTCATTACATGGCTCCCCTGAAATTGTTAAATTTCACAAATCTTAACTAAGATGTAACTAGCTTAAAACTACATAGAAAGTTCATGGCTCCTTGGCGGGGATACACCCCGGTTCTTGTTCTAAGTTCATGGCTTCTTGGCGGGGATACATCCCGGTTCTTGTTCCAAGTTCATGGCTCCTTGGCGGGGATACACCCCGGTTCTTGTTCCTCAGTCTCGCTTCCTGTCATCAGCAACACCAGCTTGTGTATTGGCCTCTCTAGCAGTCGTACTGGCTTTGTACGCACGCCCTTTGAGGTGATGTAAGGATCTGCAAGGAGGAGCTGCACTGTGCGCACGTGGCCGTCTTCATCACGGTTGGCCTTTGTGACACGGGCGAGTTGACAGTGATTGCGCGCAAGGCAATCATCTTTGATCAGCACAATGTCGTCATTTCTTAGGTCTCGCTGAGGCTTCAGCCATTTCTGACGTAGCTGAAGGGACTGGAGGAACTCTTTCTTCCAACGACACCAGAACTCATTTGCGAGGTGTTGAACGCGTCTCCAACGTCTTCTTGAATACTTGTCAGCCTCCTGAAATTTTCCTGGAGGTGGAAGTACGATCTTAGATTTCATCGTTAACAGGTGGTTTGGCGTAAGGGGGGCTAAGGAGTCTGGATCTCGTAGGCCATCCACCGTGAG
The DNA here is from genome assembly GCA_964017195.1 of Siderastrea radians. Classification (NCBI taxonomy): domain Eukaryota; kingdom Metazoa; phylum Cnidaria; class Anthozoa; order Scleractinia; family Rhizangiidae; genus Siderastrea; species Siderastrea radians. The sequence goes on from CAXHKT010000105.1 coordinate 148,315, forward strand.
GGGTCTACTGTTGAGGATAGCTTCTGCTTCACACATGAATGTGCTGAGGGACTCATCATCGAGTTGGGTTCCATTATCATCCAGTAGCACCGACAGTACATTACGTACACTTCTTATCTGGCGTTCCCAGACACCTCCCATGTGGCTGGCTGAGGGAACATTCATCTTAAAGCTGAACCAGTCACAATTGTTCTGGAGAAGCTCCTTGCCTATCTTGTCTTGGTCTAGCTCGCTGAGGGCTTCCTTAAGTTCTTTCTTAGCGCCTACGAAGTTTGTACCCTGGTCACTTCTCATCTGTCGAATGGGACCTCGACGACAGATAAAGCGGCGTAGAGCTTGAATAAACGAATCTGTCTCGAGACTGTGCGCGACCTCTAAGTGTATGGCCCTTGATGCCATGCATGTAAAGAGGACGCCGTATCTTTTTAACTCCTTTCTCTTGTCTTTTACGATCCAAGGCCCGAAATAATCCACGGCGCAATACGTGAACGGTGGAGCTTGGTGAAGTCTGTCTTCTGGCAAATCAGACATTTTCTGGGATTGGGCGGGGCCTCGAAGCTTACGACATCTTATACAACTAAGAATGTAGTGCGATACCGAAGAGGTACCGCCGATGATCCAGTAGCCATTTGATCTTAATTCATTGAGCGTTGTTGTTCTTCCCTGATGCTTGCATATCTTGTGGAAGTACTGGACCAGTAGCTTGGTGATATGACCGTCTCTTGGAAATAATATGGGGAACTTGATATCCTCTTTCAGGTTTGCTCGTCTTATACGGCCGCCCACGCGAAGTACACCGTTTTGGTCTAAAAACGGGTCGAGTTTTTGCAGTGATGTTGCATTTCTTGGCATGGATCTTCCTTGGAGATCTTGTAATTCTTGAGTCTTTGACAGTGACTTGATTTCATTCTTAAAGGCCTTGGCTTGGATAGCCTTGATTATAACAGTTTCAGCGTGCTGTAATTCCTCCACTGTTAAAGGGTGACTTTCTGTGTTCCTTTCTCTTTCATTGAGACTTGGTGGACGTTCTCCACACGAAGATCTCCTCTTTTTTTCCACTAGACGTTTCAGTTTCCGTATGTAACGAATGCAGAGCGCAACAGATTTCTTGGCACGAAACCAGTCTGAAAAGTATTCAATGCGATCCACAAGCGTTACTTCTGGTACAGATGCTGCTGTTGCCATGGTGACTCCCCTTTTTACTCCTGGATCTTGTTCGGAGACTTCATCAACAATCATCTCTCTCGTTCTCATTGCATCAGGCCACTGACTTTTTTCTTTCCATAAAAACTCTGGTCCAGAAATCCATTTGGAATTTTGGATTTCTCGGGCACCAAGACCACGTGATGCCTCGTCTGCAGGGTTTGCCTTTGTCTCGACATATCTCCATTGTTTCGGAGAGGTCTTGTCATGAATCTCCTGGACACGATTGGCCACGTAGACGTGGAATCTTCTTGACTCGTTAGCTATGTAGCCAAGTATCACCTTGCTGTCTGTCCAGAAGATTTCTTCGGCGTTTTCCAGCGGTAGCTCTTTTCTTAGTTGCTCACTGACTCTTACAGAGGTTATCGCGGCCGTTAATTCAAGTCTTGGGATGGTCACTGGCTTGAGCGGCGTGACTCTTGATTTTCCAATCACAAACGAGCAGTGAATTTGGCCCTGATCATTGGTAAGTCGTAGGTAGGAGCACTGTCCATACCCCTTGTTACTTGCGTCGGAGAAGTGGTGTAATTCTGTTTTGGTCACGTGACCAAAGTTCTTGGGTTTGTAGCACCTTGCGACGGAGAATTCTTGCAACAGAGGCAGGTCTGACCTCCATTTTTCCCATTTAGCCTTTATTTCGCTCGGAACAGGATCATCCCATCCAGTGTCTTCTTTACACAGCTCTTGTAGTATCTTCTTGCCTTCCAACAGAACGGGAGCCACAAAGCCCAGAGGGTCGAAGATGGAGCTCACGGTTGATAATATCCCTCTTCTTGTGCATGGCTTGTCCTTCAGCGTGATGCGAAAGTTGAAGGAATCGTTTTCGATACACCACTGAATCCCGAGCGCGCGTTCTATTGGAAGAATATCCTGATCCAGATCTAATTTCTTAATATCTTCTGCTCGGTCTTCAACTGGTATGCTTTGGATGACTTCCTTACTGTTGGAAACAAATTTGTGGAGATTAAATCCGCCGCGCTTGCACATTTCCTTTACACTTCTAACAAGCTCCACGGCTTTCTCGACTGTTGGCACTGACTTCAGTCCATCGTCAACGTAGAAGTCACGACGCAGAAATTCAGCGGCGGCTGATCCTACTTTCTCTTCGTTATCGTCGGCTGTGGTCTTCAGAGCGAAATTAGAGCACCCAGGCGATGATGCAGCTCCAAACAGGTGGACTGTCATCCGATATTCTTTTGGTTCTCGCGATGTGTCTCCATCTTCCCACCACAGGAAGCGTAAGAGGTCTCTACACTCCTCCGGCACCTTGACCTGGTAGAACATGGCTTCTATGTCGCACATCACGGCAACTACTTCTTGGCGAAACCGACACAGGACACCCGTTAGATTGTTGGTGAGGTCGGGGCCTTGTAACAGATGCTTGTTCAGTGACTGGCCTTGAAATTGAGCCGAACAGTCGAACACTACGCGTATTTTATCTGGTTTCTTGGGGTGGTATACCCCATGATGCGGGATATACCATACTGCCTTCTTTTCTTCTTGCACCTTGACTTGTGGCACTAACTCGGCATAGCCGCTCTGAATAACTGTGTTCATGAAGGTTACGTAATCCTTTCGGTACTTCGCATCAGACGCAAATCTTCTCTTGAGGGGCTTAAGACGGTGTGAAGCCATCTCTCGATTGTTTGGCAGCTCTGTGTTTGGGTCCTTCAATGGTAGGGGCATTTCGTAATGTCCATCTTCCCGATGGCGTATGCCTTCGTTAACTCTTGCTAAGAATTTTCGGTCATCTTGGGAGAGCGCTTGGTCTCCACTGTTTCTTTCCGAGAAGTCTATTTCGAACATTTCTTTGACTTGATAGGGGTTGATGACCTCCTTCGTTCGTGTGTTGATCACGAACTTGTTGTCGAAGCGTTCGTTCTCTCCGATTTCTTGGGTAATAATTCTGTGACATGTAATTTCCTCATTCTTGACATCGTTTAGCAGTTCCTTGACTGGGGTGACTGGGCCAATGATCCCCCATCCTAGTAGCGTTCTGATGGCGTAGGGGTCATCTCCCTTTCCTGTTATCACCTCACGTGGCTTGATAGCTCGGGGGCAGTTGCATCCAATCAGAATGCCTACTTCTAGTTGTTCTTGGTAGGGAGGGATCTTGTTCTCTATTCTCTGAAGGTGTGGCCACATGCTTGCTGTCTCGGAGCGTGGGATTTGGTTTCTTCTTGAAGGGATACTGTCGCGTGAGTATGACTTAGGAAGCTCTATCTGTACTTTCTTATCGAAGCGCTCAACCACCAAACCATCGACCTTCTGAACCGGTATTTCTGCCTTTCCATGCATGGTGTATAACTTTAGTCTTAGCTCGGGACCCTCTACACCGAGGTCTTTTAGTGTTGACGTTTTAATGAAGGTTGTGTCACTGGCGTTGTCTAAAAGAGCGTACACCAACACCTAGGTTTGCGGGCGGTCCTTGTGATGAAGCCACACAGGGAGAATCATGGAATTGACAACAGTGACATCTGAGGTACTGGCGCAGTTACTGACTGCTTGGACCGTGGATTCGTTGTCTGCATCGCCTTCTTTCGGAGGTTCTTTCTTGTTCTTCGAATCTTCGTGTAGAGACGTAGGATGAAATTTTGCGCATTTCTTGCACTTGAGCCTCGCCTCACAAGACTTCGACAAGTGGCCCTTTTCGAGGCAGCCGAAACACGCACCCTTCGATCTTAGGAAGGCTACTCGCTCTTGGACACTTAGCTTCATATACTCCAGGCATTCTTCTAGACTGTGGTTCCTTTGGCACAACAGGCAACGGGCAGATGGTCGAACCGATTTCTTGCCAGCGTCTCCTCCAGTCGAAGTCAAAAGGCTATTAGCTGAGGGCGGACGCTTCATGCGGCTCTTAAACTGCATACTGGGACCTTCTCGATTTGACTCTTTGTTTCGCTCTCGCCTTAGGTTGTTCGGGGAGAAGACAGGATCTGTTGCTAGTTCAGCCTCTTCCTTCACAAACTCGACGAGGTCACTGAAAGTAACCGTGTTCTTCTTCTTAGCTCTTATATCGCGTGCATGCCTACACCATTTCACACCAGAGTATGATGGTAGTTTTGCGCTGACTTGTATGAGCGTTTCAGTCGAGTTGAGCTCGTCCAGGTATCTCATAGATTTCATGACTTCCTTGCAGCGGATTAGAAAATCGGAGAGGTCTTGTATTCCCGCGCTATCCCCGTCTCGGACTTTAGGCCATTGTCGTAGCTGAGATTTGTACCTTTCGGCGACATTGTAAGGGTTACCGAACCTTTCTGCCAATAACGCCTTCGCTTGGCTGTATCCATCGTCAGTATTTAGCGTCACGAAACCCTTGACGGCCTCATTTGCCTTTCCGGTTGTGTACTTATTGAGAAAGAAGAGTCTGTCCTTATTTGAGTCCACTTTATTCTCGATAATAGCTTCAAATGCCTGTATAAAGGCAGGATAATCCAAAACGTTTCCGTTAAATACTGGCGGTTCTTGTACGGGCAAGGAACTTATCTTCTGTTGATTTGCTATTAAAGCGCTTAATTCGGTTTGTTTTTCTTGTAAATGTATTAACTCTCTAAGGGCGCTTAAATCGTTTAAACTTCGTTCTTCTTTCTTCTCAAGGCCGTTAATTTCGTGCGTGGCTTCCGAAGATTCTTGCGTGACGGATGTGCCTGGTTTTAGCACGTATTTAGGGATGATTGTCGGCGGAAGGTCCCCTTGGGAGTGCCTTTCATCATCAGCATAATCTTTTTTGCCTTCATCTTCATTAATTGATTTCCGGTCGCTAATTGGTTTTATCTTATCTTCCTCTAAGATTCTTTTCATCGCATCCTCTTCGGCATTTGCTAAGGAAATATCCTTCATTAATTGGAGCCTTCTGAGCTCGAGTTCTTGGTCTAGAAATTTCATTTCGACTTCTAGCTTAGCTTTTCTTGTTGCTGCTTCGATTCTCTTAGAGCGAGCTGAGTGAGCTGAAGATCTCGAGGATACGGTTTTTCGTGATTTTTGTGAGGTTTTAGAACGGCCGGAAGTCACGGATTTGGGTTTCGAATTGTCTTGTGCCCTTTCTACAGAGTGAATTCGTTCGGTTAATTTGATTCTACACTCCATGCACTCTCTATCCTGTACGTCAAACCAACGATATGATGCTTCTCTTTCATCTTCGTTCTCCAGAAATTCGTGAAACGCATGATGAGCATCGTTAAACTCTTCTTTTATCTGATCCAGACCATCCCTTTCGAGTTGCAGAACTACCCATGCTGGTTCGCTTGAGTTAATTAAGTTCTTTATTTTTTCAATTTTCTGTCGCAGTTTAGTACTAGCTGCCTTCCTTGTGGAATCGAGAACCTCCCTTCGGTATTCTTTTCCCTTTTCGGTTAGTTTTCTTTCGCGCTTTTCTTTAATCTTGTCGTCTTTCAAATTGCCGGATGCCGCACCCTCGGATTCTTCGCATTTTTCTTGGTTTTCGTGTTTGGCAAGTGATTTTGCAATTTCGTCAGCTTCTATGTTTTCTTCTTTCGAACCTGAGCTCATTGTTTATCCTTTCTTTAGTTCCTTAACGATCTAATCATTTCTTCGACATAGGCGATTGGATGATATTTTACTGTAGCGGCGGGCGACTCTCAAGAGTTTCAAGAGGTGTCGTGGCCGGTCTTGATTCGAATATTTAAGGACTATTCTACGGGCTCGTGATCGAAACACTCAGATGTAGAACACAATTCTTTTATTCCCTTGACATCTAATTGTTGTACAAACATCGAAAGCCGTAAACTGAAATTCGATTAACATAAAATGTATATAAGCTTAAAACTAATTAAAGGTAAATCATTGATTCGTGCAAAACTAGTTAATCACGTGGCAATTTTCCCACAAGTAGCGAAGCACATAAAGGCTAACTTAATTCTAGTTAGAAAGTCTAATGAGATGCGACAGCCTAGTAGGGAGGCCCTAGCAAAGAACTAAACTAACCGATGACTAAAAACAAGGCGAAAACGAAGCTAACACGAAAAGTAACAATGGCGACTTATTTCCGAAAAATCACTATGGCTAAGTCATGCAATTATTTACAAAGCAAAATAAAAGGCGAAAATAAACTTCTAAACTTGATCGAAAACTAAAGGTAGAACTGTTCTCACTTACATATCAGTCCTGCGCTTGCCTCTTGTGGCTTGCTTCTTGTCTTAATTCTTGTTTTCTTACTTCTTTTTAGTGTTCAATACGAAGGCGTGGAATCAACTGCACGAACTTAACTAAATACGTGCTTTAAGAGCAGAAAATCAAACAAACGATTTAATTCTTCTTTGTATCAATAAACGGAAACATATGCGGTTAACCCTAGACTACAATAGACCATACAGCGGTCATTACAATTGGGCCAGTGCGCAGCCTTGCGCAGCCTTGCGCAGTTAACAACACCTTTCTTAGCCTCTGGGAATGCCCCAAAATGGGTTTTTTTCCCTAAGGATCGCACATATCGCGCCTTCTTTGTACTTTTGCACAAAAGGAATTTTTTTCGGATGGTCCCAGAGGGATTGAATGCATTTGGGACCTTTGTACATGCAGCTGAGAGGGCCAATTAGCTTTTTTCTGCTTTCGGGGGCTAATTCAAGCCCTGAAAAAGTGCAGCACTTTTTAGTATCGCCAAATTCGATAAAAATAGTGCCAAATGGAATGTTTTTTGGTGCCGTAACGGGATCTGGGGTGCTTTTGTGCTGGGGCCGTTGCACCAAAACCAGCACTTTTTTAAGGGACCCACCCCAACCCTCTCAAAACTGAAATTCCAACCTTATCGACAAAATCGCAGCCTTTCTACACAATAAACTTTTTTTTCTGATAGCCCCGAGGGATTTGGATTATTATTGGGCCAGTGGGCAGCCTTGCGCAGCCTTGCGTAGTTAACAACACCTTTTTTAGTCTCTGGGAATGCCCCAAAATGGGGTTTTTTCCCTAAGGATCGCACATATCGCGCCTTCTTTGTGCTTTTGCACAGAAGGAATTTTTTTCGGATGGTCCCAGAGGGATTGAATGCATTTGGGACCTTTGTGCATGCAGCTGAGAGCGCCAATTAGCTTTTTTCTGCTTTCGGGGGCTAATTCAAGCCCTGAAAAAGTGCAGCACTTTTTAGTATCGCCAAATTCGATAAAAATAGTACCAAATGGAATGTTTTTTGGTGCCGTAACGGGATCTGGGGTGCTTTTGTGCTGGGGCCGTTGCACCAAAACTAGCACTTTTTTTAGGGACCCAGCCCACCTCTCTCAAAACTGAAATTCCCACCTTATCGACAAAATCGCAGACTTTCTACACAATAAACTTTTTTTTCTGAGAGCCCCGAGGGCTTTGCATTATTATTGGGCCAGTGCACAGCCTTGCGCAGCCTTGCGTAGTTAACAACACCTTTTTTAGCCTCTGGGAATGCCCCAAAATGGGGTTTTTTCCCTAAGGATCGCACAAATCGCGCCTTCCTTGTGCTTTTGCACAAAAGGAATTTTTTTCGGATGGTCCCAGAGGGATTGAATGCATTTTGGACCTTTGTGCATGCAGCTGAGAGTGCCAGTTAGCTTTTTTAGCCTCTGGCAACGCCAAAAATTGGGTTTTTTCCCTAAGGATCGCACATATCGCCCCTTTCTACACAATAAACTTTTTTTTCTGATAGCTCCGAGGGATTTGCATTATTATTGGGCCAGTGCGCAGCCTTGCGCAGCCTTGCGTAGTTAACAACACCTTTTTTAGCCTCTGGGAATGCCCCAAAATGGGGTTTTTTCCTTAAGGATCGCACATATCGCGCCTTCTTTGTGCTTTTGCACAAAAGGTATTTTTTTGGGATGGTCCCAGAGGGATTGAATGCATTTTGGACCTTTGTGCATGCAGCTGAGAGTGCCAGTTAGCTTTTTTAGCCTCTGGGAAGGCCAAAAATTGGGTTTTTTCCCAAAGGATCGCACATATCGCGCCTTTCTACACAATAACCTATTTTTTCTGATAGCCCCGAGGGATTTGCATTATTATTTGGCCAGTGCGCAGCCTTGCACAGCCTTGCGCAGTTAACAACACCTTGTTTAGTCTCTGGGAATGCCCCAAAATGGGGTCTTTTCCCTAAGGATCGCACATATCGCGCCTTCTTTGTGCTTTTGCACAAATGGAATTTTTTTCGGATGGTCCCAGAGGGATTGAGTGCATTTTTTGACCTTTGTGCATGCAGCTGAGAGCGCCAATTAGCTTTTTTCTGCTTTTGGGGGCTAATTCAAGCCCTGAAAAAGTGCAGCACGTTTTGGTAGCGCCAAATTCGATAAAAATAGTGCCAAATGGAATGTTTTTTGGTGCCGTAACGGGATCTGGGGTGCTTTTGTGCTGGGGCCGTTGCACCAAAACCAGCACTTTTTTGAGGGACCCACCCCACCACTCTCAAAACTGAAATTCCCACCCTATCGACAAAATCGCAGACTTTCTACACAATAAACTTTTTTTTCTGATAGCCCCGGGGGATTTGCATTATTATTGGGCCAGTGCGCAGCCTTGCGCAGCCTTGCGCACCCTTGCTTAGTTAACAACACCTTTTTTAGCCTCTGGGAATGCCCCAAAATGGGGTTTTTGCCCTAAGGATCGCACATATCGCGCCTTCTTTGTGCTTTTGCACAAAAGGAATTTTTTTCGGATGGTCCCAGAGGGATTGAATGCATTTTGGACCTTTGTGCATGCAGCTGAGAGTGCCATTTAGCTTTTTTAGCCTCTGGGAAGGCCAAAAATTGGGTTTTTTCCCTAAGGATCGCACATATCGCGCCTTTCTACACAATAAACTTTTTTTTCTGATAGCCCCGAGGGATTTGCATTATTATTGGGCTAGTGCGCAGCCTTGCGCAGCCTTGCGCAGTTAACAACACCTTTTTTAGGCTCTGGGAATGCCCGAAAATGCGGTTTTTTACCTAAGGATCGCACATATCGCGCCTTCTTTGTGCTTTTGCACAAAAGGAATTTTTTTCGGATGGTCCCAGAGGGATTGAATGCATTTGGGACCTTTGTGCATGCAGCTGAGAGCGCCAATTAGCGTTTTTCTGCTTTTGGGGGCTAATTCAAGCCCTGAAAAAGTGCAGCACTTTTTAGTATCGCCAAATTCGATAAAAATAGTGCCAAATGGAACGTTTTTTGGTGCCGTAACGGGATCTGGGGTGCTTTTGTGCTGGGGCCGTTGCACCAAAACCAGCACTTTTTTGAGGGACCCACCCCACCCCTGTCAAAACTGAAATTCCCACCTTATCGACAAAATCGCACACTTTCTAGACAATAAACTTTTTTTTCTGATAGCCCCGAGGGATTTGCATTATTATTGGGCCAGTGCGCAGCCTTGCGCAGCCTTGCGTAGTTAACAACATCTTTTTTAGCCTCTGGGAATGCCCCAAAATGGGGTTTTTTTCTCTAAGGATCGCACATGTCGCGCCTTCTTTGTGCTTTTGCACAAAAGGAATTTTTTTCGGATCGTCCCAGAGGGATTGAATGCATTTTGGACCTTTGTGCATGCAGCTGAGAGTGCAAGTTAGGTTTTTCAGCCTCTGGGAAGGCCAAAAATTGGGTTTTTTCCCTAAGGATCGCACATATCGCGCCTTTCTACACAATAATCTTTTTTTTCTGATAGCCCCCAGGGATTTGCATTATTATTGGGCCAGTGCACAGCCTTGCGCAACCTTGCGTAGTTAACAACACCTTTTTTAGCCTCTGGGAATGCCCCAAAATGGGGTTTTTTCATTAAGGATCGCACATATCGCGCCTTCTTTGTGCTTTTGCACAAAAGGAATTTTTTTCGGATGGTCCCAGAGGGTTTGAATTTATTTTGGACCTTTGTGCATGCAGCTGAGAGTGCCAGTTAGCTTTTTTAGCCTCTGGGAAGGCCAAAAATTGGGTTTTTTCCCTAAGGATCGCACATATCGCGCCTTTCTACACAATAAACTTTTTTTCTGATAGCCCCGAGGAATTTGCATTATTATTGGGCCAGTGCGCAGCCTTGCGCAGCCTTGCGTAGTTAACAACACCTTTGTAGCCTCTGGGAATGCCCCAAAATGGGTTTTTTTCCCTAATGATCGCACATAATGCGCCTTCTTTGTGCTTTTGCACAAAAGGAATATTTTTCGGATGGTCCCAGAGGGATTGAATGCATTTTGGACCTTTGTGCATGCAGCTGAGAGTGCCAGTTAGCTTTTTTAGCCTCTGGGAAGGCCAAAAATTGGGTTTTTTCCCTAAGGATCGCACATATCGCGCCTTTCTACACAATAAACTTTTTTTTGATAGCCGCGAGGGATTTGCATTATTATTGGGCCAGTGCGCAGCCTTGCGCAGCCTTGCGTAGTTAACAACACCTTTTTTAGCCTCTGGGAATGCCCCAAAATGGGGTTTTTCCCTAAGGATCGCACATATCGCGCCTTCTTTGTGCTTTTGCACAAAAGGAATTTTTTCGGATGGTCCCAGAGGGATTGAATGCATTTTGGACCTTTGTGCATGCAGCTGAGAGTGCCAGTTAGCTTTTTTAGCCTCTGGGAAGGCCAAAAATTAGGTTTTTTCCCTAAGGATCGCACATATCGCGCCTTTCTACACAATAAACTTTTTTTTCTGATAGCCCCGAGGGATTTGCATTATTATTGGGCCAGTGCGCAGCCTTGCGCAGCCTTGCGTAGTTAACAACACCTTTTTTAGGCTCTGGGAATGCCCCAAAAGGGGTTTTTTTCCCTAAGGATCGCACATATCGCGCCTTTCTACACAATAAACTTTTTTTTCTGATAGCCCCGAGGGATTTGCATTATTATTGGGCCAGTGCGCAGCCTTGCGCAGCCTTGCGTAGTTAACAACACGTTTTTTAGCCTCTGGGCATGCCCCAAAATGGAGTTTTCTCCCTAAGGATCGCACATATCGCGCCTTCTTTGTACTTTTGCACAAAAGGAATTTTTTTCGGATGGTCCCAGAGGGATTGAATGCATTTTGGACCTTTGTGCATGCAGCTGAGAGTGCCAGTTAGCTTTTTTAGCCTCTGGGAAGGCCAAAAATTGGGTTTTTTCCCTAAGGATCGCACATATCGCGCCTTTCTACATAATAAACTTTTTTTTCTGATAGCCCCGAGGGATTTGCATTATTATTGCGCCAGTGCGCAGCCTTGCGCAGCCTTTCGTTGTTAACAACACCTTTTTTAGGCTCTGGGAATGCCCCAAAATGGGGTTTTTCCCTAAGGATCGCACATATCGCGCCTTCTTTGTGCTTTTGCACAAAAGGAATGTTTTTCGGATGGTCCCAGAGGGATTGAATGCATTTTGGACCTTTGTGCATGCAGCTGAGAGTGCCAGTTAGCTTTTTTAGCCTCTGGCAAGGCCAAAAATTGGGTTTTTTCCCTAAGGATCGCACATATTGCGCCTTTCTACACAATAAACTTTTTTTTCTGATAGCCCCGAGGGATTTGCATTATTATTGGGCCAGTGCGCAGCCTTGCGCAGCCTTGCGTAGTTAACAACACCTTTTTTAGCCTCTGGGAATGCCCCAAAATGGGGTTTTTTCCCTAAGGATCGCACATATCGCGCCTTCTTTGTGCTTTTGCACAAAAGGAATTTTTTTCTGATGGTCCCAGAGGGATTGAATGCATTTTGGACCTTTGTGCATGCAGCTGAGAGTGCCAGTTAGCTTTTTTAGCCTCTGGGAAGGCCAAAAATTGGGTTTTTTCCCTAAGGATCGCACATATCGCGCCTTTCTACACAATAAACTTTTTTTCTGATAGCCCCGAGGGATTTGCATTATTATTGGGCTAGTGCGCAGCCTTGCGCAGCCTTGCGCAGTTAACAACACCTTCTTTAGCCTCTGGGAATGCCCCAAAATGGGGTTTTTTCCCTAAGGATCGCACATATCGCGCCTTCTTTGTGCTTTTGCACAAAAGGAATTTTTTTCGGATGGTCCCAGAGGGATTGAATGCATTTTGGACCTTTGTGCATGCAGCTGAGGGCGCCAATTAGCTTTTTTCTGCTTTTGGAGGCTAATTGAAGCCCTGAAAAAGTGCAGCACTTTTTAGTATCGCCAAATTCGATAAAAATAGTGCCAAATGGAATGTTTTTTGGTGCCGTAACGGGATCTGGGGTGCTTTTGTGCTGGGCCCATTGCACCAAAACCAGCAATTTTTTGAGGGACCCACCCCACCCCTCTCAAAACTGAAATTCCCACCTTATCGACAAAATCGCAGACTTTCTACACAACAAACTTTTTTTTCTGATAGCCCCGAGGGATTTGTATTATTATTGGGCCAGTGCGCAGCCTTGCGTAGTTAACAACACCTTTTTTAGCCTCTGGGAATTGTTTCACTAGCCGCATTACCAAGGATTCAAATGTTACACTGTAAGGTTTATTGCCACGTTTCATACAGTAGGTTATTCGAAAGCTGTCAATAGATTACAATTCGTTAGGGGAGTGAAGAAACATATAATAAATGAATAAAAAGTTACAGCTTACCCATTGGTGTCTGTGGAACGGATCCGCGACTAGTGAAGATGATTAAGTTCGTTCTCTCTAATTATCGTTTATTACGTCGCATAATACGTATTTAAGAAAATGTCAGAAATTGCTTTCGTAGGCCGAAACACTCCCCTCTCTTCTAGAAAGTTGTGCAAGTTAAAAAGTTTAAATAGTAAAGTTACAAAATCGACTTTAGTAAAGTTCATTTAGTCTTTCATTTCGTTTTCGTCCACTGGAACGATGACTATTATCCTCTGAACAGGACGTTCAACCGTTACATAGCCTCCTCCGCGGTATGTCTTTACATGTTCTCCTGGCTTAGTGTTCTTATAGACGATCTCCACTCTGCGTACTCTTCCATCTTTACTCGGTTTGGCTGTGATAACTTTGCCTAGTTTCCAATTTCCTCGAACAAGATTCGAGTCTTGTATCAAGACGAAATCTCCGGCCTTAACATCACGGTGTGCGGTGTGCCACTTCGATTCAATAAGAAGACTAGGAAAATAATCGCGCGTCCATTTTCTCCAGAAGCTCTTCACTATATTCTGGACAAATTCAAATCTGTGACGAGGGTTTGTTGTTTCCCTAAAGGGTCCGCTTGGAACTCGTGAAGTAGATCTTCCAAGTAATAGGTCGTTCGGACTTAAATATACGCCATCATCTGTATCAGTTGGGTGCTTACCAATTGGTCTTTCGTTTATCAAGTTACCAAATTCAAAGCAGGCTGTCTGTAATTCAGAGAATGTCATGATGTTATCTCCGATTGCGATGTTTAAGCCTCGTTTGACGGAACGTATTAATGCTTCGGATGTGCCATTGTACCAAGGGGCGTCGGCAGGTGAGAATTCCCATTGTAGGCCCTCTGTTACTCCGAATTCGAGTAATTCGTCCCAATTCCAGTTCTTCGTTATATCTTTGAGCTCTTTATCAGCAGCTACTAATTGTGGTCCGTTGTCAGAATACAACTTTGCTGGATACCCTCTCAATGATACAAATCTTCTGAGTACTAATAGAAATGTTTCCGTGCTGTAGTCCGGTGCTAGATCTAAGTGAACTGCTCGAGTGCACATGCAGTTGAATATCACTCCGTAACATTTCCCATAGGTTCTTCGCTTCACTTCATCTCTGATTTTGAAAGGTCCAAAGAGATCTATACCTGTATAGTGCCAAGGTGGGGAGGGTTTCAATCTCTCCTCTGGTAGTTTTCCCATCTTTTGTTGGCAAAGCTGTTTATCTATCTTCTTGCAGATTACGCAGTTGTATTTGATGGACCTCACCATACGTTGGATATTTGTAACCCAAAATCGTGCTCTTATCTTGCTTACTGTAGATGATACCCCATGATGCCCTCTTTTGTGTATATATTCAGTATATAACCTTGCAAAGCGATGCTCGTATGGTAGCAAAATTAAATCGTTCTTATTGTAGCTTATCTCGAGCCACTTTTCAACTCTGCCGCCTACAACTATTATGCCATCCTCTCGCGTCCGTGGACATAGTCTTTTGAATCTTCCTTTTTCCATGTCCGCTGTTAACAATTTTTGACATCGAAGTATCCAGAATCTTTCTGCTCTGTCTATATCTTCTGGCGTTAATGGACTAGTTACGTTCTTTAAGGAAGGTCGAGGTTTTCGTTTGTACAAGGACAATACCCTTGCAGTCACTCTGATTAGCTTAGTGTAGTTGGAATATCTGTTTATGTCAATTCTTGCTTCTAAGCTATCTTCAGATTTAGCTTCAGCTAACATAACTGTTTTTATTTGTTCTGGTAACTCTTTCTGATAATTTGGCTTGCATATCGGCCACTCATGTTCAGGAAATCTAAGGAATTCTGGACCGGTTTGCCAGATGCTATTCAATCCAATCTCTGCCGGTTTCCTTCCTCGTGTAATCCAATCCGCTATGTTATTCTTACTCTCTACCCAATACCAATCATCTTTGTTGGTTCCCTGTTGGATCTCGCCAATACGTGTGGCGGCGAAAGTATTAAAGCCATATGATTCCTTCTGAACCATTCCGTACACTATTTGTGAGTCAACGATGTGGTAGAATTTAGTAAATTTGTACCTCGATTCCTTTTCTATAAATGTCTTGAGTCTTTTATTCAGAACTGCTCCACATAATTCGACTCGGTCAATAGACATTTTCTTCACAGGGGAAAGTCGATTTTTCGATATGATCAATCTGTTGTCTGTGGTGTTCCACCTGGCGTAAGCGCATGCGCCGTAAGCTACTTCTGATCCGTCACTACATATCACTAAAATTGGATCCCCTCTTGCATTTGCGGGTTTGATACATCTCTCAAAGACTTCTTGTTCCATGTTTGGAAGATCATCAAAGAAGTTCATCCATTCTTTCTTAAGCATATCAGGAATTCGATCATCCCAGTCAGATTTGTTTTCGCTTATCCACAAACTTCTCATCAAGCCTTTAGCCCTGATTGTAAATGGAGTGGCGAGTCCCATCGGATCATAAATGCGATTGACTTGAGATAAGACAATTCTTTTTGTAAGTTTGATGTCTTGTGAGCTCGTTATATCAATTCCTTGGGGTGGAGGTCTTTTCCTTTTACTCTTCATCTGTAAATCGAATTTAACGCGAAAACACAACTGATCCGTACGCGGATTCCATACAACTCCAAGAACCTTTTCCGTGGGTTCGTTTGAATCGCCTCTCAAGGTGAGCGTCAGATTTTCTTCAGTGTCATCTTTTGACATTATCCATTCTTTTATGCGAAATCCTCCCTTGATCAAGAGTTCTTCAATAGCTTCTGTTAGTTGTTTAGCTAACTTAGTGTCATCGACGCTCTCAATTATGTCATCCATGTAGGAGTTTTCCTTTATAATCTGAGCTGCTTGGGGATGAGATTCGATACCCATTTGTGCTGTTTTTCTCATAGCAACGGTTGCTATCGCTCCGGAAGGTCTGTCGCCAAAGGACACTCTTTGTATCACGTAAGTGTCAGGTTCTCTTGCCGTGTTCATGTCTCTCCATAGGAAACGATGAGTATGTTGTTCAACGACCTTAGTTTTTACAGTATGATACATCTTGCTGACATCTCCAATGAATGCAACACGATTTTCATGAAATCTTATGAGTATTCCTAATAGGTTATTCAAGAGGTCTGGTCCCTTTGCCCAATATTCGTTTAGAATATGGCCCATATAGCTAGCACTGCTATTGAAGACGATGCGGACAGGTGTGGATTTTGAATCAGTTTTCAAGACCTCGTGATGCGAGATGTAATGCACTGGCCCGTTATACTTTGTTATTTCTTCAGTGTTTAGTTTACGAACTACATCTCTGTCGATCATATCTTGTATCTGTTGTTGGTACACTTTCGCGTGATCTGGATTTTTGCGCAGACGTTGTTCTGTACACCGCGCTGCAGCGGCCGCAGACGTTGTTCTGTTGACATCAATCTTCCATACGCGGCTCTTTTGTTGTCCGGGAGGTTATGCGGGTCTTTAATCCATGGGTAGGTAGTTATCCATAGATTCTCTTGTGAATTATATTCAAGATTATTCTCGATAAGATTCAATTCCTTTTCTTCTTTGAGCGTATAATTCTTACTGCCTGGTGGGCATTTCCCACATTTACAGCCGCCGCAGCGCGGTGTACACTCCACACCCAGATTTTCTATTTTGTAGAAATCGCTTAACTCGATTCCTCTTACATGATTTACATGTGCTACATTGTATTTGAAACATTCTGCATTTTCTTCAATTGCTGGGTGTGTCCCACCGATACAGAAACCAAAGCGATTCTTTAGCAACAGGAGGTGTCCCGAGCGATTTTGCATTTCTGGATGCAATCCTGCATAGTCATATCCTATCAACACGTCGATGGTTCCAGTTGGTCGTTCTATGTCCTTCTTTGGGACGTCAAAAATATGGAGTATTCCATCGATCTTGATTTTGCGGATGTTAGATGTTTTTTGGTCGATTCCATAAACTTCAATGAGGGTCTGATGTCCTTGCAAATCAATAAGTGGTAATGTGTACTTCTTCGTCGTGATATCCTTTTTCTCTGCTCCAACCTTTACAAGTGACAGCTGAACTGTTGTACCATGCAAATTTTTGCGCTTTGGCTGTCTTGTTCGTAATAAAACTAAGCGAAGATGCATTATCCCACATAACATTGAGCCAATTTGCGTGCGTTTTTATGCGTTGTATCTGTAAGAGGCATGTGGTCTTACTACTGATTCTCGAACACGTGTTTGTGGTGCCAGAGACTTCTTCTTCTTGATCATCCTCGCCGGTTATTTGGGGTGTTCCTTTTATTCTCGTGAAGAGTTCGGTGATGGAATACCTTGCAATTATCAATTCCACATTCTTTCTTCTTTTTGCACTGAACCCAGCGATGGCCTGGTTTCAGGCACGAAAAGCATGCAAGCTTATCCTTTACAACATCCTTTCTCTGTTGAACAGGTTTAGCTAGATAATTTCTACACTCGTAAGTGGAATGCTTCGCGTTACCATGCACAAGCCAATATTTTGCCGTTGGCGATGGTCTCCCATCTGATAAATGGGTTGCGCCTCGTACTTGAGGTGTGCCTGCTGATCTTAAGTCAGATGCGTCATATTCTATGGCACGTTTTTGATCCAATAGAAAATCGAGGAGACTCGGAAATTTGTCAGTTTTGTCGACTGTACTTTTGCGTGAGCTAACAAGCCTAGCCCATTCCTTTCTGGGAAGGCCAAAAATTGGGTTTTTTCCCTAAGGATCGCACATATCGCGCCTTAATTTCTACACAATAAACTTTTTTTTCTGATAGCCCCGAGGAATTTGCATTATTATTGGGCCAGTGCGCAGCCTTGCGCAGCCTTGCGTAGTTAACAGCACCTTTTTTAGCCTCTGGGAATGCCCCAAAATGGGGTTTTCTCCCTAAGGATCGCACATATCGCGCCTTCTTTGTGCTTTTGCACAAAAGGAATTTTTTTCGGATGGTCCCAGAGGGATTGAATGCATTTTGGACCTTTGTGCATGCAGCTGAGAGTGCCAGTTAGCTTTTTTAGCCTCTGGCAACGCCAAAAATTGGGTTTTTTCCCTAAGGATCGCACATATCGCGCCTTTCTACACAATAAACTTTTCTTTCTGATAGCCCCGAGGGATTTGCATTATTATTGGGCCAGTGCACAGCCTTGCGCAGCCTTGCGTAGTTAACAACACCCTTTTTAGCCTCTGGGAATGCCCCAAAATAGGGTTTTTTCCCTAAGGATCGCACATATCGCGCCTTCTTTGTGCTTTTGCACAAAAGGAATTTTTTTCGGATGGTCCCAGAGGGATTGAATGCATTTTGGACCTTTGTGCATGCAGCTGAGAGTGCCAGTTTGCTTTTTTAGCCACTGGGAAGGCCAAAAATTGGGTTTTTTCCCCTAAGGATCGCACATATCGCGCCTTTCTACACAATAAACTTTTTTTTCTGATAGTCCCGAGGGATTTGCATTATTATTGGGCCAGTGCGCAGTCTTGCGCAGCCTTGCGTAGTTAACAACACCTTTTTTAGCCTCTGGGAATGCCCCAAAATGGGGTTTTTTCCCTAAGGATCGCACATATCGCGCCTTCTTTGTGCTTTTGCACAAAAGGAATTTTTTCGGATGGTCCCAGAGGGATTGAATGCATTTTGGACCTTTGTGCATGCAGCTGAGAGTGCCAGTTAGCTTTTTTAGCCTCTGGGAAGGCCAAATATTGGGTTTTTTCCCTAAGGATCGCACATATCGCGCCTTTCTACACAATAAACTTTTTTTTCTGATAGCCCCGAGGGATTTGCATTATTATTGGGCCAGTGCGCATCCTTGCGCAGCCTTGCGCAGTTAACAACGCCTTCTTTAGCCTCTGGGAATGCCCCAAAATGGGTTTTTTTCCCTAAGGATCGCACATATCGCGCCTTCTTTCTGCTTTTGCACAAAAGGAATTTTTTTCGGATGGTCCCAGAGGGATTGAATGTATTTGGGACCTTTGTGCATGCAGCTGAGAGCGCCAATTAGCTTTTTTCTGCTTTTGGGGGCTAATTCAAGCCCTGAAAAAGTGCAGCACTTTTTAGTATCGCCAAATTCGATCAAAATAGTGCCAAATGGAATGTTTTTTGGTGCCGTAACGGGATCTGGGGTGCTTTTGTGCTGGGGCCGTTGCACCAAAACCAGCACTTTTTTGAGGGACCCACCCCACCCCTCTCAAAACTGAAATTCCCACCTTATCGACAAAATCGCAGACTTTCTACACAATAAACTTTTTTTTCTGACAGCCCCGACGGATTTGCATTATTATTGGGCCAGTGCGCAGCCTTGCGCAGCCTTGCGTAGTTAACAACACCTTTTTTAGCCTCTGGGAATGCCCCAAAATGGGGTTTTTTCCCTAAGGATCGCACATATCGCGCCTTCTTTGTGCTTCTGCACAAAAGGAATTTTTTTCGGATGGTCCCAGAGGGATTGAATGCATTTTGGACCTTTGTGCATACAGCTGAGAGTGCAAGTTAGCTTTTTTAACCTCTGGGAAGGCCAAAAATTGGGTTTTTTCCCTAAGGATCGCACATATCGCGCCTTTCTACACAATAAACTTTTGTTTTTATATAGCCCCGAGGGATTGAATGCATTTTGGACCTTTGTGCATACAGCTGAGAGTGCAAGTTAGCTTTTTTAGCCTCTGGGCAGGCCAAAAATTGGTTTTTTTCTCTAAGGATCGCACATATCGCGCCTTTCTACACAATAAACTTTATTTTCTGATAGCCCCGAGGGATTTGCATTATTATTGGGCCAGTGCGCAGACTTGCGCAGCCTTGCGTAGTTAACAACACCTTTTTTACCCTCTGGGAATGCCCCAAAATGGGGTTTTTTCCTCTAAGGATCGCACATATCGCGCCTTCTTTGTGCTTTTGCACAAAAGGAATTTTTTCGGATGGTCCCAGAGGGATTGAATGCATTTTGGACCCTTGTGCATGCAGCTGAGTGTGCCAGTTAGCTTTTTTAGTCTCTGGGAAGGCCAAAAATTGGGTTTTTTCCCTAAGGATCGCACATATCGCGACTTCTTTGTGCTTTTGCACAAAAGGAATTTTTTCCGGATGGTCCCAGAGGGATTGAATGCATTTTGGACCTTTGTGCATGCAGCTGAGAGTGCCAGTTAGCTTTTTTAGCCTCTGGGAAGGCCAAAAATTGGGTTTTTTCCCTAAGGATCGCACATATCGCGCCTTTCTACACAATAAACTTTTTTTTCTGATAGCCCCGAGGGATTTGCACTATTATAGGGCCAGTGCGCAGCCTTGCGCAGCCTTGTGCAGCCTTGCGCAGTTAACAACATCTTTTTTAGGCTCTGGGAATGCCCCAAAATGGGTTTTTTTCCCTAAGGATCGCACATATCGCGCCTTCTTTGTGGTTTTGCACAAAAGGAATTTTTTTCGGATGGTCCCAGAGGGATTGACTACATTTGGGACCTTTGTGCATGCAGCTGAGAGCGCCAATTAGCTTTTTTCTGCTTTTGGAGGCTAATTCAAGCCCTGAAAAAGTGCAGCACTTTTTAGTTTCGCCAAATTCGATCAAAATAGTGCCAAATGGAATGTTTTTTGGTGCCATAACGGGATCTGGGGTGCTTTTGTGCTGGGGCCGTTGCACCAAAACCAGCACTTTTTTGAGGGACCCACCCCACCCCTCTCAAAACTGAAATTCCCACCTTATCGACAAAATCGCAGACTTTCTACACAATAAACTTTTTTTTCTGATAGCCCCGAGGGATTTGCATTATTATTAGGCCAGTGCGCATCCTTGCGCAGCCTTGCGCAGTTAACAACGCCTTCTTTAGCCTCTGGGAATGCCCCAAAATGGGGTTTTTTCCCTAAGGATCGCACATATCGCGCCTTCTTTGTGCTTCTGCACAAAAGGAATTTTTTTCGGATGGTCCCAGAGGGATTGAATGCATTTTGGACCTTTGTGCATACAGCTGAGTGTGCAAGTTAGCTTTTTTAACCTCTGGGAAGGCCAAAAATGGGGTCTTTTCCCTAAGGATCGCACATATCGCGCCTTTCTACACAATAAACTTTTGTTTTCTGATAGCCCCGAGGGATTGAATGCATTTTGGACCTTTGTGTATACAGCTGAGAGTGCAAGTTAGCTTTTTTAGCCTCTGGGCAGGCCAAAAATTGGGTTTTTTCTCTAAGGATCGCACATATCGCGCTTTTCTACACAATAAACTTTTTTTTCTGATAGCCCCGAGGGATTTGCATTATTATTGGGTCAGTGCGCAGACTTGCGCAGCGTTGCGTAGTTAACAACACCTTTTTTACCCTCTGGGAATGCCCCAAAATGGGTTTTTTTTCTCTAAGGATCGCACATATCGCGCCTTCTTTGTGCTTTTGCACAAAAGGAATTTTTTCGGATGATCCCAGAGGGATTGAATGCATTTTGGACCTTTGTGCATGCAGCTGAGTGTGCCCGTTAGCTTTTTTAGCCTCTGGGAAGGCCAAAAATTGGGTTTTTTCCCTAAGGATCGCACATATCGCGACTTCTTTGTGCTTTTGCACAAGAGGAATTTTTTTCGGATGGTCCCAGAGGGATTGAATGCATTTTGGACCTTTGTGCATGCAGCTGAGAGTGCCAGTTAGCTTTTTTAGCCTCTGGGAAGGCCAAAAATTGGGTTTTTTCCCTAAGGATCGCACATATCGCGCCTTTCTACACAATAAACTTTTTTTCTGATAGCCCCGAGGGATTTGCATTATTATTGGGCCAGTGCGCAGCCTTGCGCAGCCTTGCGCAGTTAACAACATCTTTTTTAGGCTCTGGGAATGCCCCAAAATGGAGTTTTTTCCCTAAGGATCGCGCACATATCGCGCCTTCTTTGTGCTTTTGCACAAAAGGAATTTTTCTCTGATGGTCCCAGAGGGATTGACTACATTTGGGATATTTGTGCATGAAGCTGAGAGCGCCAATTAGCTTTTTTCTGCTTTTGGGGGCTAATTCAAGCCCTGAAAAAGTGCAGCACTTTTGAGTATCGCCAAATTCGATAAAAAAAGTGCCAAATGGAATGTTTTTTGGTGCCGTAACGGGATCTGGGGTGCTTTTGTGCTGGGGCCGTTGCACCAAAACTAGCACTTTTTTGAGGGACCCACCCCACCCCTCTCAAAACTGAAATTCCCACCTTATCGACAAAATCGCAGACTTTCTACACAATAAACTTTTTTTTCTGATATCCCCGAGGGATTTGCATTATTATTGGGCCAGTGCGCAGCCTTGCGCAGCCTTGCGTAGTTAACAACACCTTTTTTAGCCTCTGGGAATGCCCCAAAATGGGGTTTTTTCCCTAAGGATCGCACATATCGCGCCTTCTTTGTGCTTTTGCACAAAAGGAATGTTTTTCGGATGGTCCCAGAGGGATTGAATGCATTTTGGACCTTTGTGCATGCAGCTGAGAGTGCCAGTTAGCTTTTTTAGCCTCTGGGAAGGCCAAAAATTGGGTTTTTTCCCTAAGGATCGCACATATCGCGCCTTTCTACACAATAAACTTTTGTTTCTGATAGCCCCGAGGGCTTTGCATTATTATTGGGCCAGTGCGCAGCCTTGCGCAGCCTTGCGTAGTTAACAACACCTTTTTTAGCCCCTGGGAATGCCCCAAAATCACGCCGGGCCAGCGCGCGTCACAAAGCTGCATTGCAATGTTTTCAAAAATGGCGGCGGAATTCGAAATTTTCGAGAGAAGACTGGGGACGAGTAAGGTTTTGGTATAAAAAGAGGGTCCTCATGCCTTCTGGGAAAGCTTTCGTTTTTCATTCACAAAAGAATTTGGTAGCTTGTTCCTTCAGCTTTCAGAAGATACCAAACATGTGGCGTAGAAAGTCCGTTCTTCGATAACAAAACCAAGAGCTTTGTTGGTCAAATATGGCGTAGATTCGCTCGACATAAAAAAGGTAAGTTTTTGGCTCGGAAAGAATTTAACAGTTTTCCAAACAACAGCATTTCAAAGAAATATTTTACATCTTTGAGACATGGAGAAAAATCGTATCGTTTTTGTTTTGCTGAATTTTAGCTTATATCTGAATACCCGGGTAAACTCCATAACAGTGTCTTGTATATTGCACTAGGTGAACTGTGCGACACTACAAAAGAATCAATCGAGGTCTATTTTTCCAAAGGAATCAAAGTGCCTAGGGGAAATGCTAAAGTTGTAGTGAGTATGGATAAGCCTTTTACTATCTCTTATTTGAAGAAGAAACAACAGGTTATGCTGAAATGCCACTACAGCTTCACAAATCAATACGGATACACATTTGAAACTTAACACTGAGTACAATGTATGACTGTGCAGCTGAGCAGATTGAGTAAAGCTGAAAAGAATTTAACAGTTTTCCAAACAACAGCATTTCAAAGAAATATTATACATCTTTGAGACATGGAGAAAAATCATATCGTTTTTGTTTTGCTGAATTTTAGCTTATATCTGAATACCCGGGTAAACTCCATAACAGTGTCTTGTATATTGCACTAGGTGAACTTTGGCATTATGCCACACAATAAGAACAGTCGATTCGATGTCAGTGCCTTCATGAAGGCCCGAAAGGAAGCAAGGCAGGAAGCAGTGAATCAGTGTAGAACATTGAAGGCAGAGCTCAGCAAAAACACGAGGAAAATTAATAGACTAAAATCAAAGGTTAGTTATGTTAGTCAGTGAGGAAATACATGTAGTTATTGAGTTATATTAATTAACTGATCAAACACTGATAGGTTATGTTAACAAGCAACAGAATATTATGTGTTGTGTATTTAAGTACATTAGGTGTAAAATATAAATTAAGCTTAATAGATTACATGTAGTTAGCTATTTAGGTAGCTAGTTATTTTGCTCTCTTAACGGACACTCTCGTAAGCGGACAGCTCTACTTATGGCCACCTTGTTTGAAACACCGTTTTTACTCCAATACAAACTCTGTATTATTACATTCTCATAAGCGGGCATTCCCGTTAGCAGCCGCAGACACTTTCAGAGGTCACGACTTAGAATTTTTCTTTCTGTTTAAGCTCCCATTTAAGCAGACACCCCAAAGAAAATCTTCTGCATCTTGTTCTTATCAATCAACTTCATATGCCGTTCGACACAATGATTTTAAAGTAATTACAGTACAGTATTTCAGTGCTTGTTTTATTGTCATCATCGCCCGTCCGGTTATTGTTAGCTGGACAAGCTCCCTTAAGCGGCCTTTTATCCCCCACACCTCTAGTGGCCACTTACGAGAACCATTCTCGTAAGCGGCCAGCTCCAGTTAAAGACACTTTTTTCGTGACCTGAGGGTGTCCTCTTACAAGAGCTTCAACTGTATTGATAAATACTTCTGATTTGTTCATCATTTCTGGAAAATGCTACATAAATAAATTGCCACTTGTAATAATTAATTAATTGATAGCTGTAAGCTTTTGTTTTATTTGTGGAATGAATATTTTGGAAGTGAATGATTAATTTAATTTTTTGCTACCTAAAGGTCAGTGATTCAGGAGAAATTTTGAGAGACTTGACTGGTGAAACTCAAAATGTTCAGGTTAGTATAATAGTCTTCACTATAAGATAATTTTTCAGTGCTGTATCGAAAAGGGGGTAATGAAGTATTTTTCTTTGCAGTTACAACCAGTGAACAGTGATATTAGTTCACGAACAAGACCCCCAACTATTTTGGTGGATGGGAAATCAAATATGCAACCAAGAACAGCAGCGAAAAGACGTCATGAAACAATAAAAACTGCTTCCACAATCCATGGAGGTTCTGAGAATAACTTAACACCAGCCTTTGACGGGATGTTTGACACCTTAGCGAAACGATGTAAAATAGACAAAATGAAAGATTATGTTTTAAGTCAGAAAACCTTAACAAAGAAGGTAGTCTCAGCTGCATTTAAGGAAAATTCAAAAGCTTTTGTAAGTTCACCAGAAAATGTAAAGAGAAGCATTGCAGTTTTCTATAGTAGTGGGGTAATGGGCAAGCGGAAATATAAGTCTGTAAGACTTGCATTATCAATGAAAAAAAAGGAAAAAATGGGAAATGGGAGGTCAGCTATTACTATGATGCCAAACTGCCCAATTCCAAAACTGCTGCCCTATAACAAGCTCGTCAAAGAAATCAACCAAGTCAGTATTGGAAATGTGTACAAACTAGAAGACCAGTTTCAAGGAGTTATGGAAGATGAAACAACACAAGGTTGCTTTCGAAAGTTAATTGAGTATTTGCCACGCTTAGCAAAGTTTTACCTCAGTAAAGACAGAAAGGAAACCCTTCAGTGGTATGGCAAAACTGAGGGTACTTTTTTATTTGCAGTGGGTGGGGATGGCTGCCCATTTGGGAAGAATGAAAGTGCATGTTCCTTTTTGTTAAGTTTTATTAATGTGGGTAAGAGGGTTGCATCAAGCAATGACAACTTTATTATTTTTGGGGGTAATTGTGAGGAAACTTCGCCAGTTGTGCGCAAGTACTGTCAGTTCTTGTGCAAAGAAATTAGTGAGGTAGAGAAAAAAGTCTTTGAAATTGAGGGCTTCCATGTAACTTTCAAATGTGCAGAATTGCCAAATGACATGAAGACGTTGGCTATGCTGGGGGGTGAACTACCCAATAGCGCAAGATTTTTCTCAACTTTTGCAAATGTTTCAAAAGAAAACTGTAGTGACTTAAAAGGGGCATTTTTATCCCAGGGAGGTACTATCCAGCCACCAAGGACACAGACCACGTGGAAGCCTTGGAAGTATGAAGAGAGAATCAAAATTGCAAATGAGGTAGAGAAATTTAAAGAATCCTTGTCCAAGCAACAACTTAAGGAGAAAACGTTTCGAAGCAAAGTCACAGAATTTATTGCACGTAAGAAGAGTCGGCAAGAATATGTGCCTTTAATTGGGAAATTGATTGATCTCGCCCATGTGGAGCCTTTACATATTAAGAATAATGGCTGGCAGTATTTTTTTAAGGGGGTTCTGAAAGAGGCAGTTGGAAAATCAAATCTTCCAGACAGCTGCAAAAAGTTTGCAGACATTCCAAATGATAGCATTTTTTCTAGGGTTGTAACTGCACTGCAGTTTGAGGTAAATGCCAAATGTTTGGCAAGAAAGGTAAAGAAGTGGTATGACGAAACACAGGGTAAGGGTCAGGATCTCCAGTATAGATTTACTGGAAAAGATTCCAGGCTACTTTGCCACAATTTTATGAGATTGATTAAATGGCTTAGTAGTGAAAATGATTCCCACCAACAAAGGAAAACAGTTCTGATTTTTGCATACCTTGGACTGAGACTAAGGGATTGTGTCTCGCTTTTCTGTAGGTTTGATATTACCGTTGAACAGCTTACAGAGCTGAGCATTAGTGCTCATGATTATTATCGGGTGAATGCATTGTTTCTCCCTACCTCTGTAAATCCTACGGTGTGGACAATTGGACACATCATTCCTGCCCACACTAAAGAGGTACATGAGAAATATGGGCAAGGGCTTGGTATCGTAACAATGGAAGGGAGAGAGGCAAAACATATTGCTTTGAAAAAACTAAGCGAAAATACATTTCATAAAAGGCGCTGGTATGAGATTTTCAAGCACGAGTTTGTTATGTTAGTGTGGCTTCCTGAACAAGGGTTCAACCTTAGTACATACAAGCATACTGCTGTATACATCCCAGACAGGGTGTTTTCTGACCCAAGGTTTTGCTACTGCAATCTAGAAAAAGCTAGTCCCACTGATGACAAATGTACATTCTGTGGTGATCCCATTATGAAATTTATCCAACAGAGTGTTGAGCAGGGAAAAGTTTTGCCACAGCTGTTAGGTGACACCAGGACATAGTAAAAACAATCAGAAATATTTAATCACATGTAGGACTAGATGTAGGCTTGCAAAGCAGTAGGCCATGTGGCTCAAATGTGTTGTGGAAAACATTTATATATTTGTTTATTTAGAGTGGTTTTCAGTTTAGTGTTGCAAAACCAAAACCAAACTAATCACATAGCAATTAGACTACTCAGCCAATCTCAAACCATAGAAGGCATCAGGGATGAATCAGGAATTGTAAGTACAATGAAAGTACCGGTAGTTGTTGCTGTTGATTGCTTTCAACACTTAGGTAAAAACTGCTCTAATAAACAGACCGTATTTTCTCGATTAAACGCCAGGTACCAAATAAATGCCAGGTCTCCAAGGTGAAGTTGAAAATAGGCCCCTCAAGTATTTATTTAAGGTATAACAGGCTGTAGCTATATTAGAGAGAGACATTTTTGTCAAAAATGATAAAGAAAAATCGTTGCTTAGTGATAATCGGGCTTCAATGAACTAGAGTCAAATAAACGCTAGGTCCACCAGGCTAAGTTTGAAATAAACGCCAGATGTGTTTAATCATTTATTTATTATGATGACCCATAAATGTCCACTTTCATAAACCTGTTAAAAATGTTGGGTCATAAGTTGTAGTGGATTACACATTGTGACAGGTACATGTAACATATAACACATTAAATGCATTGTGTTTTGGGAAACATGGTAACTTAATTACAAACATACATTTATTTATTTATTTATTGTGACCCATAAATTTTCACTTTCATAAACTTGTTAAAAAGTGTTGGGTCATAAGTTGTAGCAGATTGATCTTAAACAATAAATACATGTATAAAACCTGAGCAATGAAGTTTCAGTCTATTAGTTTTATAACAGTCTATTTCAACTATTACAGGCTTTATTCCGAGTACTGAGTCGCCTATGAAACTTTTTAAGCAAGATTGTTATTTCCCCAGCGATGATCGACCCAATTTCAATGACCGAATTTCGCACTCTTTCAATCGAATTCTGATTAATTTCATATCAACACCACCGGCTAAACAAGAAGCTAAAGCAGGCTCAATGAAACTTTGAGGTGCACGCTGGCCCGGTGTGTTAATGATTATGTTTTTCTGCTTGTACTTCCCCCTCCCAACACAGAAAAATGCATGATAACCACTGCTGTTATGTGAAGCTTGTCCCAATGTTCAATGTCCAGATAAAGTCACTCATTAAACACCAAGCTTTATACAAATACAAAATTCAGCTATCAATGTTAAGCCCAAACGGGGGGTGGTGGTAGTGGGGGGGGGGGGGTTGGGGGCTGGCAGATTTTAACATTTTCCCTAAAAAGAAGGTCAAACAGCACTCCCCCCAGAAAAACACGATTGATCAGGTAATATAAAAAGACACATGACAAATATAAAAATGTCACAGACTCTTTTCCTACAATGTCAAAATCCCCACCAAATCAAATCACACAACCACCCTTTGCCTGCCCCCTCCTGCCTCAGGTACACAGTAATTTTAAAGACTTTAAACTAAGTTTCCCTGTTTAACAATAAATTATCAACTAAGATGTCCAGCTTTACTCAATCTGCTCAGCTGCACAGTCATACATTGTACTCAGTGTTAAGTTTCAAATGTGTATCCGTATTGATTTGTGAAGCTGTAGTGGCATTTCAGCATAACCTGTTGTTTCTTCTTCAAATAAGAGATAGTAAAAGGCTTATCCATACTCACTACAACTTTAGCATTTCCCCTAGGCACTTTGATTCCTTTGGAAAAATAGACCTCGATTGATTCTTTTGTAGTGTCGCACAGTCTGGCAAAATCTCTTAAAAGTCTGTTCTGTTTTGTATATGAAATTACATCTGTGATCCCAGTTTCTGTGGAAGACACACCGAATGAAGATGGTGCTTTTCGTACAACTTCCATGAAATATTTGAAAATCAGTTGAGGCAAATCTCGTGTGAAGACTATTGACCAAGGATCTCGAGCTCGCATCCGTCCTCTCAGCCGTCTTTGCATACTCTTCAGCCAGATGGTAATCTCTTCTTCGATAACAGGGCCAAGTTGTATACGCGAAAGTCGAACTTGTGCAAAAACATTTTGCTCAGTTTGATGCTTTTCAAAAATAGATTTAAGCGTGTCTTTTACTTCTTCTTCAAATTGGATGAAATTCACCACGCCATCACGCAAAGATCGAAGGGCTCGAACCGCCGCTGAAATTTCCCTTTCGGCCGCCATTTTGAATTCCCTCTTTTTTCAAAAAGACCGCTGACCAAGCAATGGATGCCAGCGGGCGGTAAAATGCACTTTAGCGGCGCCCACTGGCCCGGCGTGAATGGGGTTTTTTCCCTAAGGATCGCACATATCGCGCCTTCTTTGTGCTTTTGCACAAAAGGAATTTTTTCGGATGGTCCCAGAGGGATTGAATGCATTTTGGACCTTTGTGCATGCAGCTGAGTGTGCCAGTTAGCTTTTTTAGCCTCTGGGAAGGCCAAAAATTGGGTCTTTTCCCTAAGGATCGCACATCTCGCGACTTCTTTGTGCTTTTGCACAAAAGGAATTTTTTTCGGATGGTGCCAGAGGGATTGAATGCATTTTGGACCTTTGTGCATGCAGCTGAGAGTGCCAGTTAGCTTTTTTAGCCTCTGGGAAGGCCAAAAATTGGGTTTTTTCCCTAAGGTTCGCACATATCGCGCCTTTCTACACAATAAACTTTTTTTTCTGATAGCCCCGAGGGATTTGCATTATTATTGGGCCAGTGCGCAGCCTTGCGCAGCCTTGCGCAGTTAACAACATCTTTTTTAGGCTCTGGGAATGCCCCAAAATGGAGTTTTTTCCCTAAGGATCGCGCACATATCGCGCCTTCTTTGTGCTTTTGCACAAAAGGAATTTTTCTCTGATGGTCCCAGAGGGATTGACTACATTTGGGATATTTGTGCATGAAGCTGAGAGCGCCAATTAGCTTTTTTCTGCTTTTGGGGGCTAATTCAAGCCCTGAAAAAGTGCAGCACTTTTGAGTATCGCCAAATTCGATAAAAAAAGTGCCAAATGGAATGTTTTTTGGTGCCGTAACGGGATCTGGGGTGCTTTTGTGCTGGGGCCGTTGCACCAAAACCAGCACTTTTTTGAGGGACCCACCCCACCCCTCTCAAAACTGAAATTCCCACCTTATCGACAAAATCGCAGACTTTCTACACAATAAACTTTTTTTTCTGATATCCCCGAGGGATTTGCATTATTATTGGGCCAGTGCGCAGCCTTGCGCAGCCTTGCGTAGTTAACAACACCTTTTTTAGCCTCTGGGAATGCCCCAAAATGGGGTTTTTTTCCTATGGATCGCACATATCGCGCCTTCTTTGTGCTTTTGCACAAAAGGAATTTTTTTCGGATGGTCCCAGAGGGATTGAATGCATTTTGGACCTTTGTGCATGCAGCTGAGAGTGCCAGTTAGCTTTTTTAGCCTCTGGGAAGGCCAATAATTGGGTTTTTTCCCTAAGGATCGCACATATCGCGCCTTTCTACACCATAAACTTTTTTTTCTGATAGCCCCGAGGGATTTGCATTATTATTGGGCCAGTGCGCAGCCTTGCGCAGCCTTGCGTAGTTAACAACACCTTTTTTAGCCTCTGGGAATGCCCCAAAATGGGGTTTTTTCCCTATGGATCGAACATATCGCGCCTTCTTTGTGCTTTTGCACAAAAGGAATTTTTTTCGGATGGTCCCAGAGGGATTGAATGCATTTTGGACCTTTGTGCATGCAGCTGAGAGTGCCAGTTAGCTTTTTTAGCCTCTGGGAAGGCCAATAATTGGGTTTTTTCCCTAAGGATCGCACATATCGCGCCTTTCTACACCATAAACTTTTTTTTCTGATAGCCCCGAGGGATTTGCATTATTATTGGGCCAGTGCGCAGCCTTGCGCAGCCTTGCGTAGTTAACAACACCTATTTTAGCCTCTGGGAATGCCCCAAAATGGGGTTTTTTCCCTAAGGATCGCACATATCGCGCCTTCTTTGTGCTTCTGCACAAAAGGAATTTTTTTCGGATGGTCCCAGAGGGATTGAATGCAATTTGGACCTTTGTGCATGCAGCTGAGAGTGCCAGTTAGCTTTTTTAGCCTCTGGGAAGGCCAAAAATTGGGTTTTTTTCCCTAAGGATCGCACATATCACGCCTTTCTACACAATAAACTTTTTTTTCTGATAGCCCCGAGGGATTTGCATTATTATTGGGCCAGTGCGCAGCCTTGCGCAGCCTTGCGTAGTTAACAACACCTTTTTTAGCCTCTGGGAATGCCCCAAAATAGGGTTTTTTCCCTAAGGATCGCAAATATCGCGCCTTCTTTGTGCTTTTGCACAAAAGGAATTTTTTTCGGATGGTCCCAGAGGGATTGAATGCATTTTCGACCTTTGTGCATGCAGCTGAGAGTGCCAGTTAGCTTTTTTAGCCTCTGGGAAGGCCAATAATTGGGTTTTTTCCCGAAGGATCGCACATATCGCGCCTTTCTACACAATAAACTTTTTTTTCTGATAGCCCCGAGGGATTTGCATTATTATTGGGCCAGTGCGCAGCCTTGCGTAGTTAACAACACCTTTTTTAGCCTCTGGGAATGCCCCAAAATGGGGTTTTTTCCCTAAGGATCGCACATATCGCGCCTTCTTTGTGCTTTTGCACAAAAGGAATTTTTTCGGATGGTCCCAGAGGGATTGAATGCATTTTGGACCTTTGTGCATGCAGCTGAGTGTGCCAGTTAGCTTTTTTAGCCTCTGGGAAGGCCAAAAATTGGGTCTTTTCCCTAAGGATCGCACATCTCGCGACTTCTTTGTGCTTTTGCACAAAAGGAATTTTTTTCGGATGGTGCCAGAGGGATTGAATGCATTTTGGACCTTTGTGCATGCAGCTGAGAGTGCCAGTTAGCTTTTTTAGCCTCTGGGAAGGCCAAAAATTGGGTTTTTTCCCTAAGGTTCGCACATATCGCGCCTTTCAACACAATAAACTTTTTTTTCTGATAGCCCCGAGGGATTTGCATTATTATTGGGCCAGTGCGCAGCCTTGCGCAGCCTTGCGCAGTTAACAACATCTTTTTTAGGCTCTGGGAATGCCCCAAAATGGAGTTTTTTTCCTAAGGATCGCGCACATATCGCGCCTTCTTTGTGCTTTTGCACAAAAGGAATTTTTCTCTGATGGTCCCAGAGGGATTGACTACATTTGGGATATTTGTGTATGCAGCTGAGAGCGCCAATTTGCTTTTTTCTGCTTTTGGGGGCTAATTCAAGCCCTGAAAAAGTGCAGCACTTTTGAGTATCGCCAAATTCGATAAAAAAAGTGCCAAATGGAATGTTTTTTGGTGCCGTAACGGGATCTGGGGTGCTTTTGTGCTGGGGCCGTTGCACCAAAACCAGCACTTTTTTGAGGGACCCACCCCACCCCTCTCAAAACTGAAATTCCCACCTTATAGACAAAATCGCAGACTTTCTACACAATAAACTTTTTTTTCTGATAGCCCCGAGGGATTTGCATTATTATTGGGCCAGTGCGCAGCCTTGCGCAGCCTTGCGTAGTTAACAACACCTTTTTTATCCTCTGGGAATGCCCCAAAATGGGGTTTTTTTCCTATGGATCGCACATATCGCGCCTTCTTTGTGCTCTTGCACAAAAGGAATTTTTTTCGGATGGTCCCAGATTGAATGCATTTTGGACCTTTGTGCATGCAGCTGAGAGTGCCAGTTAGCTTTTTTAGCCTCTGGGAAGGCCAATAATTGGGTTTTTTCCCTAAGGATCGCACATATCGCGCCTTTCTACACCATAAACTTTTTTTTCTGATAGCCCCGAGGGATTTGCATTATTATTGGGCCAGTGCGCAGCCTTGCGCAGCCTTGCGTAGTTAACAACACCTTTTTTAGCCTCTGGGAATGCCCCAAAATGGGGTTTTTTCCCTATGGATCGAACATATCGCGCCTTCTTTGTGCTTTTGCACAAAAGGAATTTTTTTCGGATGGTCCCAGAGGGATTGAATGCATTTTGGACCTTTGTGCATGCAGCTGAGAGTGCCAGTTAGCTTTTTTAGCCTCTGGGAAGGCCAATAATTGGGTTTTTTCCCTAAGGATCGCACATATCGCGCCTTTCTACACCATAAACTTTTTTTTCTGATAGCCCCGAGGGATTTGCATTATTATTGGGCCAGTGCGCAGCCTTGCGCAGCCTTGCGTAGTTAACAACACCTTTTTTAGCCTCTGGGAATGCCCCAAAATGGGGTTTTTTCCCTAAGGATCGCACATATCGCGCCTTCTTTGTGCTTCTGCACAAAAGGAATTTTTTTCGGAAGGTCGCAGAGGGATTGAATGCAATTTGGACCTTTGTGCATGCAGCTGAGAGTGCCAGTTAGCTTTTTTAGCTTCTGGGAAGGCCAAAAATTGGGTTTTTTTCCCTAAGGATCGCACATATCACGCCTTTCTACACAATAAACTTTTTTTTCTGATAGCCCCGAGGGATTTGCATTATTATTGGGCCAGTGCGCAGCCTTGCGCAGCCTTGCGTAGTTAACAACACCTTTTTTAGCCTCTGGGAATGCCCCAAAATGGGGTTTTTTCCCTAAGGATCGCAAATATCGCGCCTTCTTTGTGCTTTTGCACAAAAGGAATTTTTCGGATGGTCCCAGAGGGATTGAATGCATTTTGGACCTTTGTGCATGCAGCTGAGAGTGCCAGTTAGCTTTTTTAGCCTCTGGGAAGGCCAATAATTGGGTTTTTTCCCGAAGGATCGCACATATCGCGCCTTTCTACACAATAAACTTTTTTTTCTGATAGCCCCGAGGGATTTGCATTATTATTGGGCCAGTGCGCAGCCTTGCGTAGTTAACAACACCTTTTTTAGCCTCTGGGAATGCCCCAAAATGGGGATTTTTCCCTAAGGATCGCACATATCGCGCCTTCTTTGTGCTTTTGCACAAAAGGGATTTTTTCGGATGGTCCCAGAGGGATTGAATGCATTTTGGACCTTTGTGCATGCAGCTGAGTGTGCCAGTTAGCTTTTTTAGCCTCTGGGAAGGCCAAAAATTGGGTCTTTTCCCTAAGGATCGCACATCTCGCGACTTCTTTGTGCTTTTGCACAAAAGGAATTTTTTTCGGATGGTGCCAGAGGGATTGAATGCATTTTGGACCTTTGTGCATGCAGCTGAGAGTGCCAGTTAGCTTTTTTAGCCTCTTGGAAGGCCAAAAATTGGGTTTTTTCCCTAAGGTTCGCACATATCGCGCCTTTCAACACAATAAACTTTTTTTTCTGATAGCCCCGAGGGATTTGCATTATTATTGGGCCAGTGCGCAGCCTTGCGCAGCCTTGCGCAGTTAACAACATCTTTTTTAGGCTCTGGGAATGCCCCAAAATGGAGTTTTTTCCCTAAGGATCGCGCACATATCGCGCCTTCTTTGTGCTTTTTCACAAAAGGAATTTTTCTCTGATGGTCCCAGAGGGATTGACTACATTTGGGATATTTGTGCATGAAGCTGAGAGCGCCAATTAGCTTTTTTCTGCTTTTGGGGGCTAATTCAAGCCCTGAAAAAGTGCAGCACTTTTGAGTATCGCCAAATTCGATAAAAAAGTGCCAAATGGAATGTTTTTTGGTGCCGTAACGGGATCTGGGGTGCTTTTGTGCTGGGGCCGTTGCACCAAAACCAGCACTTTTTTGAGGGACCCACCCCACCCCTCTCAAAACTGAAATTCCCACCTTATCGACAAAATGGCAGACTTTCTACACAATAAACTTTTTTTTCTGATATCCCCGAGGGATTTGCATTATTATTGGGCCAGTGCGCAGCCTTGCGCAGCCTTGCGTAGTTAACAACACCTTTTTTAGCCTCTGGGAATGCCCCAAAATGGGGTTTTTTTCCTATGGATCGCACATATCGCGCCTTCTTTGTGCTTTTGCACAAAAGGAATTTTTTTCGGATGGTCCCAGAGGGATTGAATGCATTTTGGACCTTTGTGCATGCAGCTGACAGTGCCAGTTAGCTTTTTTAGCCTCTGGGAAGGCCAATAATTGGGTTTTTTCCCTAAGGATCGCACATATCGCGCCTTTCTACACCATAAACTTTTTTTTCTGATAGCCCCGAGGGATTTGCATTATTATTGGGCCAGTGCGCAGCCTTGCGCAGCCTTGCGTAGTTAACAACACCTTTTTTAGCCTCTGGGAATGCCCCAAAATGGGGTTTTTTCCCTATGGATCGAACATATCGCGCCTTCTTTGTGCTTTTGCACAAAAGGAATTTTTTTCGGATGGTCCCAGAGGGATTGAATGCATTTTGGACCTTTGTGCATGCAGCTGAGAGTGCCAGTTAGCTTTTTTAGCCTCTGGGAAGGCCAATAATTGGGTTTTTTCCCTAAGGATCGCACATATCGCGCCTTTCTACACCATAAACTTTTTTTTTCTGATAGCCCCGAGGGATTTGCATTATTATTGGGCCAGTGCGCAGCCTTGCGCAGCCTTGCGTAGTTAACAACACCTTTTTTAGGCTCTGGGAATGCCCCAAAATGGGGTTTTTTCCCTAAGGATCGCACATATCGCGCCTTCTTTGTGCTTCTGCACAAAAGGAATTTTTTTCGGATGGTCCCAGAGGGATTGAATGCAATTTGGACCTTTGTGCATGCAGCTGAGAGTGCCAGTTAGCTTTTTTAGCCTCTGGGAAGGCCAAAAATTGGGTTTTTTTCCCTAAGGATCGCACATATCACGCCTTTCTACACAATAAACTTTTTTTTCTGATAGCCCCGAGGGATTTGCATTATTATTGGGCCAGTGCGCAGCCTTGCGCAGCCTTGCGTAGTTAACAACACCTTTTTTAGCCTCTGGGAATGCCCCAAAATGGGGTTTTTTCCCTAAGGATCGCAAATATCGCGCCTTCTTTGTGCTTTTGCACAAAAGGAATTTTTTTCGGATGGTGCCAGAGGGATTGAATGCATTTTGGACCTTTGTGCATGCAGCTGAGAGTGCCAGTTAGCTTTTTTAGCCTCTGGGAAGGCCAATAATTGGGTTTTTTCCCGAAGGATCGCACATATCGCGCCTTTCTACACAATAAACTTTTTTTTCTGATAGCCCCGAGGGATTTGCATTATTATTGGGCCAGTGCGCAGCCTTGCGTAGGTAACAACACCTTTTTTAGCCTCTGGGAATGCCCCAAAATGGGGATTTTTCCCTAAGGATCGCACATATCGCGCCTTCTTTGTGCTTTTGCACAAAAGGAATTTTTTCGGATGGTCCCAGAGGGATTGAATGCATTTTGGACCTTTGTGCATGCAGCTGAGAGTGCCAGTTAGCTTTTTTAGCTTCTGGGAAGGCCAAAAATTGGGTTTTTTTCCCTAAGGATCGCACATATCACGCCTTTCTACACAATAAACTTTTTTTTCTGATAGCCCCGAGGGATTTGCATTATTATTGGGCCAGTGCGCAGCCTTGCGTAGTTAACAACACCTTTTTTAGCCTCTGGGAATGCCCCAAAATGGGGTTTTTTCCCTAAGGATCGCAAATATCGCGCCTTCTTTGTGCTTTTGCACAAAAGGAATTTTTCGGATGGTCCCAGAGGGATTGAATGCATTTTGGACCTTTGTGCATGCAGCTGAGAGTGCCAGTTAGCTTTTTTAGCCTCTGGGAAGGCCAATAATTGGGTTTTTTCCCGAAGGATCGCACATATCGCGCCTTTCTACACAATAAACTTTTTTTTCTGATAGCCCCGAGGGATTTGCATTATTATTGGGCCAGTGCGCAGCCTTGCGTAGTTAACAACACCTTTTTTAGCCTCTGGGAATGCCCCAAAATGGGGATTTTTCCCTAAGGATCGCACATATCGCGCCTTCTTTGTGCTTTTGCACAAAAGGGATTTTTTCGGATGGTCCCAGAGGGATTGAATGCATTTTGGACCTTTGTGCATGCAGCTGAGTGTGCCAGTTAGCTTTTTTAGCCTCTGGGAAGGCCAAAAATTGGGTCTTTTCCCTAAGGATCGCACATCTCGCGACTTCTTTGTGCTTTTGCACAAAAGGAATTTTTTTCGGATGGTGCCAGAGGGATTGAATGCATTTTGGACCTTTGTGCATGCAGCTGAGAGTGCCAGTTAGCTTTTTTAGCCTCTTGGAAGGCCAAAAATTGGGTTTTTTCCCTAAGGTTCGCACATATCGCGCCTTTCAACACAATAAACTTTTTTTTCTGATAGCCCCGAGGGATTTGCATTATTATTGGGCCAGTGCGCAGCCTTGCGCAGCCTTGCGCAGTTAACAACATCTTTTTTAGGCTCTGGGAATGCCCCAAAATGGAGTTTTTTCCCTAAGGATCGCGCACATATCGCGCCTTCTTTGTGCTTTTTCACAAAAGGAATTTTTCTCTGATGGTCCCAGAGGGATTGACTACATTTGGGATATTTGTGCATGAAGCTGAGAGCGCCAATTAGCTTTTTTCTGCTTTTGGGGGCTAATTCAAGCCCTGAAAAAGTGCAGCACTTTTGAGTATCGCCAAATTCGATAAAAAAGTGCCAAATGGAATGTTTTTTGGTGCCGTAACGGGATCTGGGGTGCTTTTGTGCTGGGGCCGTTGCACCAAAACCAGCACTTTTTTGAGGGACCCACCCCACCCCTCTCAAAACTGAAATTCCCACCTTATCGACAAAATTGCAGACTTTCTACACAATAAACTTTTTTTTCTGATATCCCCGAGGGATTTGCATTATTATTGGGCCAGTGCGCAGCCTTGCGCAGCCTTGCGTAGTTAACAACACCTTTTTTAGCCTCTGGGAATGCCCCAAAATGGGGTTTTTTTCCTATGGATCGCACATATCGCGCCTTCTTTGTGCTTTTGCACAAAAGGAATTTTTTTCGGATGGTCCCAGAGGGATTGAATGCATTTTGGACCTTTGTGCATGCAGCTGACAGTGCCAGTTAGCTTTTTTAGCCTCTGGGAAGGCCAATAATTGGGTTTTTTCCCTAAGGATCGCACATATCGCGCCTTTCTACACCATAAACTTTTTTTTCTGATAGCCCCGAGGGATTTGCATTATTATTGGGCCAGTGCGCAGCCTTGCGCAGCCTTGCGTAGTTAACAACACCTTTTTTAGCCTCTGGGAATGCCCCAAAATGGGGTTTTTTCCCTATGGATCGAACATATCGCGCCTTCTTTGTGCTTTTGCACAAAAGGAATTTTTTTCGGATGGTCCCAGAGGGATTGAATGCATTTTGGACCTTTGTGCATGCAGCTGAGAGTGCCAGTTAGCTTTTTTAGCCTCTGGGAAGGCCAATAATTGGGTTTTTTCCCTAAGGATCGCACATATCGCGCCTTTCTACACCATAAACTTTTTTTTTCTGATAGCCCCGAGGGATTTGCATTATTATTGGGCCAGTGCGCAGCCTTGCGCAGCCTTGCGTAGTTAACAACACCTTTTTTAGGCTCTGGGAATGCCCCAAAATGGGGTTTTTTCCCTAAGGATCGCACATATCGCGCCTTCTTTGTGCTTCTGCACAAAAGGAATTTTTTTCGGATGGTCCCAGAGGGATTGAATGCAATTTGGACCTTTGTGCATGCAGCTGAGAGTGCCAGTTAGCTTTTTTAGCCTCTGGGAAGGCCAAAAATTGGGTTTTTTTCCCTAAGGATCGCACATATCACGCCTTTCTACACAATAAACTTTTTTTTCTGATAGCCCCGAGGGATTTGCATTATTATTGGGCCAGTGCGCAGCCTTGCGCAGCCTTGCGTAGTTAACAACACCTTTTTTAGCCTCTGGGAATGCCCCAAAATGGGGTTTTTTCCCTAAGGATCGCAAATATCGCGCCTTCTTTGTGCTTTTGCACAAAAGGAATTTTTTTCGGATGGTGCCAGAGGGATTGAATGCATTTTGGACCTTTGTGCATGCAGCTGAGAGTGCCAGTTAGCTTTTTTAGCCTCTGGGAAGGCCAATAATTGGGTTTTTTCCCGAAGGATCGCACATATCGCGCCTTTCTACACAATAAACTTTTTTTTCTGATAGCCCCGAGGGATTTGCATTATTATTGGGCCAGTGCGCAGCCTTGCGTAGTTAACAACACCTTTTTTAGCCTCTGGGAATGCCCCAAAATGGGGATTTTTCCCTAAGGATCGCACATATCGCGCCTTCTTTGTGCTTTTGCACAAAAGGAATTTTTTCGGATGGTCCCAGAGGGATTGAATGCATTTTGGACCTTTGTGCATGCAGCTGAGTGTGCCAGTTAGCTTTTTTAGCCTCTGGGAAGGCCAAAAATTGGGTCTTTTCCCTAAGGATCGCACATCTCGCGACTTCTTTGTGCTTTTGCACAAAAGGAATTTTTTTCGGATGGTGCCAGAGGGATTGAATGCATTTTGGACCTTTGTGCATGCAGCTGAGAGTGCCAGTTAGCTTTTTTAGCCTCTGGGAAGGCCAAAAATTGGGTTTTTTCCCTAAGGATCGCACATATCGCGCCTTTCAACACAATAAACTTTTTTTTCTGATAGCCCCGAGGGATTTGCATTATTATTGGGCCAGTGCGCAGCCTTGCGCAGCCTTGCGCAGTTAACAACATCTTTTTTAGGCTCTGGGAATGCCCCAAAATGGAGTTTTTTCCCTAAGGATCGCGCACATATCGCGCCTTCTTTGTGCTTTTGCACAAAAGGAATTTTTCTCTGATGGTCCCAGAGGGATTGACTACATTTGGGATATTTGTGCATGCAGCTGAGAGCGCCAATTTGCTTTTTTCTGCTTTTGGGGGCTAATTCAAGCCCTGAAAAAGTGCAGCACTTTTGAGTATCGCCAAATTCGATAAACAAAGTGCCAAATGGAATGTTTTTTGGTGCCGTAACGGGATCTGGGGTGCTTTTGTGCTGGGGCCGTTGCACCAAAACCAGCACTTTCTTGAGGGACCCACCCCACCCCTCTCAAAACTGAAATTCCCACCTTATCGACAAAATCGCAGACTTTCTACACAATAAACTTTTTTTTCTGATAGCCCCGAGGGATTTGCATTATTATTGGGCCAGTGCGCAGCCTTGCGCAGCCTTGCGCAGTTAACAACATCTTTTTTAGGCTCTGGGAATGCCCCAAAATGGAGTTTTTTCCCTAAGGATCGCGCACATATCGCGCCTTCTTTGTGCTTTTGCACAAAAGGAATTTTTCTCTGATGGTCCCAGAGGGATTGACTACATTTGGGATATTTGTGCATGAAGCTGAGAGCGCCAATTAGCTTTTTTCTGCTTTTGGGGGCTAATTCAAGCCCTGAAAAAGTGCAGCACTTTTGAGTATCTCCAAATTCGATAAAAAAAGTGCCAAATGGAATGTTTTTTGGTGCCGTAACGGGATCTGGGGTGCTTTTGTGCTGGGGCCGTTGCACCAAAACCAGCACTTTTTTGAGGGACCCACCCCACCCCTCTCAAAACTGAAATTCCCACCTTATCGACAAAATCGCAGACTTTCTACACAATAAACTTTTTTTTCTGATATCCCCGAGGGATTTGCATTATTATTGGGCCAGTGCGCAGCCTTGCGCAGCCTTGCGTAGTTAACAACACCTTTTTTAGCCTCTGGGAATGCCCCAAAATGGGGTTTTTTTCCTATGGATCGCACATATCGCGCCTTCTTTGTGCTTTTGCACAAAAGGAATTTTTTTCGGATGGTTCCAGAGGGATTGAATGCATTTTGGACCTTTGTGCATGCAGCTGAGAGTGCCAGTTAGCTTTTTTAGCCTCTGGGAAGGCCAATAATTGGGTTTTTTCCCTAAGGATCGCACATATCGCGCCTTTCTACACCATAAACTTTTTTTTCTGATAGCCCCGAGGGATTTGCATTATTATTGGGCCAGTGCGCAGCCTTGCGCAGCCTTGCGTAGTTAACAACACCTTTTTTAGCCTCTGGGAATGCCCCAAAATGGGGTTTTTTCCCTAAGGATCGCACATATCGCGCCTTCTT
The DNA here is from genome assembly GCA_964017195.1 of Siderastrea radians. Classification (NCBI taxonomy): domain Eukaryota; kingdom Metazoa; phylum Cnidaria; class Anthozoa; order Scleractinia; family Rhizangiidae; genus Siderastrea; species Siderastrea radians. The sequence goes on from CAXHKT010000105.1 coordinate 188,647, forward strand.
TGTGCTTCTGCACAAAAGGAATTTTTTTCGGATGGTCCCAGAGGGATTGAATGCAATTTGGACCTTTGTGCATGCAGCTGAGAGTGCCAGTTAGCTTTTTTAGCCTCTGGGAAGGCCAAAAATTGGTTTTTTTTCCCTAAGGATCGCACATATCAGGCCTTTCTACACAATAAACTTTTTTTTCTGATAGCCCCGAGGGATTTGCATTATTATTGGGCCAGTGCGCAGCCTTGCGTAGTCAACAACACCTTTTTTAGCCTCTGGGAATGCCCCAAAATGGGGATTTTTCCCTAAGGATCGCACATATCGCGCCTTCTTTGTGCTTTTGCACAAAAGGAATTTTTTCGGATGGTCCCAGAGGGATTGAATGCAATTTGGACCTTTGTGCATGCAGCTGAGAGTGCCAGTTAGCTTTTTTAGCCTCTGGGAAGGCCAAAAATTGGTTTTTTTTCCCTAAGGATCGCACATATCAGGCCTTTCTACACAATAAACTTTTTTTTCTGATAGCCCCGAGGGATTTGCATTATTATTGGGCCAGTGCGCAGCCTTGCGTAGTTAACAACACCTTTTTTAGCCTCTGGGAATGCCCCAAAATGGGGTTTTTCCCTAAGGATCGCAAATATCGCGCCTTCTTTGTGCTTTTGCACAAAAGGAATTTTTTTCGGATGGTCCCAGAGGGATTGAATGCATTTTGGACCTTTGTGCATGCAGCTGAGAGTGCCAGTTAGCTTTTTTAGCCTCTGGGAAGGCCAATAATTGGGTTTCTTCCCGAAGGATCGCACATATCGCGCCTTTCTACACAATAAACTTTTTTTTCTGATAGCCCCGAGGGATTTGCATTATTATTGGGCCAGGGCGCAGCCTTGCGTAGTCAACAACACCTTTTTTAGCCTCTGGGAATGCCCCAAAATGGGGATTTTTCCCTAAGGATCGCACATATCGCGCCTTCTTTGTGCTTTTGCACAAAAGGAATTTTTTCGGATGGTCCCAGAGGGATTGAATGCATTTTGGACCTTTGTGCATGCAGCTGAGTGTGCCAGTTAGCTTTTTTAGCCTCTGGGAAGGCCAAAAATTGGGTCTTTTCCCTAAGGATCGCACATCTCGCGACTTCTTTGTGCTTTTGCACAAAAGGAATTTTTTTCGGATGGTGCCAGAGGGATTGAATGCATTTTGGACCTTTGTGCATGCAGCTGAGAGTGCCAGTTAGCTTTTTTAGCCTCTGGGAAGGCCAAAAATTGGGTTTTTTCCCTAAGGTTCGCACATATCGCGCCTTTCAACACAATAAACTTTTTTTTCTGAAAGCCCCGAGGGATTTGCATTATTATTGGGCCAGTGCGCAGCCTTGCGCAGCCTTGCGCAGTTAACAACATCTTTTTTAGGCTCTGGGAATGCCCCAAAATGGAGTTTTTTCCCTAAGGATCGCGCACATATCGCGCCTTCTTTGTGCTTTTGCACAAAAGGAATTTTTCTCTGATGGTCCCAGAGGGATTGACTACATTTGGGATATTTGTGCATGCAGCTGAGAGCGCCAATTTGCTTTTTTCTGCTTTTGGGGGCTAATTCAAGCCCTGAAAAAGTGCAGCACTTTTGAGTATCGCCAAATTCGATAAAAAAAGTGCCAAATGGAATGTTTTTTGGTGCCGTAACGGGATCTGGGGTGCTTTTGTGCTGGGGCCGTTGCACCAAAACCAGCACTTTTTTGAGGGACCCACCCCACCCCTCTCAAAACTGAAATTCCCACCTTATCGACAAAATCGCAGACTTTCTACACAATAAACTTTTTTTTCTGATAGCCCCGAGGGATTTGCATTATTATTGGGCCAGTGCGCAGCCTTGCGCAGCCTTGCGTAGTTAACAACACCTTTTTTAGCCTCTGGGAATGCCCCAAAATGGGTTTTTTTTTCCTATGGATCGCACATATCGCGCCTTCTTTGTGCTTTTGCACAAAAGGAATTTTTTTCGGATAGTCCCAGAGGGATTGAATGCATTTTGGACCTTTGTGCATGCAGCTGAGAGTGCCAGTTAGCTTTTTTAGCCTCTGGGAAGGCCAATAATTGGGTTTTTTCCCTAAGGATCGCACATTTCACGCCTTTCTACACAATAAACTTTTTTTTCTGATAGCCCCGAGGGATTTGCATTATTATTGGGCCAGTGCGCAGCCTTGCGCAGCCTTGCGTAGTTAACAACACCTTTTTTAGCCTCTGGGAATGCCCCAAAATGGGGTTTTTTCTCTAAGGATCGCACATATCGCGCCTTTTTTCTGCTTTTGCACAAAAGGAATTTTTTTCGGATGGTCCCAGAGGGATTGAATGCATTTTGGACCTTTGTGCATGCAGCTGAGAGTGCCAGTTAGCTTTTTTAGCCTCTGGGAAGGCCAAAAATTGGGTTTTTTCCCTAAGGATCGCACATATCGCGCCTTTCTACACAATAAACTTTTTTTTTCTGATAGCCCCGAGGGATTTGCATTATTATTGGGCCAGTGCGCAGCCTTGAGCAGCCTTGCGTAGTTAACAACACCTTTTTTAGCCTCTGGGAATGCCCCAAAATGGGGTTTTTTCCCTAAGGATCGCAAATATCGCGCCTTCTTTGTGCTTTTGCACAAAAGGAATTTTTTTCGGATGGTCCCAGAGGGATTGAATGCATTTTGGACCTTTGTGCATGCAGCTGAGAGTGCCAGTTAGCTTTTTTAGCCTCTGGGAAGGCCAATAATTGGGTTTTTTCCCGAAGGATCGCACATATCGCGCCTTTCTACACAATAAACTTTTTTTTCTGATAGCCCCGAGGGATTTGCATTATTATTGGGCCAGTGCGCAGCCTTGCGTAGTTAACAACACCTTTTTTAGCCTCTGGGAATGCCCCAAAATGGGGATTTTTCCCTAAGGATCGCACATATCGCGCCTTCTTTGTGCTTTTGCACAAAAGGAATTTTTTTCGGATGGTCCCAGAGGGATTGAATGCATTTTGGACCTTTGTGCATGCAGCTGAGATTGCCAGTTAGCTTTTTTAGCCTCTGGGAAGGCCAAAAATTGGGTTTTTTTTCTAAGGATCGCACATATCGCGCCTTTCTACACCGTAACCTTTTTATTCTGATAGTCCCGAGGGGTTTGCATTATTATTGGGCCAGTGCGCAGCCTTGCGTAGTTAACAACACCTTTTTTAGCCTCTGGGAATGCCGCAAAATGGGGTTTTTTCCCTAAGGATCGCACATATCGCGCCTTCTTTGTTCTTTTGCACAAAAGGAATTTTTTTCGGATTTTCCCAGAGGGATTGAATGCATTTTGGACCTTTGTGCATGCAGCTGAGAGTGCCAGTTAACTTTTTTAGCCTCTGTGAAGACCAATAATTGGGTTTTTTCCCTAAGGATCGCACATATCGCGCCTTTCTACACAATAAACGTTTTTTTTCTGATAGCCCCGAGGGATTTGCATTATTATTGGGCCAGTGCGCAGCCTTGCGCAGCCTTGCGTAGTTAACAACACCTTTCTTAGTCTCTGGGAATGCCGAAAAATGGGGTTTTTCCCTAAGGATCGCACATATCGCGCCTTCTTTGTGCTTTTGCACAAAAGGAATTTTTTTCGGATGGTCCAGGAGGGATTGAATGCATTTGGGACCTTTGTGCATGCAGCTGAGAGTGCCAGTTTGCTTTTCTAGCCTCTGGGAAGGCCAAAAATTGGGTTTTTTCCCTAAGGATCGCACATATCGCGCCTTTCTACACCGTAACCTTTTTATTCTGATAGCCCCGAGGGATTTGCATTATTATTGGGCCAGTGCGCAGCCTTGCGTAGTTAACAACACCTTTTTTAGCCTCTGGGAATGCCCCAAAATGGGTTTTTTTTCCTATGGATCGCACATATCGCGCCTTCTTTGTGCTTTTGCACAAAAGGAATTTTTTTCAGATGGTCCCAGAGGGATTGAATGCATTTTGGACCTTTGTGCATGCAGCTGAGAGTGCCAGTTAGCCTTTTTAGCCTCTGGGAAGGCCAAAAATTGGGTTTTTTCCCTAAGGATCGCACATATCGCGCCTTTCTACACAATAAACTTTTTTTTTCTGATAGCCGCGAGGGATTTGCATTATTATTGGCCCAGTGCGCAGCCTTACGCAGCCTTGCGTAGTTAACAACACCTTTTTTAGCCTCTGAGAATGCCCCAAAATGGGTTTTTTTCCCTAAGGATCGCACATATCGCGCCTTCTTTGTGCTTTTGCACAAAAGGAATTTTTTTCGGATGGTCCAGGAGGGATTGAATGCATTTGGGACCTTTGTGCATGCAGCTGAGAGTGCCAGTTTGCTTTTCTAGCCTCTGGGAAGGCCAAAAATTGGGTTTTTTCCCTAAGGATCGCACATATCGCGCCTTTCTACACAATAAACGTTTTCTTTCTGATAGCCCCGGGGGATTTGCATTATTATTGGGCCAGTGCGCAGCCTTGCGCAGCCTTGCGCAGTTAACAACACCTTTTTTAGCCTCTGGGAATGCCCGAAAATGGGTTTTTTTCCCTAAGGATCGCACATATCGCGCCTTCTTTGTGCTTTTGCACAAAAGGAATTTTTTTCGGATAGTCCCAGAGGGATTGAATGCATTTTGGACCTTTGTGCATGCAGCTGAGAGTGCCAGTTAGCTTTTTTAGCCTCTGGGAAGGCCAAAAATGGAGTTTTTTCCCTAAGGATCGCACATATCGCGCTTTTCTACACAATAAACTTTTTTTTCTGATAGCCCCGAGGGATTTGCGTTATTATTAGGCCAGTGCGCAGCCTTGCACAGCCTTGCGCAGTCAACAACACCTTTTTTAGCCTCTGGGAAGGCCAAAAATGGAGTTTTTTCCCTAAGGATCGCACATATCGCGCCTTCTTTGTGCTTTTGCACAAAAGGAATTTTTTTCGGATGGTCCAGGAGGGATTGAATGCACTTGGGACCTTTGTGCATGCAGCTGAGAGTGCCAGTTTGCTTTTCTAGCCTCTGGGAAGGCCAAAAATTGGGTTTTTTCCCTAAGGATCGCACATATCGCGCCTTTCTACACCGTAACCTTTTTATTCTGATAGCCCCGAGGGATTTGCATTATTATTGGGCCAGTGCGCAGCCTTGCGTAGTTAACAACACCTTTTTTAGCCTCTGGGAATGCCCCAAAATGGGGTTTTTTTCCTATGGATCGCACATATCGCGCCTTCTTTGTGCTTTTGCACAAAAGGAATTTTTTTCGGATGGTCCCAGAGGGATTGAATGCATTTTGGACCTTTGTGCATGCAGCTGAGAGTGCCAGTTAGCCTTTTTAGCCTCTGGGAAGGCCAAAAATTGGGTTTTTTCCCTAAGGATCGCACATATCGCGCCTTTCTACACAATAAACTTTTTTTTTTCTGATAGCCGCGAGGGATTTGCATTATTATTGGCCCAGTGCGCAGCCTTACGCAGCCTTGCGTAGTTAACAACACCTTTTTTAGCCTCTGAGAATGCCCCAAAATGGGTTTTTTTCCCTAAGGATCGCACATATCGCGCCTTCTTTGTGCTTTTGCACAAAAGGAATTTTTTTCGGATGGTCCAGGAGGGATTGAATGCATTTGGGACCTTTGTGCATGCAGCTGAGAGTGCCAGTTAGCTTTTTTAGCCTCTGGGAAGGCCAAAAATTGGGTTTTTTCCCTAAGGATCGCACATATCGCGCCTTTCTACACAATAAACGTTTTTTTTGTGATAGCCCCGGGGGATTTGCATTATTATTGGGCCAGTGCGCAGCCTTGCGCAGCCTTGCACAGTTAACAACACCTTTTTTAGCCTCTGGGAATGCCCCAAAATGGGTTTTTTTCCCTAAGGATCGCACATATCGCGCCTTCTTTGTGCTTTTGCACAAAAGGAATTTTTTTCGGATGGTCCCAGAGGGATTGAATGCATTTTGGACCTTTGTGCATGCAGCTGAGAGTGCCAGTTAGCTTTTTTAGCCTCTGGGAAGGCCAAAAATTGGGTTTTTTTCTCTAAGGATCGCACATATCGCGCCTTTCTACACTATAAACTTTTTTTTCTGATAGCCCCGAGGGATTTGCATTATTATTGGGCCAGTGCGCAGCCTTGCGCAGCCTTGCGTAGTTAACAACACCTCTTTTAGCCTCTGGGAATGCCCCAAAATGGGGATTTTTCCCTAAGGATCGCACATATCGCGCCTTCTTTGTGCTTTTGTACAAAAGGAATTTTTTTCGGATGGTCCCAGAGGGATTGAATGCATTTTGGACCTTTGTGCATGCAGCTGAGATTGCCAGTTAGCTTTTTTAGCCTCTGGGAAGGCCAAAAATTGGGTTTTTTTTTCTAAGGATCGCACATATCGCGCCTTTCTACACCGTAACCTTTTTATTCTGATAGCCCCGAGGGGTTTGCATTATTATTGGGCCAGTGCGCAGCCTTGCGTAGTTAACAACACCTTTTTTAGCCTCTGGGAATGCCCCAAAATGGGGTTTTTTCCCTAAGGATCGCACATATCGCGCCTTCTTTGTACTTTTGCACAAAAGGAATTTTTTTCGGATTTTCCCAGAGGGATTGAATGCATTTTGGACCTTTGTGCATGCCGCTGAGAGTGCCAGTTAACTTTTTTAGCCTCTGTGAAGGCCAAAAATTGGGTTTTTTCCCTAAGGATCGCACATATCGCGCCTTTCTACACAATAAACGTTTTTTTTCTGATAGCCCCGAGGGATTTGCATTATTATTGGGCCAGTGCGCAGCCTTGCGCAGCCTTGCGTAGTTAACAACACCTTTCTTAGTCTCTGGGAATGCCGAAAAATGGGGTTTTTCTCTAAGGATCGCACATATCGCGCCTTCTTTGTGCTTTTGCACAAAAGGAATTTTTTTCAGATGGTCCAGGAGGGATTGAATGCACTTGGGACCTTTGTGCATGCAGCTGAGAGTGCCAGTTAGCCTTTTTAGCCTCTGGGAAGGCCAAAAATTGGGTTTTTTCCCTAAGGATCGCACATATCGCGCCTTTCTACACAATAAACTTTTTTTTTCTGATAGCCGCGAGGGATTTGCATTATTATTGGCCCAGTGCGCAGCCTTACGCAGCCTTGCGTAGTTAACAACACCTTTTTTAGCCTCTGAGAATGCCCCAAAATGGGTTTTTTTCCCTAAGGATCGCACATATCGCGCCTTCTTTGTGCTTTTGCACAAAAGGAATTTTTTTCGGATGGTCCCAGAGGGATTGAATGCATTTTGGACCTTTGTGCATGCAGCTGAGAGTGCCAGTTAGCTTTTTTAGCCTCTGGGAAGGCCAAAAATTGGGTTTTTTTCTCTAAGGATCGCACATATCGCGCCTTTCTACACCGTAACCTTTTTATTCTGATAGCCCCGAGGGATTTGCATTATTATTGGGCCAGTGCGCAGCCTTGCGTAGTTAACAACACCTTTTTTAGCCTCTGAGAATGCCCCAAAATGGGTTTTTTTCCCTAAGGATCGCACATATCGCGCCTTCTTTGTGCTTTTGCACAAAAGGAATTTTTTTCGGATGGTCCCAGAGGGATTGAATGCATTTTGGACCTTTGTGCATGCAGCTGAGAGTGCCAGTTAGCTTTTTTAGCCTCTGGGAAGGCCAAAAATTGGGTTTTTTTCTCTAAGGATCGCACATATCGCGCCTTTCTACACTATAAACTTTGTTTTCTGATAGCCCCGAGGGATTTGCATTATTATTGGGCCAGTGCGCAGCCTTGCGCAGCCTTGCGTAGTTAACAACACCTCTTTTAGCCTCTGGGAATGCCCCAAAATGGGGATTTTTCCCTAAGGATCGCACATATCGCGCCTTCTTTGTGCTTTTGCACAAAAGGAATTTTTTTCGGATGGTCCCAGAGGGATTGAATGCATTTTGGACCTTTGTGCATGCAGCTGAGATTGCCAGTTAGCTTTTTTAGCCTCTGGGAAGGCCAAAAATTGGGTTTTTTTTTCTAAGGATCGCACATATCGCGCCTTTCTACACCGTAACCTTTTTATTCTGATAGCCCCGAGGGGTTTGCATTATTATTGGGCCAGTGCGCAGCCTTGCGCAGCCTTGCGTAGTTAACAACACCTCTTTTAGCCTCTGGGAATGCCCCAAAATGGGGATTTTTCCCTAAGGATCGCACATATCGCGCCTTCTTTGTGCTTTTGCACAAAAGGAATTTTTTTCGGATGGTCCCAGAGGGATTGAATGCATTTTGGACCTTTGTGCATGCAGCTGAGATTGCCAGTTAGCTTTTTTAGCCTCTGGGAAGGCCAAAAATTGGGTTTTTTTTTCTAAGGATCGCACATATCGCGCCTTTCTACACCGTAACCTTTTTATTCTGATAGCCCCGAGGGGTTTGCATTATTATTGGGCCAGTGCGCAGCCTTGCGTAGTTAACAACACCTTTTTTAGCCTCTGGGAATGCCCCAAAATGGGGTTTTTTCCCTAAGGATCGCACATATCGCGCCTTCTTTGTACTTTTGCACAAAAGGAATTTTTTTCGGATTTTCCCAGAGGGATTGAATGCATTTTGGACCTTTGTGCATGCCGCTGAGAGTGCCAGTTAACTTTTTTAGCCTCTGTGAAGGCCAAAAATTGGGTTTTTTCCCTAAGGATCGCACATATCGCGCCTTTCTACACAATAAACGTTTTTTTTCTGATAGCCCCGAGGGATTTGCATTATTATTGGGCCAGTGCGCAGCCTTGCGCAGCCTTGCGTAGTTAACAACACCTTTCTTAGTCTCTGGGAATGCCGAAAAATGGGGTTTTTCCCTAAGGATCGCACATATCGCGCCTTCTTTGTGCTTTTGCACAAAAGGAATTTTTTTCGGATGGTCCAGGAGGGATTGAATGCATTTGGGACCTTTGTGCATGCAGCTGAGAGTGCCAGTTTGCTTTTCTAGCCTCTGGGAAGGCCAAAAATTGGGTTTTTTCCCTAAGGATCGCACATATCGCGCCTTTCTACACCGTAACCTTTTTATTCTGATAGCCCCGAGGGATTTGCATTATTATTGGGCCAGTGCGCAGCCTTGCGTAGTTAACAACACCTTTTTTAGCCTCTGGGAATGCCCCAAAATGGGTTTTTTTTCCTATGCATCGCACATATCGCGCCTTCTTTGTGCTTTTGCACAAAAGGAATTTTTTTCGGATGGTCCCAGAGGGATTGAATGCATTTTGGACCTTTGTGCATGCAGCTGAGAGTGCCAGTTAGCCTTTTTAGCCTCTGGGAAGGCCAAAAATTGGGTTTTTTCCCTAAGGATCGCACATATCGCGCCTTTCTACACAATAAACTTTTTTTTTTCTGATAGCCGCGAGGGATTTGCATTATTATTGGCCCAGTGCGCAGCCTTACGCAGCCTTGCGTAGTTAACAACACCTTTTTTAGCCTCTGAGAATGCCCCAAAATGGGTTTTTTTCCCTAAGGATCGCACATATCGCGCCTTCTTTGTGCTTTTGCACAAAAGGAATTTTTTTCGGATGGTCCAGGAGGGATTGAATGCATTTGGGACCTTTGTGCATGCAGCTGAGAGTGCCAGTTTGCTTTTCTAGCCTCTGGGAAGGCCAAAAATTGGGTTTTTTCCCTAAGGATCGCACATATCGCGTCTTTCTACACAATAAACGTTTTTTTCTGATAGCCCCGGGGGATTTGCATTATTAGTGGGCCAGTGCGCAGCCTTGCGCAGTTAACAACACCTTTTTTAGCCTCTGGGAATGCCCCAAAATGGGTTTTTTTCCCTAAGGATCGCACATATCGCGCCTTCTTTGTGCTATTGCACAAAAGGAATTTTTTTCGGATGGTCCCAGAGGGATTGAATGCATTTTGGACCTTTGTGCATGCAGCTGAGAGTGCCAGTTAGCTTTTTTAGCCTCTGGGAAGGCCAAAAATGGAGTTTTTTCCCTAAGGATCGCACATATCGCGCTTTTCTACACAATAAACTTTTTTTTCTGATAGCCCGGAGGGATTTGCGTTATTATTAGGCCAGTGCGCAGCCTTGCGCAGCCTTGCGCAGCCTTGCGCAGTCAACAACACCTTTTTTAGCCTCTGGGTAGGCCAAAAATGGAGTTTTTTCCCTAAGGATCGCACATATCGCGCCTTCTTTGTGCTTTTGCACAAAAGGAATTTTTTTCGGATGGTCCAGGAGGGATTGAATGCATTTGGGACCTTTGTGCATGCAGCTGAGAGTGCCAGTTTGCTTTTCTAGCCTCTGGGAAGGCCAAAAATTGGGTTTTTTCCCTAAGGATCGCACATATCGCGCCTTTCTACACCGTAACCTTTTTATTCTGATAGCCCCGAGGGATTTGCATTATTATTGGGCCAGTGCGCAGCCTTGCGTAGTTAACAACACCTTTTTTAGCCTCTGGGAATGCCCCAAAATGGGGTTTTTTTCCTATGGATCGCACATATCGCGCCTTCTTTGTGCTTTTGCACAAAAGGAATTTTTTTCGGATGGTCCAGGAGGGATTGAATGCATTTGGGACCTTTGTGCATGCAGCTGAGAGTGCCAGTTTGCTTTTCTAGCCTCTGGGAAGGCCAAAAATTGGGTTTTTTCCCTAAGGATCGCACATATCGCGCCTTTCTACACAATAAACGTTTTTTTTGTGATAGCCCCGGGGGATTTGCATTATTATTGGGCCAGTGCGCAGCCTTGCGCAGCCTTGCACAGTTAACAACACCTTTTTTAGCCTCTGGGAATGCCCCAAAATGGGTTTTTTTCCCTAAGGATCGCACATATCGCGCCTTCTTTGTGCTTTTGCACAAAAGGAATTTTTTTCGGATGGTCCCAGAGGGATTGAATGCATTTTGGACCTTTGTGCATGCAGCTGAGAGTGCCAGTTAGCTTTTTTAGCCTCTGGGAAGGCCAAAAATTGGGTTTTTTTCTCTAAGGATCGCACATATCGCGCCTTTCTACACTATAAACTTTTTTTTCTGATAGCCCCGAGGGATTTGCATTATTATTGGGCCAGTGCGCAGCCTTGCGCAGCCTTGCGTAGTTAACAACACCTCTTTTAGCCTCTGGGAATGCCCCAAAATGGGGATTTTTCCCTAAGGATCGCACATATCGCGCCTTCTTTGTGCTTTTGCACAAAAGGAATTTTTTTCGGATGGTCCCAGAGGGATTGAATGCATTTTGGACCTTTGTGCATGCAGCTGAGATTGCCAGTTAGCTTTTTTAGCCTCTGGGAAGGCCAAAAATTGGGTTTTTTTTTCTAAGGATCGCACATATCGCGCCTTTCTACACCGTAACCTTTTTATTCTGATAGCCCCGAGGGGTTTGCATTATTATTGGGCCAGTGCGCAGCCTTGCGTAGTTAACAACACCTTTTTTAGCCTCTGGGAATGCCCCAAAATGGGGTTTTTTCCCTAAGGATCGCACATATCGCGCCTTCTTTGTACTTTTGCACAAAAGGAATTTTTTTCGGATTTTCCCAGAGGGATTGAATGCATTTTGGACCTTTGTGCATGCCGCTGAGAGTGCCAGTTAACTTTTTTAGCCTCTGTGAAGGCCAAAAATTGGGTTTTTTCCCTAAGGATCGCACATATCGCGCCTTTCTACACAATAAACGTTTTTTTTCTGATAGCCCCGAGGGATTTGCATTATTATTGGGCCAGTGCGCAGCCTTGCGCAGCCTTGCGTAGTTAACAACACCTTTCTTAGTCTCTGGGAATGCCGAAAAATGGGGTTTTTCTCTAAGGATCGCACATATCGCGCCTTCTTTGTGCTTTTGCACAAAAGGAATTTTTTTCAGATGGTCCAGGAGGGATTGAATGCACTTGGGACCTTTGTGCATGCAGCTGAGAGTGCCAGTTAGCCTTTTTAGCCTCTGGGAAGGCCAAAAATTGGGTTTTTTCCCTAAGGATCGCACATATCGCGCCTTTCTACACAATAAACTTTTTTTTTCTGATAGCCGCGAGGGATTTGCATTATTATTGGCCCAGTGCGCAGCCTTACGCAGCCTTGCGTAGTTAACAACACCTTTTTTAGCCTCTGAGAATGCCCCAAAATGGGTTTTTTTCCCTAAGGATCGCACATATCGCGCCTTCTTTGTGCTTTTGCACAAAAGGAATTTTTTTCGGATGGTCCCAGAGGGATTGAATGCATTTTGGACCTTTGTGCATGCAGCTGAGAGTGCCAGTTAGCTTTTTTAGCCTCTGGGAAGGCCAAAAATTGGGTTTTTTTCTCTAAGGATCGCACATATCGCGCCTTTCTACACCGTAACCTTTTTATTCTGATAGCCCCGAGGGATTTGCATTATTATTGGGCCAGTGCGCAGCCTTGCGTAGTTAACAACACCTTTTTTAGCCTCTGAGAATGCCCCAAAATGGGTTTTTTTCCCTAAGGATCGCACATATCGCGCCTTCTTTGTGCTTTTGCACAAAAGGAATTTTTTTCGGATGGTCCCAGAGGGATTGAATGCATTTTGGACCTTTGTGCATGCAGCTGAGAGTGCCAGTTAGCTTTTTTAGCCTCTGGGAAGGCCAAAAATTGGGTTTTTTTCTCTAAGGATCGCACATATCGCGCCTTTCTACACTATAAACTTTGTTTTCTGATAGCCCCGAGGGATTTGCATTATTATTGGGCCAGTGCGCAGCCTTGCGCAGCCTTGCGTAGTTAACAACACCTCTTTTAGCCTCTGGGAATGCCCCAAAATGGGGATTTTTCCCTAAGGATCGCACATATCGCGCCTTCTTTGTGCTTTTGCACAAAAGGAATTTTTTTCGGATGGTCCCAGAGGGATTGAATGCATTTTGGACCTTTGTGCATGCAGCTGAGATTGCCTGTTAGCTTTTTTAGCCTCTGGGAAGGCCAAAAATTGGGTTTTTTTTTCTAAGGATCGCACATATCGCGCCTTTCTACACCGTAACCTTTTTATTCTGATAGCCCCGAGGGGTTTGCATTATTATTGGGCCAGTGCGCAGCCTTGCGTAGTTAACAACACCTTTTTTAGCCTCTGGGAATGCCCCAAAATGGGGTTTTTTCCCTAAGGATCGCACATATCGCGCCTTCTTTGTACTTTTGCACAAAAGGAATTTTTTTCGGATTTTCCCAGAGGGATTGAATGCATTTTGGACCTTTGTGCATGCCGCTGAGAGTGCCAGTTAACTTTTTTAGCCTCTGTGAAGGCCAAAAATTGGGTTTTTTCCCTAAGGATCGCACATATCGCGCCTTTCTACACAATAAACGTTTTTTTTCTGATAGCCCCGGGGGATTTGCATTATTATTGGCCCAGTGCGCAGCCTTACGCAGCCTTGCGTAGTTAACAACACCTTTTTTAGCCTCTGAGAATGCCCCAAAATGGGTTTTTTTCCCTAAGGATCGCACATATCGCGCCTTCTTTGTGCTTTTGCACAAAAGGAATTTTTTTCGGATGGTCCAGGAGGGATTGAATGCATTTGGGACCTTTGTGCATGCAGCTGAGAGTGCCAGTTTGCTTTTCTAGCCTCTGGGAAGGCCAAAAATTGGGTTTTTTCCCTAAGGATCGCACATATCGCGTCTTTCTACACAATAAACGTTTTTTTCTGATAGCCCCGGGGGATTTGCATTATTAGTGGGCCAGTGCGCAGCCTTGCGCAGTTAACAACACCTTTTTTAGCCTCTGGGAATGCCCCAAAATGGGTTTTTTTCCCTAAGGATCGCACATATCGCGCCTTCTTTGTGCTATTGCACAAAAGGAATTTTTTTCGGATGGTCCCAGAGGGATTGAATGCATTTTGGACCTTTGTGCATGCAGCTGAGAGTGCCAGTTAGCTTTTTTAGCCTCTGGGAAGGCCAAAAATGGAGTTTTTTCCCTAAGGATCGCACATATCGCGCTTTTCTACACAATAAACTTTTTTTTCTGATAGCCCGGAGGGATTTGCGTTATTATTAGGCCAGTGCGCAGCCTTGCGCAGCCTTGCGCAGCCTTGCGCAGTCAACAACACCTTTTTTAGCCTCTGGGTAGGCCAAAAATGGAGTTTTTTCCCTAAGGATCGCACATATCGCGCCTTCTTTGTGCTTTTGCACAAAAGGAATTTTTTTCGGATGGTCCAGGAGGGATTGAATGCATTTGGGACCTTTGTGCATGCAGCTGAGAGTGCCAGTTTGCTTTTCTAGCCTCTGGGAAGGCCAAAAATTGGGTTTTTTCCCTAAGGATCGCACATATCGCGCCTTTCTACACCGTAACCTTTTTATTCTGATAGCCCCGAGGGATTTGCATTATTATTGGGCCAGTGCGCAGCCTTGCGTAGTTAACAACACCTTTTTTAGCCTCTGGGAATGCCCCAAAATGGGGTTTTTTTCCTATGGATCGCACATATCGCGCCTTCTTTGTGCTTTTGCACAAAAGGAATTTTTTTCGGATGGTCCAGGAGGGATTGAATGCATTTGGGACCTTTGTGCATGCAGCTGAGAGTGCCAGTTTGCTTTTCTAGCCTCTGGGAAGGCCAAAAATTGGGTTTTTTCCCTAAGGATCGCACATATCGCGCCTTTCTACACAATAAACGTTTTTTTTGTGATAGCCCCGGGGGATTTGCATTATTATTGGGCCAGTGCGCAGCCTTGCGCAGCCTTGCACAGTTAACAACACCTTTTTTAGCCTCTGGGAATGCCCCAAAATGGGTTTTTTTCCCTAAGGATCGCACATATCGCGCCTTCTTTGTGCTTTTGCACAAAAGGAATTTTTTTCGGATGGTCCCAGAGGGATTGAATGCATTTTGGACCTTTGTGCATGCAGCTGAGAGTGCCAGTTAGCTTTTTTAGCCTCTGGGAAGGCCAAAAATTGGGTTTTTTTCTCTAAGGATCGCACATATCGCGCCTTTCTACACTATAAACTTTTTTTTCTGATAGCCCCGAGGGATTTGCATTATTATTGGGCCAGTGCGCAGCCTTGCGCAGCCTTGCGTAGTTAACAACACCTCTTTTAGCCTCTGGGAATGCCCCAAAATGGGGATTTTTCCCTAAGGATCGCACATATCGCGCCTTCTTTGTGCTTTTGCACAAAAGGAATTTTTTTCGGATGGTCCCAGAGGGATTGAATGCATTTTGGACCTTTGTGCATGCAGCTGAGATTGCCAGTTAGCTTTTTTAGCCTCTGGGAAGGCCAAAAATTGGGTTTTTTTTTCTAAGGATCGCACATATCGCGCCTTTCTACACCGTAACCTTTTTATTCTGATAGCCCCGAGGGGTTTGCATTATTATTGGGCCAGTGCGCAGCCTTGCGTAGTTAACAACACCTTTTTTAGCCTCTGGGAATGCCCCAAAATGGGGTTTTTTCCCTAAGGATCGCACATATCGCGCCTTCTTTGTACTTTTGCACAAAAGGAATTTTTTTCGGATTTTCCCAGAGGGATTGAATGCATTTTGGACCTTTGTGCATGCCGCTGAGAGTGCCAGTTAACTTTTTTAGCCTCTGTGAAGGCCAAAAATTGGGTTTTTTCCCTAAGGATCGCACATATCGCGCCTTTCTACACAATAAACGTTTTTTTTCTGATAGCCCCGAGGGATTTGCATTATTATTGGGCCAGTGCGCAGCCTTGCGCAGCCTTGCGTAGTTAACAACACCTTTCTTAGTCTCTGGGAATGCCGAAAAATGGGGTTTTTCTCTAAGGATCGCACATATCGCGCCTTCTTTGTGCTTTTGCACAAAAGGAATTTTTTTCAGATGGTCCAGGAGGGATTGAATGCACTTGGGACCTTTGTGCATGCAGCTGAGAGTGCCAGTTAGCCTTTTTAGCCTCTGGGAAGGCCAAAAATTGGGTTTTTTCCCTAAGGATCGCACATATCGCGCCTTTCTACACAATAAACTTTTTTTTTCTGATAGCCGCGAGGGATTTGCATTATTATTGGCCCAGTGCGCAGCCTTACGCAGCCTTGCGTAGTTAACAACACCTTTTTTAGCCTCTGAGAATGCCCCAAAATGGGTTTTTTTCCCTAAGGATCGCACATATCGCGCCTTCTTTGTGCTTTTGCACAAAAGGAATTTTTTTCGGATGGTCCCAGAGGGATTGAATGCATTTTGGACCTTTGTGCATGCAGCTGAGAGTGCCAGTTAGCTTTTTTAGCCTCTGGGAAGGCCAAAAATTGGGTTTTTTTCTCTAAGGATCGCACATATCGCGCCTTTCTACACCGTAACCTTTTTATTCTGATAGCCCCGAGGGATTTGCATTATTATTGGGCCAGTGCGCAGCCTTGCGTAGTTAACAACACCTTTTTTAGCCTCTGAGAATGCCCCAAAATGGGTTTTTTTCCCTAAGGATCGCACATATCGCGCCTTCTTTGTGCTTTTGCACAAAAGGAATTTTTTTCGGATGGTCCCAGAGGGATTGAATGCATTTTGGACCTTTGTGCATGCAGCTGAGAGTGCCAGTTAGCTTTTTTAGCCTCTGGGAAGGCCAAAAATTGGGTTTTTTTCTCTAAGGATCGCACATATCGCGCCTTTCTACACTATAAACTTTGTTTTCTGATAGCCCCGAGGGATTTGCATTATTATTGGGCCAGTGCGCAGCCTTGCGCAGCCTTGCGTAGTTAACAACACCTCTTTTAGCCTCTGGGAATGCCCCAAAATGGGGATTTTTCCCTAAGGATCGCACATATCGCGCCTTCTTTGTGCTTTTGCACAAAAGGAATTTTTTTCGGATGGTCCCAGAGGGATTGAATGCATTTTGGACCTTTGTGCATGCAGCTGAGATTGCCTGTTAGCTTTTTTAGCCTCTGGGAAGGCCAAAAATTGGGTTTTTTTTTCTAAGGATCGCACATATCGCGCCTTTCTACACCGTAACCTTTTTATTCTGATAGCCCCGAGGGGTTTGCATTATTATTGGGCCAGTGCGCAGCCTTGCGTAGTTAACAACACCTTTTTTAGCCTCTGGGAATGCCCCAAAATGGGGTTTTTTCCCTAAGGATCGCACATATCGCGCCTTCTTTGTACTTTTGCACAAAAGGAATTTTTTTCGGATTTTCCCAGAGGGATTGAATGCATTTTGGACCTTTGTGCATGCCGCTGAGAGTGCCAGTTAACTTTTTTAGCCTCTGTGAAGGCCAAAAATTGGGTTTTTTCCCTAAGGATCGCACATATCGCGCCTTTCTACACAATAAACGTTTTTTTTCTGATAGCCCCGAGGGATTTGCATTATTATTGGGCCAGTGCGCAGCCTTGCGCAGCCTTGCGTAGTTAACAACACCTTTCTTAGTCTCTGGGAATGCCGAAAAATGGGGTTTTTCCCTAAGGATCGCACATATCGCGCCTTCTTTGTGCTTTTGCACAAAAGGAATTTTTTTCGGATGGTCCAGGAGGGATTGAATGCATTTGGGACCTTTGTGCATGCAGCTGAGAGTGCCAGTTTGCTTTTCTAGCCTCTGGGAAGGCCAAAAATTGGGTTTTTTCCCTAAGGATCGCACATATCGCGCCTTTCTACACCGTAACCTTTTTATTCTGATAGCCCCGAGGGATTTGCATTATTATTGGGCCAGTGCGCAGCCTTGCGTAGTTAACAACACCTTTTTTAGCCTCTGGGAATGCCCCAAAATGGGTTTTTTTTCCTATGCATCGCACATATCGCGCCTTCTTTGTGCTTTTGCACAAAAGGAATTTTTTTCGGATGGTCCCAGAGGGATTGAATGCATTTTGGACCTTTGTGCATGCAGCTGAGAGTGCCAGTTAGCCTTTTTAGCCTCTGGGAAGGCCAAAAATTGGGTTTTTTCCCTAAGGATCGCACATATCGCGCCTTTCTACACAATAAACTTTTTTTTTTCTGATAGCCGCGAGGGATTTGCATTATTATTGGCCCAGTGCGCAGCCTTACGCAGCCTTGCGTAGTTAACAACACCTTTTTTAGCCTCTGAGAATGCCCCAAAATGGGTTTTTTTCCCTAAGGATCGCACATATCGCGCCTTCTTTGTGCTTTTGCACAAAAGGAATTTTTTTCGGATGGTCCAGGAGGGATTGAATGCATTTGGGACCTTTGTGCATGCAGCTGAGAGTGCCAGTTTGCTTTTCTAGCCTCTGGGAAGGCCAAAAATTGGGTTTTTTCCCTAAGGATCGCACATATCGCGTCTTTCTACACAATAAACGTTTTTTTCTGATAGCCCCGGGGGATTTGCATTATTAGTGGGCCAGTGCGCAGCCTTGCGCAGTTAACAACACCTTTTTTAGCCTCTGGGAATGCCCCAAAATGGGTTTTTTTCCCTAAGGATCGCACATATCGCGCCTTCTTTGTGCTATTGCACAAAAGGAATTTTTTTCGGATGGTCCCAGAGGGATTGAATGCATTTTGGACCTTTGTGCATGCAGCTGAGAGTGCCAGTTAGCTTTTTTAGCCTCTGGGAAGGCCAAAAATGGAGTTTTTTCCCTAAGGATCGCACATATCGCGCTTTTCTACACAATAAACTTTTTTTTCTGATAGCCCGGAGGGATTTGCGTTATTATTAGGCCAGTGCGCAGCCTTGCGCAGCCTTGCGCAGCCTTGCGCAGTCAACAACACCTTTTTTAGCCTCTGGGTAGGCCAAAAATGGAGTTTTTTCCCTAAGGATCGCACATATCGCGCCTTCTTTGTGCTTTTGCACAAAAGGAATTTTTTTCGGATGGTCCAGGAGGGATTGAATGCATTTGGGACCTTTGTGCATGCAGCTGAGAGTGCCAGTTTGCTTTTCTAGCCTCTGGGAAGGCCAAAAATTGGGTTTTTTCCCTAAGGATCGCACATATCGCGCCTTTCTACACCGTAACCTTTTTATTCTGATAGCCCCGAGGGATTTGCATTATTATTGGGCCAGTGCGCAGCCTTGCGTAGTTAACAACACCTTTTTTAGCCTCTGGGAATGCCCCAAAATGGGGTTTTTTTCCTATGGATCGCACATATCGCGCCTTCTTTGTGCTTTTGCACAAAAGGAATTTTTTTCGGATGGTCCAGGAGGGATTGAATGCATTTGGGACCTTTGTGCATGCAGCTGAGAGTGCCAGTTTGCTTTTCTAGCCTCTGGGAAGGCCAAAAATTGGGTTTTTTCCCTAAGGATCGCACATATCGCGCCTTTCTACACAATAAACGTTTTTTTTGTGATAGCCCCGGGGGATTTGCATTATTATTGGGCCAGTGCGCAGCCTTGCGCAGCCTTGCACAGTTAACAACACCTTTTTTAGCCTCTGGGAATGCCCCAAAATGGGTTTTTTTCCCTAAGGATCGCACATATCGCGCCTTCTTTGTGCTTTTGCACAAAAGGAATTTTTTTCGGATGGTCCCAGAGGGATTGAATGCATTTTGGACCTTTGTGCATGCAGCTGAGAGTGCCAGTTAGCTTTTTTAGCCTCTGGGAAGGCCAAAAATTGGGTTTTTTTCTCTAAGGATCGCACATATCGCGCCTTTCTACACTATAAACTTTTTTTTCTGATAGCCCCGAGGGATTTGCATTATTATTGGGCCAGTGCGCAGCCTTGCGCAGCCTTGCGTAGTTAACAACACCTCTTTTAGCCTCTGGGAATGCCCCAAAATGGGGATTTTTCCCTAAGGATCGCACATATCGCGCCTTCTTTGTGCTTTTGCACAAAAGGAATTTTTTTCGGATGGTCCCAGAGGGATTGAATGCATTTTGGACCTTTGTGCATGCAGCTGAGATTGCCAGTTAGCTTTTTTAGCCTCTGGGAAGGCCAAAAATTGGGTTTTTTTTTCTAAGGATCGCACATATCGCGCCTTTCTACACCGTAACCTTTTTATTCTGATAGCCCCGAGGGGTTTGCATTATTATTGGGCCAGTGCGCAGCCTTGCGTAGTTAACAACACCTTTTTTAGCCTCTGGGAATGCCCCAAAATGGGGTTTTTTCCCTAAGGATCGCACATATCGCGCCTTCTTTGTACTTTTGCACAAAAAGAATTTTTTTCGGATTTTCCCAGAGGGATTGAATGCATTTTGGACCTTTGTGCATGCCGCTGAGAGTGCCAGTTAACTTTTTTAGCCTCTGTGAAGGCCAAAAATTGGGTTTTTTCCCTAAGGATCGCACATATCGCGCCTTTCTACACAATAAACGTTTTTTTTCTGATAGCCCCGAGGGATTTGCATTATTATTGGGCCAGTGCGCAGCCTTGCGCAGCCTTGCGTAGTTAACAACACCTTTCTTAGTCTCTGGGAATGCCGAAAAATGGGGTTTTTCTCTAAGGATCGCACATATCGCGCCTTCTTTGTGCTTTTGCACAAAAGGAATTTTTTTCGGATGGTCCCAGAGGGATTGAATGCATTTTGGACCTTTGTGCATGCAGCTGAGAGTGCCAGTTAGCTTTTTTAGCCTCTGGGAAGGCCAAAAATTGGGTTTTTTTCTCTAAGGATCGCACATATCGCGCCTTTCTACACTATAAACTTTGTTTTCTGATAGCCCCGAGGGATTTGCATTATTATTGGGCCAGTGCGCAGCCTTGCGCAGCCTTGCGTAGTTAACAACACCTCTTTTAGCCTCTGGGAATGCCCCAAAATGGGGATTTTTCCCTAAGGATCGCACATATCGCGCCTTCTTTGTGCTTTTGCACAAAAGGAATTTTTTTCGGATGGTCCCAGAGGGATTGAATGCATTTTGGACCTTTGTGCATGCAGCTGAGATTGCCTGTTAGCTTTTTTAGCCTCTGGGAAGGCCAAAAATTGGGTTTTTTTTTCTAAGGATCGCACATATCGCGCCTTTCTACACCGTAACCTTTTTATTCTGATAGCCCCGAGGGGTTTGCATTATTATTGGGCCAGTGCGCAGCCTTGCGTAGTTAACAACACCTTTTTTAGCCTCTGGGAATGCCCCAAAATGGGGTTTTTTCCCTAAGGATCGCACATATCGCGCCTTCTTTGTACTTTTGCACAAAAGGAATTTTTTTCGGATTTTCCCAGAGGGATTGAATGCATTTTGGACCTTTGTGCATGCCGCTGAGAGTGCCAGTTAACTTTTTTAGCCTCTGTGAAGGCCAAAAATTGGGTTTTTTCCCTAAGGATCGCACATATCGCGCCTTTCTACACAATAAACGTTTTTTTTCTGATAGCCCCGAGGGATTTGCATTATTATTGGGCCAGTGCGCAGCCTTGCGCAGCCTTGCGTAGTTAACAACACCTTTCTTAGTCTCTGGGAATGCCGAAAAATGGGGTTTTTCCCTAAGGATCGCACATATCGCGCCTTCTTTGTGCTTTTGCACAAAAGGAATTTTTTTCGGATGGTCCAGGAGGGATTGAATGCATTTGGGACCTTTGTGCATGCAGCTGAGAGTGCCAGTTTGCTTTTCTAGCCTCTGGGAAGGCCAAAAATTGGGTTTTTTCCCTAAGGATCGCACATATCGCGCCTTTCTACACCGTAACCTTTTTATTCTGATAGCCCCGAGGGATTTGCATTATTATTGGGCCAGTGCGCAGCCTTGCGTAGTTAACAACACCTTTTTTAGCCTCTGGGAATGCCCCAAAATGGGTTTTTTTTCCTATGCATCGCACATATCGCGCCTTCTTTGTGCTTTTGCACAAAAGGAATTTTTTTCGGATGGTCCCAGAGGGATTGAATGCATTTTGGACCTTTGTGCATGCAGCTGAGAGTGCCAGTTAGCCTTTTTAGCCTCTGGGAAGGCCAAAAATTGGGTTTTTTCCCTAAGGATCGCACATATCGCGCCTTTCTACACAATAAACTTTTTTTTTTCTGATAGCCGCGAGGGATTTGCATTATTATTGGCCCAGTGCGCAGCCTTACGCAGCCTTGCGTAGTTAACAACACCTTTTTTAGCCTCTGAGAATGCCCCAAAATGGGTTTTTTTCCCTAAGGATCGCACATATCGCGCCTTCTTTGTGCTTTTGCACAAAAGGAATTTTTTTCGGATGGTCCAGGAGGGATTGAATGCATTTGGGACCTTTGTGCATGCAGCTGAGAGTGCCAGTTTGCTTTTCTAGCCTCTGGGAAGGCCAAAAATTGGGTTTTTTCCCTAAGGATCGCACATATCGCGTCTTTCTACACAATAAACGTTTTTTTCTGATAGCCCCGGGGGATTTGCATTATTAGTGGGCCAGTGCGCAGCCTTGCGCAGTTAACAACACCTTTTTTAGCCTCTGGGAATGCCCCAAAATGGGTTTTTTTCCCTAAGGATCGCACATATCGCGCCTTCTTTGTGCTATTGCACAAAAGGAATTTTTTTCGGATGGTCCCAGAGGGATTGAATGCATTTTGGACCTTTGTGCATGCAGCTGAGAGTGCCAGTTAGCTTTTTTAGCCTCTGGGAAGGCCAAAAATGGAGTTTTTTCCCTAAGGATCGCACATATCGCGCTTTTCTACACAATAAACTTTTTTTTCTGATAGCCCGGAGGGATTTGCGTTATTATTAGGCCAGTGCGCAGCCTTGCGCAGCCTTGCGCAGCCTTGCGCAGTCAACAACACCTTTTTTAGCCTCTGGGTAGGCCAAAAATGGAGTTTTTTCCCTAAGGATCGCACATATCGCGCCTTCTTTGTGCTTTTGCACAAAAGGAATTTTTTTCGGATGGTCCAGGAGGGATTGAATGCATTTGGGACCTTTGTGCATGCAGCTGAGAGTGCCAGTTTGCTTTTCTAGCCTCTGGGAAGGCCAAAAATTGGGTTTTTTCCCTAAGGATCGCACATATCGCGCCTTTCTACACCGTAACCTTTTTATTCTGATAGCCCCGAGGGATTTGCATTATTATTGGGCCAGTGCGCAGCCTTGCGTAGTTAACAACACCTTTTTTAGCCTCTGGGAATGCCCCAAAATGGGGTTTTTTTCCTATGGATCGCACATATCGCGCCTTCTTTGTGCTTTTGCACAAAAGGAATTTTTTTCGGATGGTCCAGGAGGGATTGAATGCATTTGGGACCTTTGTGCATGCAGCTGAGAGTGCCAGTTTGCTTTTCTAGCCTCTGGGAAGGCCAAAAATTGGGTTTTTTCCCTAAGGATCGCACATATCGCGCCTTTCTACACAATAAACGTTTTTTTTGTGATAGCCCCGGGGGATTTGCATTATTATTGGGCCAGTGCGCAGCCTTGCGCAGCCTTGCACAGTTAACAACACCTTTTTTAGCCTCTGGGAATGCCCCAAAATGGGTTTTTTTCCCTAAGGATCGCACATATCGCGCCTTCTTTGTGCTTTTGCACAAAAGGAATTTTTTTCGGATGGTCCCAGAGGGATTGAATGCATTTTGGACCTTTGTGCATGCAGCTGAGAGTGCCAGTTAGCTTTTTTAGCCTCTGGGAAGGCCAAAAATTGGGTTTTTTTCTCTAAGGATCGCACATATCGCGCCTTTCTACACTATAAACTTTTTTTTCTGATAGCCCCGAGGGATTTGCATTATTATTGGGCCAGTGCGCAGCCTTGCACAGCCTTGCGTAGTTAACAACACCTCTTTTAGCCTCTGGGAATGCCCCAAAATGGGGATTTTTCCCTAAGGATCGCACATATCGCGCCTTCTTTGTGCTTTTGCACAAAAGGAATTTTTTTCGGATGGTCCCAGAGGGATTGAATGCATTTTGGACCTTTGTGCATGCAGCTGAGATTGCCAGTTAGCTTTTTTAGCCTCTGGGAAGGCCAAAAATTGGGTTTTTTTTTCTAAGGATCGCACATATCGCGCCTTTCTACACCGTAACCTTTTTATTCTGATAGCCCCGAGGGGTTTGCATTATTATTGGGCCAGTGCGCAGCCTTGCGTAGTTAACAACACCTTTTTTAGCCTCTGGGAATGCCCCAAAATGGGGTTTTTTCCCTAAGGATCGCACATATCGCGCCTTCTTTGTACTTTTGCACAAAAGGAATTTTTTTCGGATTTTCCCAGAGGGATTGAATGCATTTTGGACCTTTGTGCATGCCGCTGAGAGTGCCAGTTAACTTTTTTAGCCTCTGTGAAGGCCAAAAATTGGGTTTTTTCCCTAAGGATCGCACATATCGCGCCTTTCTACACAATAAACGTTTTTTTTCTGATAGCCCCGAGGGATTTGCATTATTATTGGGCCAGTGCGCAGCCTTGCGCAGCCTTGCGTAGTTAACAACACCTTTCTTAGTCTCTGGGAATGCCGAAAAATGGGGTTTTTCTCTAAGGATCGCACATATCGCGCCTTCTTTGTGCTTTTGCACAAAAGGAATTTTTTTCAGATGGTCCAGGAGGGATTGAATGCACTTGGGACCTTTGTGCATGCAGCTGAGAGTGCCAGTTAGCCTTTTTAGCCTCTGGGAAGGCCAAAAATTGGGTTTTTTCCCTAAGGATCGCACATATCGCGCCTTTCTACACAATAAACTTTTTTTTTCTGATAGCCGCGAGGGATTTGCATTATTATTGGCCCAGTGCGCAGACTTACGCAGCCTTGCGTAGTTAACAACACCTTTTTTAGCCTCTGAGAATGCCCCAAAATGGGTTTTTTTCCCTAAGGATCGCACATATCGCGCCTTCTTTGTGCTTTTGCACAAAAGGAATTTTTTTCGGATGGTCCCAGAGGGATTGAATGCATTTTGGACCTTTGTGCATGCAGCTGAGAGTGCCAGTTAGCTTTTTTAGCCTCTGGGAAGGCCAAAAATTGGGTTTTTTTCTCTAAGGATCGCACATATCGCGCCTTTCTACACCGTAACCTTTTTATTCTGATAGCCCCGAGGGATTTGCATTATTATTGGGCCAGTGCGCAGCCTTGCGTAGTTAACAACACCTTTTTTAGCCTCTGAGAATGCCCCAAAATGGGTTTTTTTCCCTAAGGATCGCACATATCGCGCCTTCTTTGTGCTTTTGCACAAAAGGAATTTTTTTCGGATGGTCCCAGAGGGATTGAATGCATTTTGGACCTTTGTGCATGCAGCTGAGAGTGCCAGTTAGCTTTTTTAGCCTCTGGGAAGGCCAAAAATTGGGTTTTTTTCTCTAAGGATCGCACATATCGCGCCTTTCTACACTATAAACTTTGTTTTCTGATAGCCCCGAGGGATTTGCATTATTATTGGGCCAGTGCGCAGCCTTGCGCAGCCTTGCGTAGTTAACAACACCTCTTTTAGCCTCTGGGAATGCCCCAAAATGGGGATTTTTCCCTAAGGATCGCACATATCGCGCCTTCTTTGTGCTTTTGCACAAAAGGAATTTTTTTCGGATGGTCCCAGAGGGATTGAATGCATTTTGGACCTTTGTGCATGCAGCTGAGATTGCCTGTTAGCTTTTTTAGCCTCTGGGAAGGCCAAAAATTGGGTTTTTTTTTCTAAGGATCGCACATATCGCGCCTTTCTACACCGTAACCTTTTTATTCTGATAGCCCCGAGGGGTTTGCATTATTATTGGGCCAGTGCGCAGCCTTGCGTAGTTAACAACACCTTTTTTAGCCTCTGGGAATGCCCCAAAATGGGGTTTTTTCCCTAAGGATCGCACATATCGCGCCTTCTTTGTACTTTTGCACAAAAGGAATTTTTTTCGGATTTTCCCAGAGGGATTGAATGCATTTTGGACCTTTGTGCATGCCGCTGAGAGTGCCAGTTAACTTTTTTAGCCTCTGTGAAGGCCAAAAATTGGGTTTTTTCCCTAAGGATCGCACATATCGCGCCTTTCTACACAATAAACGTTTTTTTTCTGATAGCCCCGAGGGATTTGCATTATTATTGGGCCAGTGCGCAGCCTTGCGCAGCCTTGCGTAGTTAACAACACCTTTCTTAGTCTCTGGGAATGCCGAAAAATGGGGTTTTTCCCTAAGGATCGCACATATCGCGCCTTCTTTGTGCTTTTGCACAAAAGGAATTTTTTTCGGATGGTCCAGGAGGGATTGAATGCATTTGGGACCTTTGTGCATGCAGCTGAGAGTGCCAGTTTGCTTTTCTAGCCTCTGGGAAGGCCAAAAATTGGGTTTTTTCCCTAAGGATCGCACATATCGCGCCTTTCTACACCGTAACCTTTTTATTCTGATAGCCCCGAGGGATTTGCATTATTATTGGGCCAGTGCGCAGCCTTGCGTAGTTAACAACACCTTTTTTAGCCTCTGGGAATGCCCCAAAATGGGTTTTTTTTCCTATGCATCGCACATATCGCGCCTTCTTTGTGCTTTTGCACAAAAGGAATTTTTTTCGGATGGTCCCAGAGGGATTGAATGCATTTTGGACCTTTGTGCATGCAGCTGAGAGTGCCAGTTAGCCTTTTTAGCCTCTGGGAAGGCCAAAAATTGGGTTTTTTCCCTAAGGATCGCACATATCGCGCCTTTCTACACAATAAACTTTTTTTTTTCTGATAGCCGCGAGGGATTTGCATTATTATTGGCCCAGTGCGCAGCCTTACGCAGCCTTGCGTAGTTAACAACACCTTTTTTAGCCTCTGAGAATGCCCCAAAATGGGTTTTTTTCCCTAAGGATCGCACATATCGCGCCTTCTTTGTGCTTTTGCACAAAAGGAATTTTTTTCGGATGGTCCAGGAGGGATTGAATGCATTTGGGACCTTTGTGCATGCAGCTGAGAGTGCCAGTTTGCTTTTCTAGCCTCTGGGAAGGCCAAAAATTGGGTTTTTTCCCTAAGGATCGCACATATCGCGTCTTTCTACACAATAAACGTTTTTTTCTGATAGCCCCGGGGGATTTGCATTATTAGTGGGCCAGTGCGCAGCCTTGCGCAGTTAACAACACCTTTTTTAGCCTCTGGGAATGCCCCAAAATGGGTTTTTTTCCCTAAGGATCGCACATATCGCGCCTTCTTTGTGCTATTGCACAAAAGGAATTTTTTTCGGATGGTCCCAGAGGGATTGAATGCATTTTGGACCTTTGTGCATGCAGCTGAGAGTGCCAGTTAGCTTTTTTAGCCTCTGGGAAGGCCAAAAATGGAGTTTTTTCCCTAAGGATCGCACATATCGCGCTTTTCTACACAATAAACTTTTTTTTCTGATAGCCCGGAGGGATTTGCGTTATTATTAGGCCAGTGCGCAGCCTTGCGCAGCCTTGCGCAGCCTTGCGCAGTCAACAACACCTTTTTTAGCCTCTGGGTAGGCCAAAAATGGAGTTTTTTCCCTAAGGATCGCACATATCGCGCCTTCTTTGTGCTTTTGCACAAAAGGAATTTTTTTCGGATGGTCCAGGAGGGATTGAATGCATTTGGGACCTTTGTGCATGCAGCTGAGAGTGCCAGTTTGCTTTTCTAGCCTCTGGGAAGGCCAAAAATTGGGTTTTTTCCCTAAGGATCGCACATATCGCGCCTTTCTACACCGTAACCTTTTTATTCTGATAGCCCCGAGGGATTTGCATTATTATTGGGCCAGTGCGCAGCCTTGCGTAGTTAACAACACCTTTTTTAGCCTCTGGGAATGCCCCAAAATGGGGTTTTTTTCCTATGGATCGCACATATCGCGCCTTCTTTGTGCTTTTGCACAAAAGGAATTTTTTTCGGATGGTCCAGGAGGGATTGAATGCATTTTGGACCTTTGTGCATGCAGCTGAGAGTGCCAGTTTGCTTTTCTAGCCTCTGGGAAGGCCAAAAATTGGGTTTTTTCCCTAAGGATCGTACATATCGCGCCTTTCTACACAATAAACGTTTTTTTTCTGATAGCCCCGGGGAATTTGCATTATTATTGGGCCAGTGCGCAGCCTTGCGCAGCCTTGCGCAGTTAACAACACCTTTTTTAGCCTCTGGGAATGCCCCAAAATGGGTTTTTTTCCCTAAGGATCGCACATATCGCGCCTTCTTTGTGCTTTTGCACAAAAGGAATTTTTTTCGGATGGTCCCAGAGGGATTGAATGCATTTTGGACCTTTGTGCATGCAGCTGAGAGTGCCAGTTAGC
The DNA here is from genome assembly GCA_964017195.1 of Siderastrea radians. Lineage (NCBI taxonomy): Eukaryota > Metazoa > Cnidaria > Anthozoa > Scleractinia > Rhizangiidae > Siderastrea > Siderastrea radians. The sequence continues at coordinate 216,280 of CAXHKT010000105.1, forward strand.
TTTTTTAGCCTCTGGGAAGGCCAAAAATTGGGTTTTTTTCTCTAAGGATCGCACATATCGCGCCTTTCTACACTATAAACTTTTTTTTCTGATAGCCCCGAGGGATTTGCATTATTATTGGGCCAGTGCGCAGCCTTGCGCAGCCTTGCGTAGTTAACAACACCTCTTTTAGCCTCTGGGAATGCCCCAAAATGGGGATTTTTCCCTAAGGATCGCACATATCGCGCCTTCTTTGTGCTTTTGCACAAAAGGAATTTTTTTCGGATGGTGCCAGAGGGATTGAATGCATTTTGGACCTTTGTGCATGCAGCTGAGATTGCCAGTTAGCTTTTTTAGCCTCTGGGAAGGCCAAAAATTGGGTTTTTTCCCTAAGGATCGCACATATCGCGCCTTTCTACACCATAAACTTTTTTTTCTGATAGCCCCGAGGGATTTGCATTATTATTGGGCCAGTGCGCAGCCTTGCGCAGCCTTGCGTAGTTAACAACACCTTTTTTAGCCTCTGGGAATGCCCCAAAATGGGGTTTTTTCCCTTTGGGTCGAACATATCGCGCCTTCTTTGTGCTTTTGCACAAAAGGAATTTTTTTCGGATGGTGCCAGAGGGATTGAATGCATTTTGGACCTTTGTGCATGCAGCTGAGATTGCCAGTTAGCTTTTTTAGCCTCTGGGAAGGCCAAAAATTGGGTTTTTTCCCTAAGGATCGCACATATCGCGCCTTTCTACACCATAAACTTTTTTTTCTGATAGTCCCGAGGGATTTGCATTATTATTGGGCCAGTGCGCAGCCTTGCGCAGCCTTGCGTAGTTAACAACACCTTTTTTAGCCTCTGGGAATGCCCCAAAATGGGGTTTTTTCCCTTTGGATCGAACATATCGCGCCTTCTTTGTGCTTTTGCACAAAAGGAATTTTTTTCGGATGGTCCCAGAGGGATTGAATGCATTTTGGACCTTTGTGCATGCAGCTGAGAGTGCCAGTTAGCTTTTTTAGCCTCTGGGAAGGCCAATAATTGGGTTTTTTCCCTAAGGATCGCACATATCGCGCCTTTCTACACCATAAACTTTTTTTTCTGATAGCCCCGAGGGATTTGCATTATTATTGGGCCAGTGCGCAGCCTTGCGCAGCCTTGCGTAGTTAACAACACCTTTTTTAGCCTCTGGGAATGCCCCAAAATGGGGTTTTTTCCCTAAGGATCGCACATATCGCGCCTTCTTTGTGCTTCTGCACAAAAGGAATTTTTTTCGGATGGTCCCAGAGGGATTGAATGCAATTTGGACCTTTGTGCATGCAGCTGAGAGTGCCAGTTAGCTTTTTTAGCCTCTGGGAAGGCCAAAAATTGGGTTTTTTTCCCTAAGGATCGCACATATCACGCCTTTCTACACAATAAACTTTTTTTTCTGATAGCCCCGAGGGATTTGCATTATTATTGGGCCAGTGCGCAGCCTTGCGCAGCCTTGCGTAGTTAACAACACCTTTTTTAGCCTCTGGGAATGCCCCAAAATGGGGTTTTTTCCCTAAGGATCGCAAATATCGCGCCTTCTTTGTGCTTTTGCACAAAAGGAATTTTTTTCGGATGGTCCCAGAGGGATTGAATGCATTTTGGACCTTTGTGCATGCAGCTGAGAGTGCCAGTTAGCTTTTTTAGCCTCTGGGAAGGCCAATAATTGGGTTTTTTCCCGAAGGATCGCACATATCGCGCCTTTCTACACAATAAACTTTTTTTTCTGATAGCCCCGAGGGATTTGCATTATTATTGGGCCAGTGCGCAGCCTTGCGTAGTTAACAACACCTTTTTTAGCCTCTGGGAATGCCCCAAAATGGGGTTTTTCCCTAAGGATCGCACATATCGCGCCTTCTTTGTGCTTTTGTACAAAAGGAATTTTTTCGGATGGTCCCAGAGGGATTGAATGCATTTTGGACCTTTGTGCATGCAGCTGAGTGTGCCAGTTAGCTTTTTTAGCCTCTGGGAAGGCCAAAAATTGGGTCTTTTCCCTAAGGATCGCACATCTCGCGACTTCTTTGTGCTTTTGCACAAAAGGAATTTTTTTCGGATGGTGCCAGAGGGATTGAATGCATTTTGGACCTTTGTGCATGCAGCTGAGAGTGCCAGTTAGCTTTTTTAGCCTCTGGGAAGGCCAAAAATTGGGTTTTTTCCCTAAGGTTCGCACATATCGCGCCTTTCAACACAATAAACTTTTTTTCTGATAGCCCCGAGGGATTTGCATTATTATTGGGCCAGTGCGCAGCCTTGCGCAGCCTTGCGCAGTTAACAACATCTTTTTTAGTCTCTGGGAATGCCCCAAAATGGAGTTTTTTTCCTAAGGATCGCGCACATATCGCGCCTTCTTTGTGCTTTTGCACAAAAGGAATTTTTCTCTGATGGTCCCAGAGGGATTGACTACATTTGGGATATTTGTGCATGCAGCTGAGAGCGCCAATTTGCTTTTTTCTGCTTTTGGGGGCTAATTCAAGCCCTGAAAAAGTGCAGCACTTTTGAGTATCGCCAAATTCGATAAAAAAAGTGCCAAATGGAATGTTTTTTGGTGCCGTAACGGGATCTGGGGTGCTTTTGTGCTGGGGCCGTTGCACCAAAACCAGCACTTTTTTGAGGGACCCACCCCACCCCTCTCAAAACTGAAATTCCCACCTTATAGACAAAATCGCAGACTTTCTACACAATAAACTTTTTTTTCTGATAGCCCCGAGGGATTTGCATTATTATTGGGCCAGTGCGCAGCCTTGCGCAGCCTTGCGTAGTTAACAACACCTTTTTTAGCCTCTGGGAATGCCCCAAAATGGGGTTTTTTTCCTATGGATCGCACATATCGCGCCTTCTTTGTGCTTTTGCACAAAAGGAATTTTTTTCGGATGGTCCCAGAGGGATTGAATGCATTTTGGACCTTTGTGCATGCAGCTGAGAGTGCCAGTTAGCTTTTTTAGCCTCTGGGAAGGCCAATAATTGGGTTTTTTCCCTAAGGATCGCACATATCGCGCCTTTCTACACCATAAACTTTTTTTCTGATAGCCCCGAGGGATTTGCATTATTATTGGGCCAGTGCGCAGCCTTGCGCAGCCTTGCGTAGTTAACAACACCTTTTTTAGCCTCTGGGAATGCCCCAAAATGGGGTTTTTTCCCTATGGATCGAACATATCGCGCCTGCTTTGTGCTTTTGCACAAAAGGAATTTTTTTCGGATGGTCCCAGAGGGATTGAATGCATTTTGGACCTTTGTGCATGCAGCTGAGAGTGCCAGTTAGCTTTTTTAGCCTCTGGGAAGGCCAATAATTGGGTTTTTTCCCTAAGGATCGCACATATCGCGCCTTTCTACACCATAAACTTTTTTTTCTGATAGCCCCGAGGGATTTGCATTATTATTGGGCCAGTGCGCAGCCTTGCGCAGCCTTGCGTAGTTAACAACACCTTTTTTAGCCTCTGGGAATGCCCCAAAATGGGGTTTTTTCCCTAAGGATCGCACATATCGCGCCTTCTTTGTGCTTCTGCACAAAAGGAATTTTTTTCGGATGGTCGCAGAGGGATTGAATGCAATTTGGACCTTTGTGCATGCAGCTGAGAGTGCCAGTTAGCTTTTTTAGCTTCTGGGAAGGCCAAAAATTGGGTTTTTTTCCCTAAGGATCGCACATATCACGCCTTTCTACACAATAAACTTTTTTTTCTGATAGCCCCGAGGGATTTGCATTATTATTGGGCCAGTGCGCAGCCTTGCGCAGCCTTGCGTAGTTAACAACACCTCTTTTAGCCTCTGGGAATGCCCCAAAATGGGGATTTTTCCCTAAGGATCGCACATATCGCGCCTTCTTTGTGCTTTTGCACAAAAGGAATTTTTTTCGGATGGTGCCAGAGGGATTGAATGCATTTTGGACCTTTGTGCATGCAGCTGAGATTGCCAGTTAGCTTTTTTAGCCTCTGGGAAGGCCAAAAATTGGGTTTTTTCCCTAAGGATCGCACATATCGCGCCTTTCTACACCATAAACTTTTTTTTCTGATAGCCCCGAGGGATTTGCATTATTATTGGGCCAGTGCGCAGCCTTGCGCAGCCTTGCGTAGTTAACAACACCTTTTTTAGCCTCTGGGAATGCCCCAAAATGGGGTTTTTTCCCTTTGGGTCGAACATATCGCGCCTTCTTTGTGCTTTTGCACAAAAGGAATTTTTTTCGGATGGTGCCAGAGGGATTGAATGCATTTTGGACCTTTGTGCATGCAGCTGAGATTGCCAGTTAGCTTTTTTAGCCTCTGGGAAGGCCAAAAATTGGGTTTTTTCCCTAAGGATCGCACATATCGCGCCTTTCTACACCATAAACTTTTTTTTCTGATAGTCCCGAGGGATTTGCATTATTATTGGGCCAGTGCGCAGCCTTGCGCAGCCTTGCGTAGTTAACAACACCTTTTTTAGCCTCTGGGAATGCCCCAAAATGGGGTTTTTTCCCTTTGGATCGAACATATCGCGCCTTCTTTGTGCTTTTGCACAAAAGGAATTTTTTTCGGATGGTCCCAGAGGGATTGAATGCATTTTGGACCTTTGTGCATGCAGCTGAGAGTGCCAGTTAGCTTTTTTAGCCTCTGGGAAGGCCAATAATTGGGTTTTTTCCCTAAGGATCGCACATATCGCGCCTTTCTACACCATAAACTTTTTTTTCTGATAGCCCCGAGGGATTTGCATTATTATTGGGCCAGTGCGCAGCCTTGCGCAGCCTTGCGTAGTTAACAACACCTTTTTTAGCCTCTGGGAATGCCCCAAAATGGGGTTTTTTCCCTAAGGATCGCACATATCGCGCCTTCTTTGTGCTTCTGCACAAAAGGAATTTTTTTCGGATGGTCCCAGAGGGATTGAATGCAATTTGGACCTTTGTGCATGCAGCTGAGAGTGCCAGTTAGCTTTTTTAGCCTCTGGGAAGGCCAAAAATTGGGTTTTTTTCCCTAAGGATCGCACATATCACGCCTTTCTACACAATAAACTTTTTTTTCTGATAGCCCCGAGGGATTTGCATTATTATTGGGCCAGTGCGCAGCCTTGCGCAGCCTTGCGTAGTTAACAACACCTTTTTTAGCCTCTGGGAATGCCCCAAAATGGGGTTTTTTCCCTAAGGATCGCAAATATCGCGCCTTCTTTGTGCTTTTGCACAAAAGGAATTTTTTTCGGATGGTCCCAGAGGGATTGAATGCATTTTGGACCTTTGTGCATGCAGCTGAGAGTGCCAGTTAGCTTTTTTAGCCTCTGGGAAGGCCAATAATTGGGTTTTTTCCCGAAGGATCGCACATATCGCGCCTTTCTACACAATAAACTTTTTTTTCTGATAGCCCCGAGGGATTTGCATTATTATTGGGCCAGTGCGCAGCCTTGCGTAGTTAACAACACCTTTTTTAGCCTCTGGGAATGCCCCAAAATGGGGTTTTTCCCTAAGGATCGCACATATCGCGCCTTCTTTGTGCTTTTGTACAAAAGGAATTTTTTCGGATGGTCCCAGAGGGATTGAATGCATTTTGGACCTTTGTGCATGCAGCTGAGTGTGCCAGTTAGCTTTTTTAGCCTCTGGGAAGGCCAAAAATTGGGTCTTTTCCCTAAGGATCGCACATCTCGCGACTTCTTTGTGCTTTTGCACAAAAGGAATTTTTTTCGGATGGTGCCAGAGGGATTGAATGCATTTTGGACCTTTGTGCATGCAGCTGAGAGTGCCAGTTAGCTTTTTTAGCCTCTGGGAAGGCCAAAAATTGGGTTTTTTCCCTAAGGTTCGCACATATCGCGCCTTTCAACACAATAAACTTTTTTTCTGATAGCCCCGAGGGATTTGCATTATTATTGGGCCAGTGCGCAGCCTTGCGCAGCCTTGCGCAGTTAACAACATCTTTTTTAGTCTCTGGGAATGCCCCAAAATGGAGTTTTTTTCCTAAGGATCGCGCACATATCGCGCCTTCTTTGTGCTTTTGCACAAAAGGAATTTTTCTCTGATGGTCCCAGAGGGATTGACTACATTTGGGATATTTGTGCATGCAGCTGAGAGCGCCAATTTGCTTTTTTCTGCTTTTGGGGGCTAATTCAAGCCCTGAAAAAGTGCAGCACTTTTGAGTATCGCCAAATTCGATAAAAAAAGTGCCAAATGGAATGTTTTTTGGTGCCGTAACGGGATCTGGGGTGCTTTTGTGCTGGGGCCGTTGCACCAAAACCAGCACTTTTTTGAGGGACCCACCCCACCCCTCTCAAAACTGAAATTCCCACCTTATAGACAAAATCGCAGACTTTCTACACAATAAACTTTTTTTTCTGATAGCCCCGAGGGATTTGCATTATTATTGGGCCAGTGCGCAGCCTTGCGCAGCCTTGCGTAGTTAACAACACCTTTTTTAGCCTCTGGGAATGCCCCAAAATGGGGTTTTTTTCCTATGGATCGCACATATCGCGCCTTCTTTGTGCTTTTGCACAAAAGGAATTTTTTTCGGATGGTCCCAGAGGGATTGAATGCATTTTGGACCTTTGTGCATGCAGCTGAGAGTGCCAGTTAGCTTTTTTAGCCTCTGGGAAGGCCAATAATTGGGTTTTTTCCCTAAGGATCGCACATATCGCGCCTTTCTACACCATAAACTTTTTTTCTGATAGCCCCGAGGGATTTGCATTATTATTGGGCCAGTGCGCAGCCTTGCGCAGCCTTGCGTAGTTAACAACACCTTTTTTAGCCTCTGGGAATGCCCCAAAATGGGGTTTTTTCCCTATGGATCGAACATATCGCGCCTGCTTTGTGCTTTTGCACAAAAGGAATTTTTTTCGGATGGTCCCAGAGGGATTGAATGCATTTTGGACCTTTGTGCATGCAGCTGAGAGTGCCAGTTAGCTTTTTTAGCCTCTGGGAAGGCCAATAATTGGGTTTTTTCCCTAAGGATCGCACATATCGCGCCTTTCTACACCATAAACTTTTTTTTCTGATAGCCCCGAGGGATTTGCATTATTATTGGGCCAGTGCGCAGCCTTGCGCAGCCTTGCGTAGTTAACAACACCTTTTTTAGCCTCTGGGAATGCCCCAAAATGGGGTTTTTTCCCTAAGGATCGCACATATCGCGCCTTCTTTGTGCTTCTGCACAAAAGGAATTTTTTTCGGATGGTCGCAGAGGGATTGAATGCAATTTGGACCTTTGTGCATGCAGCTGAGAGTGCCAGTTAGCTTTTTTAGCTTCTGGGAAGGCCAAAAATTGGGTTTTTTTCCCTAAGGATCGCACATATCACGCCTTTCTACACAATAAACTTTTTTTTCTGATAGCCCCGAGGGATTTGCATTATTATTGGGCCAGTGCACAGCCTTGCGCAGCCTTGCGTAGTTAACAACACCTTTTTTAGCCTCTGGGAATGCCCCAAAATGGGGTTTTTTCCCTAAGGATCGCAAATATCGCGCCTTCTTTGTGCTTTTGCACAAAAGGAATTTTTTCGGATGGTCCCAGAGGGATTGAATGCATTTTGGACCTTTGTGCATGCAGCTGAGAGTGCCAGTTAGCTTTTTTAGCCTCTGGGAAGGCCAATAATTGGGTTTTTTCCCGAAGGATCGCACATATCGCGCCTTTCTACACAATAAACTTTTTTTTTCTGATAGCCCCGAGGGATTTGCATTATTATTGGGCCAGTGCGCAGCCTTGCGTAGTTAACAACACCTTTTTTAGCCTCTGGGAATGCCCCAAAATGGGGATTTTTCCCTAAGGGTCGCACATATCGCGCCTTCTTTGTGCTTTTGCACAAAAGGAATTTTTTCGGATGGTCCCAGAGGGATTGAATGCATTTTGGACCTTTGTGCATGCAGCTGAGTGTGCCAGTTAGCTTTTTTAGCCTCTGGGAAGGCCAAAAATTGGGTCTTTTCCCTAAGGATCGCACATCTCGCGACTTCTTTGTGCTTTTGCACAAAAGGAATTTTTTTCGGATGGTGCCAGAGGGATTGAATGCATTTTGGACCTTTGTGCATGCAGCTGAGAGTGCCAGTTAGCTTTTTTAGCCTCTGGGAAGGCCAAAAATTGGGTTTTTTCCCTAAGGTTCGCACATATCGCGCCTTTCAACACAATAAACTTTTTTTTCTGATAGCCCCGAGGGATTTGCATTATTATTGGGCCAGTGCGCAGCCTTGCGCAGCCTTGCGCAGTTAACAACATCTTTTTTAGGCTCTGGGAATGCCCCAAAATGGAGTTTTTTCCCTAAGGATCGCGCACATATCGCGCCTTCTTTGTGCTTTTTCACAAAAGGAATTTTTCTCTGATGGTCCCAGAGGGATTGACTACATTTGGGATATTTGTGCATGAAGCTGAGAGCGCCAATTAGCTTTTTTCTGCTTTTGGGGGCTAATTCAAGCCCTGAAAAAGTGCAGCACTTTTGAGTATCGCCAAATTCGATAAAAAAAGTGCCAAATGGAATGTTTTTTGGTGCCGTAACGAGATCTGGGGTGCTTTTGTGCTGGGGCCGTTGCACCAAAACCAGCACTTTTTTGAGGGACCCACCCCACCCCTCTCAAAACTGAAATTCCCACCTTATCGACAAAATTGCAGACTTTCCACACAATAAACTTTTTTTTCTGATATCCCCGAGGGATTTGCATTATTATTGGGCCAGTGCGCAGCCTTGCGCAGCCTTGCGTAGTTAACAACACCTTTTTTAGCCTCTGGGAATGCCCCAAAATGGGGTTTTTTTCCTATGGATCGCACATATCGCGCCTTCTTTGTGCTTTTGCACAAAAGGAATTTTTTTCGGATGGTCCCAGAGGGATTGAATGCATTTTGGACCTTTGTGCATGCAGCTGACAGTGCCAGTTAGCTTTTTTAGCCTCTGGGAAGGCCAATAATTGGGTTTTTTCCCTAAGGATCGCACATATCGCGCCTTTCTACACCATAAACTTTTTTTTCTGATAGCCCCGAGGGATTTGCATTATTATTTCGCCAGTGCGCAGCCTTGCGCAGCCTTGCGTAGTTAACAACACCTTTTTTAGCCTCTGGGAATGCCCCAAAATGGGGTTTTTTCCCTAAGGAATTTTTTTCGGATGGTCCCAGAGGGATTGAATGCATTTTGGACCTTTGTGCATGCAGCTGAGAGTGCCAGTTAGCTTTTTTAGCCTCTGGGAAGGCCAATAATTGGGTTTTTTCCCTAAGGATCGCACATATCGCGCCTTTCTACACCATAAACTTTTTTTTCTGATAGCCCCGAGGGATTTGCATTATTATTGGGCCAGTGCGCAGCCTTGCGCAGCCTTGCGTAGTTAACAACACCTTTTTTAGCCTCTGGGAATGCACCAAAATGGGGTTTTTTCCCTAAGGATCGCACATATCGCGCCTTCTTTGTGCTTCTGCACAAAAGGAATTTTTTTCGGATGGTCCCAGAGGGATTGAATGCAATTTGGACCTTTGTGCATGCAGCTGAGAGTGCCAGTTAGCTTTTTTAGCCTCTGGGAAGGCCAAAAATTGGGTTTTTTTCCCTAAGGATCGCACATATCACGCCTTTCTACACAATAAACTTTTTTTTCTGATAGCCCCGAGGGATTTGCATTATTATTGGGCCAGTGCGCAGCCTTGCGCAGCCTTGCGTAGTTAACAACACCTTTTTTAGCCTCTGGGAATGCCCCAAAATGGGGTTTTTTCCCTAAGGATCGCAAATATCGCGCCTTCTTTGTGCTTTTGCACAAAAGGAATTTTTTTCGGATGGTGCCAGAGGGATTGAATGCATTTTGGACCTTTGTGCATGCAGCTGAGAGTGCCAGTTAGCTTTTTTAGCCTCTGGGAAGGCCAATAATTGGGTTTTTTCCCGAAGGATCGCACATATCGCGCCTTTCTACACAATAAACTTTTTTTTCTGATAGCCCCGAGGGATTTGCATTATTATTGGGCCAGTGCGCAGCCTTGCGTAGCTAACAACACCTTTTTTAGCCTCTGGGAATGCCCCAAAATGGGGATTTTTCCCTAAGGATCGCACATATCGCGCCTTCTTTGTGCTTTTGCACAAAAGGAATTTTTTCGGATGGTCCCAGAGGGATTGAATGCATTTTGGACCTTTGTGCATGCAGCTGAGTGTGCCAGTTAGCTTTTTTAGCCTCTGGGAAGGCCAAAAATTGGGTCTTTTCCCTAAGGATCGCACATCTCGCGACTTCTTTGTGCTTTTGCACAAAAGGAATTTTTTTCGGATGGTGCCAGAGGGATTGAATGCATTTTGGACCTTTGTGCATGCAGCTGAGAGTGCCAGTTAGCTTTTTTAGCCTCTGGGAAGGCCAAAAATTGGGTTTTTTCCCTAAGGTTCGCACATATCGCGCCTTTCAACACAATAAACTTTTTTTTCTGATAGCCCCGAGGGATTTGCATTATTATTGGGCCAGTGCGCAGCCTTGCGCAGCCTTGCGCAGTTAACAACATCTTTTTTAGGCTCTGGGAATGGCCCAAAATGGAGTTTTTCCCTTAGGATCGCGCACATATCGCGCCTTCTTTGTGCTTTTGCACAAAAGGAATTTTTCTCTGATGGTCCCAGAGGGATTGACTACATTTGGGATATTTGTGCATGCAGCTGAGAGCGCCAATTTGCTTTTTTCTGCTTTTGGGGGCTAATTCAAGCCCTGAAAAAGTGCAGCACTTTTGAGTATCGCCAAATTCGATAAACAAAGTGCCAAATGGAATGTTTTTTGGTGCCGTAACGGGATCTGGGGTGCTTTTGTGCTGGGGCCGTTGCACCAAAACCAGCACTTTTTTGAGGGACCCACCCCACCCCTCTCAAAACTGAAATTCCCACCTTATCGACAAAATCGCAGACTTTCTACACAATAAACTTTTTTTTCTGATAGCCCCGAGGGATTTGCATTATTATTGGGCCAGTGCGCAGCCTTGCGCAGTTAACAACATCTTTTTTAGGCTCTGGGAATGCCCCAAAATGGAGTTTTTTCCCTAAGGATCGCGCACATATCGCGCCTTCTTTGTGCTTTTGCACAAAAGGAATTTTTCTCTGATGGTCCCAGAGGGATTGACTACATTTGGGATATTTGTGCATGAAGCTGAGAGCGCCAATTAGCTTTTTTCTGCTTTTGGGGGCTAATTCAAGCCCTGAAAAAGTGCAGCACTTTTGAGTATCGCCAAATTCGATAAAAAAAGTGCCAAATGGAATGTTTTTTGGTGCCGTAACGGGATCTGGGGTGCTTTTGTGCTGGGGCCGTTGCACCAAAACCAGCACTTTTTTGAGGGACCCACCCCACCCCTCTCAAAACTGAAATTCCCACCTTATCGACAAAATCGCAGACTTTCTACACAATAAACTTTTTTTTCTGATATCCCCGAGGGATTTGCATTATTATTGGGCCAGTGCGCAGCCTTGCGCAGGCTTGCGTAGTTAACAACACCTTTTTTAGCCTCTGGGAATGCCCCAAAATGGGGTTTTTTTCCTATGGATCGCACATATCGCGCCTTCTTTGTGCTTTTGCACAAAAGGAATTTTTTTCGGATGGTTCCAGAGGGATTGAATGCATTTTGGACCTTTGTGCATGCAGCTGAGAGTGCCAGTTAGCTTTTTTAGCCTCTGGGAAGGCCAATAATTGGGTTTTTTCCCTAAGGATCGCACATATCGCGCCTTTCTACACCATAAACTTTTTTTTCTGATAGCCCCGAGGGATTTGCATTATTATTGGGCCAGTGCGCAGCCTTGCGCAGCCTTGCGTAGTTAACAACACCTTTTTTAGCCTCTGGGAATGCCCCAAAATGGGGTTTTTTCCCTATGGATCAAACATATCGCGCCTTCTTTGTGTTTTTGCACAAAAGGAATTTTTTTCGGATGGTCCCAGAGGGATTGAATGCATTTTGGACCTTTGTGCATGCAGCTGAGAGTGCCAGTTAGCTTTTTTAGCCTCTGGGAAGGCCAATAATTGGGTTTTTTCCCTAAGGATCGCACATATCGCGCCTTTCTACACCATAAACTTTTTTTTCTGATAGCCCCGAGGGATTTGCATTATTATTGGGCCAGTGCGCAGCCTTGCGCAGCCTTGCGTAGTTAACAACACCTTTTTTAGCCTCTAGTAATGCCCCAAAATGGGGTTTTTTCCCTAAGGATCGCACATATCGCGCCTTCTTTGTGCTTCTGCACAAAAGGAATTTTTTTCGGATGGTCCCAGAGGGATTGAATGCAATTTGGACCTTTGTGCATGCAGCTGAGAGTGCCAGTTAGCTTTTTTAGCCTCTGGGAAGGCCAAAAATTGGTTTTTTTTCCCTAAGGATCGCACATATCACGCCTTTCTACACAATAAACTTTTTTTTCTGATAGCCCCGAGGGATTTGCATTATTATTGGGCCAGTGCGCAGCCTTGCGCAGCCTTGCGTAGTTAACAACACCTTTTTTAGCCTCTGGGAATGCCCCAAAATGGGGTTTTTCCCTAAGGATCGCAAATATCGCGCCTTCTTTGTGCTTTTGCACAAAAGGAATTTTTTTCGGATGGTCCCAGAGGGATTGAATGCATTTTGGACCTTTGTGCATGCAGCTGAGAGTGCCAGTTAGCTTTTTTAGCCTCTGGGAAGGCCAATAATTGGGTTTTTTCCCGAAGGATCGCACATATCGCGCCTTTCTACACAATAAACTTTTTTTTCTGATAGCCCCGAGGGATTTGCATTATTATTGGGCCAGTGCGCAGCCTTGCGTAGTCAACAACACCTTTTTTAGCCTCTGGGAATGCCCCAAAATGGGGATTTTTCCCTAAGGATCGCACATATCGCGCCTTCTTTGTGCTTTTGCACAAAAGGAATTTTTTCGGATGGTCCCAGAGGGATTGAATGCATTTTGGACCTTTGTGCATGCAGCTGAGTGTGCCAGTTAGCTTTTTTAGCCTCTGGGAAGGCCAAAAATTGGGTCTTTTCCCTAAGGATCGCACATCTCGCGACTTCTTTGTGCTTTTGCACAAAAGGAATTTTTTTCGGATGGTGCCAGAGGGATTGAATGCATTTTGGACCTTTGTGCATGCAGCTGAGAGTGCCAGTTAGCTTTTTTAGCCTCTGGGAAGGCCAAAAATTGGGTTTTTTCCCTAAGGTTCGCACATATCGCGCCTTTCAACACAATAAACTTTTTTTTTCTGATAGCCCCGAGGGATTTGCATTATTATTGGGCCAGTGCGCAGCCTTGCGCAGCCTTGCGCAGTTAACAACATCTTTTTTAGGCGCTGGGAATGCCCCAAAATGGAGTTTTTTCCCTAAGGATCGCGCACATATCGCGCCTTCTTTGTGCTTTTGCACAAAAGGAGTTTTTCTCTGATGGTCCCAGAGGGATTGACTACATTTGGGATATTTGTGCATGCAGCTGAGAGCGCCAATTTGCTTTTTCTGCTTTTGGGGGCTAATTCAAGCCCTGAAAAAGTGCAGCACTTTTGAGTATCGCCAAATTCGATAAAAAAAGTGCCAAATGGAATGTTTTTTGGTGCCGTAACGGGATCTGGGGTGCTTTTGTGCTGGGGCCGTTGCACCAAAACCAGCACTTTTTTGAGGGACCCACCCCACCCCTCTCAAAACTGAAATTCCCACCTTATCGACAAAATTGCAGACTTTCTACACAATAAACTTTTTTTTCTGATATCCCCGAGGGATTTGCATTATTATTGGGCCAGTGCGCAGCCTTGCGCAGCCTTGCGTAGTTAACAACACCTTTTTTAGCCTCTGGGAATGCCCCAAAATGGGGTTTTTTTCCTATGGATCGCACATATCGCGCCTTCTTTGTGCTTTTGCACAAAAGGAATTTTTTTCGGATGGTCCCAGAGGGATTGAATGCATTTTGGACCTTTGTGCATGCAGCTGACAGTGCCAGTTAGCTTTTTTAGCCTCTGGGAAGGCCAATAATTGGGTTTTTTCCCTAAGGATCGCACATATCGCGCCTTTCTACACCATAAACTTTTTTTTCTGATAGCCCCGAGGGATTTGCATTATTATTGGGCCAGTGCGCAGCCTTGCGCAGCCTTGCGTAGTTAACAACACCTTTTTTAGCCTCTGGGAATGCCCCAAAATGGGGTTTTTTCCCTATGGATCGAACATATCGCGCCTTCTTTGTGCTTTTGCACAAAAGGAATTTTTTTCGGATGGTCCCAGAGGGATTGAATGCATTTTGGACCTTTGTGCATGCAGCTGAGAGTGCCAGTTAGCTTTTTTAGCCTCTGGGAAGGCCAATAATTGGGTTTTTTCCCTAAGGATCGCACATATCGCGCCTTTCTACACCATAAACTTTTTTTTTCTGATAGCCCCGAGGGATTTGCATTATTATTGGGCCAGTGCGCAGCCTTGCGCAGCCTTGCGTAGTTAACAACACCTTTTTTAGGCTCTGGGAATGCCCCAAAATGGGGTTTTTTCCCTAAGGATCGCACATATCGCGCCTTCTTTGTGCTTCTGCACAAAAGGAATTTTTTTCGGATGGTCCCAGAGGGATTGAATGCAATTTGGACCTTTGTGCATGCAGCTGAGAGTGCCAGTTAGCTTTTTTAGCCTCTGGGAAGGCCAAAAATTGGGTTTTTTTCCCTAAGGATCGCACATATCACGCCTTTCTACACAATAAACTTTTTTTTCTGATAGCCCCGAGGGATTTGCATTATTATTGGGCCAGTGCGCAGCCTTGCGTAGTTAACAACACCTTTTTTAGCCTCTGGGAATGCCCCAAAATGGGGATTTTTCCCTAAGGATCGCACATATCGCGCCTTCTTTGTGCTTTTGCACAAAAGGAATTTTTTCGGATGGTCCCAGAGGGATTGAATGCATTTTGGACCTTTGTGCATGCAGCTGAGTGTGCCAGTTAGCTTTTTTAGCCTCTGGGAAGGCCAAAAATTGGGTCTTTTCCCTAAGGATCGCACATCTCGCGACTTCTTTGTGCTTTTGCACAAAAGGAATTTTTTTCGGATGGTGCCAGAGGGATTGAATGCATTTTGGACCTTTGTGCATGCAGCTGAGAGTGCCAGTTAGCTTTTTTAGCCTCTGGGAAGGCCAAAAATTGGGTTTTTTCCCTAAGGATCGCACATATCGCGCCTTTCAACACAATAAACTTTTTTTTCTGATAGCCCCGAGGGATTTGCATTATTATTGGGCCAGTGCGCAGCCTTGCGCAGCCTTGCGCAGTTAACAACATCTTTTTTAGGCTCTGGGAATGCCCCAAAATGGAGTTTTTTCCCTAAGGATCGCGCACATATCGCGCCTTCTTTGTGCTTTTGCACAAAAGGAATTTTTCTCTGATGGTCCCAGAGGGATTGACTACATTTGGGATATTTGTGCATGCAGCTGAGAGCGCCAATTTGCTTTTTTCTGCTTTTGGGGGCTAATTCAAGCCCTGAAAAAGTGCAGCACTTTTGAGTATCGCCAAATTCGATAAACAAAGTGCCAAATGGAATGTTTTTTGGTGCCGTAACGGGATCTGGGGTGCTTTTGTGCTGGGGCCGTTGCACCAAAACCAGCACTTTCTTGAGGGACCCACCCCACCCCTCTCAAAACTGAAATTCCCACCTTATCGACAAAATCGCAGACTTTCTACACAATAAACTTTTTTTTCTGATAGCCCCGAGGGATTTGCATTATTATTGGGCCAGTGCGCAGCCTTGCGCAGCCTTGCGCAGTTAACAACATCTTTTTTAGGCTCTGGGAATGCCCCAAAATGGAGTTTTTTCCCTAAGGATCGCGCACATATCGCGCCTTCTTTGTGCTTTTGCACAAAAGGAATTTTTCTCTGATGGTCCCAGAGGGATTGACTACATTTGGGATATTTGTGCATGAAGCTGAGAGCGCCAATTAGCTTTTTTCTGCTTTTGGGGGCTAATTCAAGCCCTGAAAAAGTGCAGCACTTTTGAGTATCTCCAAATTCGATAAAAAAAGTGCCAAATGGAATGTTTTTTGGTGCCGTAACGGGATCTGGGGTGCTTTTGTGCTGGGGCCGTTGCACCAAAACCAGCACTTTTTTGAGGGACCCACCCCACCCCTCTCAAAACTGAAATTCCCACCTTATCGACAAAATCGCAGACTTTCTACACAATAAACTTTTTTTTCTGATATCCCCGAGGGATTTGCATTATTATTGGGCCAGTGCGCAGCCTTGCGCAGCCTTGCGTAGTTAACAACACCTTTTTTAGCCTCTGGGAATGCCCCAAAATGGGGTTTTTTTCCTATGGATCGCACATATCGCGCCTTCTTTGTGCTTTTGCACAAAAGGAATTTTTTTCGGATGGTTCCAGAGGGATTGAATGCATTTTGGACCTTTGTGCATGCAGCTGAGAGTGCCAGTTAGCTTTTTTAGCCTCTGGGAAGGCCAATAATTGGGTTTTTTCCCTAAGGATCGCACATATCGCGCCTTTCTACACCATAAACTTTTTTTTCTGATAGCCCCGAGGGATTTGCATTATTATTGGGCCAGTGCGCAGCCTTGCGCAGCCTTGCGTAGTTAACAACACCTTTTTTAGCCTCTGGGAATGCCCCAAAATGGGGTTTTTTCCCTAAGGATCGCACATATCGCGCCTTCTTTGTGCTTCTGCACAAAAGGAATTTTTTTCGGATGGTCCCAGAGGGATTGAATGCAATTTGGACCTTTGTGCATGCAGCTGAGAGTGCCAGTTAGCTTTTTTAGCCTCTGGGAAGGCCAAAAATTGGTTTTTTTTCCCTAAGGATCGCACATATCAGGCCTTTCTACACAATAAACTTTTTTTTCTGATAGCCCCGAGGGATTTGCATTATTATTGGGCCAGTGCGCAGCCTTGCGTAGTTAACAACACCTTTTTTAGCCTCTAGTAATGCCCCAAAATGGGGTTTTTTCCCTAAGGATCGCACATATCGCGCCTTCTTTGTGCTTCTGCACAAAAGGAATTTTTTTCGGATGGTCCCAGAGGGATTGAATGCAATTTGGACCTTTGTGCATGCAGCTGAGAGTGCCAGTTAGCTTTTTTAGCCTCTGGGAAGGCCAAAAATTGGTTTTTTTTCCCTAAGGATCGCACATATCACGCCTTTCTACACAATAAACTTTTTTTTCTGATAGCCCCGAGGGATTTGCATTATTATTGGGCCAGTGCGCAGCCTTGCGCAGCCTTGCGTAGTTAACAACACCTTTTTTAGCCTCTGGGAATGCCCCAAAATGGGGTTTTTCCCTAAGGATCGCAAATATCGCGCCTTCTTTGTGCTTTTGCACAAAAGGAATTTTTTTCGGATGGTCCCAGAGGGATTGAATGCATTTTGGACCTTTGTGCATGCAGCTGAGAGTGCCAGTTAGCTTTTTTAGCCTCTGGGAAGGCCAATAATTGGGTTTTTTCCCGAAGGATCGCACATATCGCGCCTTTCTACACAATAAACTTTTTTTTCTGATAGCCCCGAGGGATTTGCATTATTATTGGGCCAGTGCGCAGCCTTGCGTAGTCAACAACACCTTTTTTAGCCTCTGGGAATGCCCCAAAATGGGGATTTTTCCCTAAGGATCGCACATATCGCGCCTTCTTTGTGCTTTTGCACAAAAGGAATTTTTTCGGATGGTCCCAGAGGGATTGAATGCATTTTGGACCTTTGTGCATGCAGCTGAGTGTGCCAGTTAGCTTTTTTAGCCTCTGGGAAGGCCAAAAATTGGGTCTTTTCCCTAAGGATCGCACATCTCGCGACTTCTTTGTGCTTTTGCACAAAAGGAATTTTTTTCGGATGGTGCCAGAGGGATTGAATGCATTTTGGACCTTTGTGCATGCAGCTGAGAGTGCCAGTTAGCTTTTTTAGCCTCTGGGAAGGCCAAAAATTGGGTTTTTTCCCTAAGGTTCGCACATATCGCGCCTTTCAACACAATAAACTTTTTTTTTCTGATAGCCCCGAGGGATTTGCATTATTATTGGGCCAGTGCGCAGCCTTGCGCAGCCTTGCGCAGTTAACAACATCTTTTTTAGGCGCTGGGAATGCCCCAAAATGGAGTTTTTTCCCTAAGGATCGCGCACATATCGCGCCTTCTTTGTGCTTTTGCACAAAAGGAGTTTTTCTCTGATGGTCCCAGAGGGATTGACTACATTTGGGATATTTGTGCATGCAGCTGAGAGCGCCAATTTGCTTTTTCTGCTTTTGGGGGCTAATTCAAGCCCTGAAAAAGTGCAGCACTTTTGAGTATCGCCAAATTCGATAAAAAAAGTGCCAAATGGAATGTTTTTTGGTGCCGTAACGGGATCTGGGGTGCTTTTGTGCTGGGGCCGTTGCACCAAAACCAGCACTTTTTTGAGGGACCCACCCCACCCCTCTCAAAACTGAAATTCCCACCTTATCGACAAAATTGCAGACTTTCTACACAATAAACTTTTTTTTCTGATATCCCCGAGGGATTTGCATTATTATTGGGCCAGTGCGCAGCCTTGCGCAGCCTTGCGTAGTTAACAACACCTTTTTTAGCCTCTGGGAATGCCCCAAAATGGGGTTTTTTTCCTATGGATCGCACATATCGCGCCTTCTTTGTGCTTTTGCACAAAAGGAATTTTTTTCGGATGGTCCCAGAGGGATTGAATGCATTTTGGACCTTTGTGCATGCAGCTGACAGTGCCAGTTAGCTTTTTTAGCCTCTGGGAAGGCCAATAATTGGGTTTTTTCCCTAAGGATCGCACATATCGCGCCTTTCTACACCATAAACTTTTTTTTCTGATAGCCCCGAGGGATTTGCATTATTATTGGGCCAGTGCGCAGCCTTGCGCAGCCTTGCGTAGTTAACAACACCTTTTTTAGCCTCTGGGAATGCCCCAAAATGGGGTTTTTTCCCTATGGATCGAACATATCGCGCCTTCTTTGTGCTTTTGCACAAAAGGAATTTTTTTCGGATGGTCCCAGAGGGATTGAATGCATTTTGGACCTTTGTGCATGCAGCTGAGAGTGCCAGTTAGCTTTTTTAGCCTCTGGGAAGGCCAATAATTGGGTTTTTTCCCTAAGGATCGCACATATCGCGCCTTTCTACACCATAAACTTTTTTTTTCTGATAGCCCCGAGGGATTTGCATTATTTTTGGGCCAGTGCGCAGCCTTGCGCAGCCTTGCGTAGTTAACAACACCTTTTTTAGGCTCTGGGAATGCCCCAAAATGGGGTTTTTTCCCTAAGGATCGCACATATCGCGCCTTCTTTGTGCTTCTGCACAAAAGGAATTTTTTTCGGATGGTCCCAGAGGGATTGAATGCAATTTGGACCTTTGTGCATGCAGCTGAGAGTGCCAGTTAGCTTTTTTAGCCTCTGGGAAGGCCAAAAATTGGGTTTTTTTCCCTAAGGATCGCACATATCACGCCTTTCTACACAATAAACTTTTTTTTCTGATAGCCCCGAGGGATTTGCATTATTATTGGGCCAGTGCGCAGCCTTGCGTAGTTAACAACACCTTTTTTAGCCTCTGGGAATGCCCCAAAATGGGGATTTTTCCCTAAGGATCGCACATATCGCGCCTTCTTTGTGCTTTTGCACAAAAGGAATTTTTTCGGATGGTCCCAGAGGGATTGAATGCATTTTGGACCTTTGTGCATGCAGCTGAGTGTGCCAGTTAGCTTTTTTAGCCTCTGGGAAGGCCAAAAATTGGGTCTTTTCCCTAAGGATCGCACATCTCGCGACTTCTTTGTGCTTTTGCACAAAAGGAATTTTTTTCGGATGGTGCCAGAGGGATTGAATGCATTTTGGACCTTTGTGCATGCAGCTGAGAGTGCCAGTTAGCTTTTTTAGCCTCTGGGAAGGCCAAAAATTGGGTTTTTTCCCTAAGGATCGCACATATCGCGCCTTTCAACACAATAAACTTTTTTTTCTGATAGCCCCGAGGGATTTGCATTATTATTGGGCCAGTGCGCAGCCTTGCGCAGCCTTGCGCAGTTAACAACATCTTTTTTAGGCTCTGGGAATGCCCCAAAATGGAGTTTTTTCCCTAAGGATCGCGCACATATCGCGCCTTCTTTGTGCTTTTGCACAAAAGGAATTTTTCTCTGATGGTCCCAGAGGGATTGACTACATTTGGGATATTTGTGCATGCAGCTGAGAGCGCCAATTTGCTTTTTTCTGCTTTTGGGGGCTAATTCAAGCCCTGAAAAAGTGCAGCACTTTTGAGTATCGCCAAATTCGATAAACAAAGTGCCAAATGGAATGTTTTTTGGTGCCGTAACGGGATCTGGGGTGCTTTTGTGCTGGGGCCGTTGCACCAAAACCAGCACTTTCTTGAGGGACCCACCCCACCCCTCTCAAAACTGAAATTCCCACCTTATCGACAAAATCGCAGACTTTCTACACAATAAACTTTTTTTTCTGATAGCCCCGAGGGATTTGCATTATTATTGGGCCAGTGCGCAGCCTTGCGCAGCCTTGCGCAGTTAACAACATCTTTTTTAGGCTCTGGGAATGCCCCAAAATGGAGTTTTTTCCCTAAGGATCGCGCACATATCGCGCCTTCTTTGTGCTTTTGCACAAAAGGAATTTTTCTCTGATGGTCCCAGAGGGATTGACTACATTTGGGATATTTGTGCATGAAGCTGAGAGCGCCAATTAGCTTTTTTCTGCTTTTGGGGGCTAATTCAAGCCCTGAAAAAGTGCAGCACTTTTGAGTATCTCCAAATTCGATAAAAAAAGTGCCAAATGGAATGTTTTTTGGTGCCGTAACGGGATCTGGGGTGCTTTTGTGCTGGGGCCGTTGCACCAAAACCAGCACTTTTTTGAGGGACCCACCCCACCCCTCTCAAAACTGAAATTCCCACCTTATCGACAAAATCGCAGACTTTCTACACAATAAACTTTTTTTTCTGATATCCCCGAGGGATTTGCATTATTATTGGGCCAGTGCGCAGCCTTGCGCAGCCTTGCGTAGTTAACAACACCTTTTTTAGCCTCTGGGAATGCCCCAAAATGGGGTTTTTTTCCTATGGATCGCACATATCGCGCCTTCTTTGTGCTTTTGCACAAAAGGAATTTTTTTCGGATGGTTCCAGAGGGATTGAATGCATTTTGGACCTTTGTGCATGCAGCTGAGAGTGCCAGTTAGCTTTTTTAGCCTCTGGGAAGGCCAATAATTGGGTTTTTTCCCTAAGGATCGCACATATCGCGCCTTTCTACACCATAAACTTTTTTTTCTGATAGCCCCGAGGGATTTGCATTATTATTGGGCCAGTGCGCAGCCTTGCGCAGCCTTGCGTAGTTAACAACACCTTTTTTAGCCTCTGGGAATGCCCCAAAATGGGGTTTTTTCCCTAAGGATCGCACATATCGCGCCTTCTTTGTGCTTCTGCACAAAAGGAATTTTTTTCGGATGGTCCCAGAGGGATTGAATGCAATTTGGACCTTTCTGCATGCAGCTGAGAGTGCCAGTTAGCTTTTTTAGCCTCTGGGAAGGCCAAAAATTGGTTTTTTTTCCCTAAGGATCGCACATATCAGGCCTTTCTACACAATAAACTTTTTTTTCTGATAGCCCCGAGGGATTTGCATTATTATTGGGCCAGTGCGCAGCCTTGCGTAGTCAACAACACCTTTTTTAGCCTCTGGGAATGCCCCAAAATGGGGATTTTTCCCTAAGGATCGCACATATCGCGCCTTCTTTGTGCTTTTGCACAAAAGGAATTTTTTCGGATGGTCCCAGAGGGATTGAATGCAATTTGGACCTTTGTGCATGCAGCTGAGAGTGCCAGTTAGCTTTTTTAGCCTCTGGGAAGGCCAAAAATTGGTTTTTTTTCCCTAAGGATCGCACATATCAGGCCTTTCTACACAATAAACTTTTTTTTCTGATAGCCCCGAGGGATTTGCATTATTATTGGGCCAGTGCGCAGCCTTGCGTAGTTAACAACACCTTTTTTAGCCTCTGGGAATGCCCCAAAATGGGGTTTTTCCCTAAGGATCGCAAATATCGCGCCTTCTTTGTGCTTTTGCACAAAAGGAATTTTTTTCGGATGGTCCCAGAGGGATTGAATGCATTTTGGACCTTTGTGCATGCAGCTGAGAGTGCCAGTTAGCTTTTTTAGCCTCTGGGAAGGCCAATAATTGGGTTTCTTCCCGAAGGATCGCACATATCGCGCCTTTCTACACAATAAACTTTTTTTTCTGATAGCCCCGAGGGATTTGCATTATTATTGGGCCAGGGCGCAGCCTTGCGTAGTCAACAACACCTTTTTTAGCCTCTGGGAATGCCCCAAAATGGGGATTTTTCCCTAAGGATCGCACATATCGCGCCTTCTTTGTGCTTTTGCACAAAAGGAATTTTTTCGGATGGTCCCAGAGGGATTGAATGCATTTTGGACCTTTGTGCATGCAGCTGAGTGTGCCAGTTAGCTTTTTTAGCCTCTGGGAAGGCCAAAAATTGGGTCTTTTCCCTAAGGATCGCACATCTCGCGACTTCTTTGTGCTTTTGCACAAAAGGAATTTTTTTCGGATGGTGCCAGAGGGATTGAATGCATTTTGGACCTTTGTGCATGCAGCTGAGAGTGCCAGTTAGCTTTTTTAGCCTCTGGGAAGGCCAAAAATTGGGTTTTTTCCCTAAGGTTCGCACATATCGCGCCTTTCAACACAATAAACTTTTTTTTCTGAAAGCCCCGAGGGATTTGCATTATTATTGGGCCAGTGCGCAGCCTTGCGCAGCCTTGCGCAGTTAACAACATCTTTTTTAGGCTCTGGGAATGCCCCAAAATGGAGTTTTTTCCCTAAGGATCGCGCACATATCGCGCCTTCTTTGTGCTTTTGCACAAAAGGAATTTTTCTCTGATGGTCCCAGAGGGATTGACTACATTTGGGATATTTGTGCATGCAGCTGAGAGCGCCAATTTGCTTTTTTCTGCTTTTGGGGGCTAATTCAAGCCCTGAAAAAGTGCAGCACTTTTGAGTATCGCCAAATTCGATAAAAAAAGTGCCAAATGGAATGTTTTTTGGTGCCGTAACGGGATCTGGGGTGCTTTTGTGCTGGGGCCGTTGCACCAAAACCAGCACTTTTTTGAGGGACCCACCCCACCCCTCTCAAAACTGAAATTCCCACCTTATCGACAAAATCGCAGACTTTCTACACAATAAACTTTTTTTTCTGATAGCCCCGAGGGATTTGCATTATTATTGGGCCAGTGCGCAGCCTTGCGCAGCCTTGCGTAGTTAACAACACCTTTTTTAGCCTCTGGGAATGCCCCAAAATGGGTTTTTTTTTCCTATGGATCGCACATATCGCGCCTTCTTTGTGCTTTTGCACAAAAGGAATTTTTTTCGGATAGTCCCAGAGGGATTGAATGCATTTTGGACCTTTGTGCATGCAGCTGAGAGTGCCAGTTAGCTTTTTTAGCCTCTGGGAAGGCCAATAATTGGGTTTTTTCCCTAAGGATCGCACATTTCACGCCTTTCTACACAATAAACTTTTTTTTCTGATAGCCCCGAGGGATTTGCATTATTATTGGGCCAGTGCGCAGCCTTGCGCAGCCTTGCGTAGTTAACAACACCTTTTTTAGCCTCTGGGAATGCCCCAAAATGGGGTTTTTTCTCTAAGGATCGCACATATCGCGCCTTTTTTCTGCTTTTGCACAAAAGGAATTTTTTTCGGATGGTCCCAGAGGGATTGAATGCATTTTGGACCTTTGTGCATGCAGCTGAGAGTGCCAGTTAGCTTTTTTAGCCTCTGGGAAGGCCAAAAATTGGGTTTTTTCCCTAAGGATCGCACAAATCGCGCCTTTCTACACAATAAACTTTTTTTTCTGATAGCCCCGAGGGATTTGCATTATTATTGGGCCAGTGCGCAGCCTTGCGCAGCCTTGCGTAGTTAACAACACCTTTTTTAGCCTCTGGGAATGCCCCAAAATGGGGTTTTTTCTCTAAGGATCGCACATATCGCGCCTTTTTTCTGCTTTTGCACAAAAGGAATTTTTTTCGGATGGTCCCAGAGGGATTGAATGCATTTTGGACCTTTGTGCATGCAGCTGAGAGTGCCAGTTAGCTTTTTTAGCCTCTGGGAAGGCCAAAAATTGGGTTTTTTCCCTAAGGATCGCACATATCGCGCCTTTCTACACAATAAACTTTTTTTTTCTGATAGCCCCGAGGGATTTGCATTATTATTGGGCCAGTGCGCAGCCTTGAGCAGCCTTGCGTAGTTAACAACACCTTTTTTAGCCTCTGGGAATGCCCCAAAATGGGGTTTTTTCCCTAAGGATCGCACATATCGCGCCTTCTTTGTGCTTTTGCACAAAAGGAATTTTTTTCGGATGGTCCCAGAGGGATTGAATGCATTTTGGACCTTTGTGCATGCAGCTGAGAGTGCCAGTTAGCTTTTTTAGCCTCTGGGAAGGCCAATAATTGGGTTTTTTCCCGATGGATCGCACATATCGCGCCTTTCTACACAATAAACTTTTTTTTCTGATAGCCCCGAGGGATTTGCATTATTATTGGGCCAGTGCGCAGCCTTGCGTAGTTAACAACACCTTTTTTAGCCTCTGGGAATGCCCCAAAATGGGGATTTTTCCCTAAGGATCGCACATATCGCGCCTTCTTTGTGCTTTTGCACAAAAGGAATTTTTTTCGGATGGTCCCAGAGGGATTGAATGCATTTTGGACCTTTGTGCATGCAGCTGAGATTGCCAGTTAGCTTTTTTAGCCTCTGGGAAGGCCAAAAATTGGGTTTTTTTTCTAAGGATCGCACATATCGCGCCTTTCTACACCGTAACGTTTTTATTCTGATAGTCCCGAGGGGTTTGCATTATTATTGGGCCAGTGCGCAGCCTTGCGTAGTTAACAACACCTTTTTTAGCCTCTGGGAATGCCGCAAAATGGGGTTTTTTCCCTAAGGATCGCACATATCGCGCCTTCTTTGTTCTTTTGCACAAAATGAATTTTTTTCGGATTTTCCCAGAGGGATTGAATGCATTTTGGACCTTTGTGCATGCAGCTGAGAGTGCCAGTTAACTTTTTTAGCCTCTGTGAAGACCAATAATTGGGTTTTTTCCCTAAGGATCGCACATATCGCGCCTTTCTACACAATAAACGTTTTTTTTCTGATAGCCCCGAGGGATTTGCATTATTATTGGGCCAGTGCGCAGCCTTGCGCAGCCTTGCGTAGTTAACAACACCTTTCTTAGTCTCTGGGAATGCCGAAAAATGGGGTTTTTCCCTAAGGATCGCACATATCGCGCCTTCTTTGTGCTTTTGCACAAAAGGAATTTTTTTCGGATGGTCCAGGAGGGATTGAATGCATTTGGGACCTTTGTGCATGCAGCTGAGAGTGCCAGTTTGCTTTTCTAGCCTCTGGGAAGGCCAAAAATTGGGTTTTTTCCCTAAGGATCGCACATATCGCGCCTTTCTACACCGTAACCTTTTTATTCTGATAGCCCCGAGGGATTTGCATTATTATTGGGCCAGTGCGCAGCCTTGCGTAGTTAACAACACCTTTTTTAGCCTCTGGGAATGCCCCAAAATGGGTTTTTTTTCCTATGGATCGCACATATCGCGCCTTCTTTGTGCTTTTGCACAAAAGGAATTTTTTTCGGATGGTCCCAGAGGGATTGAATGCATTTTGGACCTTTGTGCATGCAGCTGAGAGTGCCAGTTAGCCTTTTTAGCCTCTGGGAAGGCCAAAAATTGGGTTTTTTCCCTAAGGATCGCACATATCGCGCCTTTCTACACAATAAACTTTTTTTTTCTGATAGCCGCGAGGGATTTGCATTATTATTGGCCCAGTGCGCAGCCTTACGCAGCCTTGCGTAGTTAACAACACCTTTTTTAGCCTCTGAGAATGCCCCAAAATGGGTTTTTTTCCCTAAGGATCGCACATATCGCGCCTTCTTTGTGCTTTTGCACAAAAGGAATTTTTTTCGGATGGTCCAGGAGGGATTGAATGCATTTGGGACCTTTGTGCATGCAGCTGAGAGTGCCAGTTTGCTTTTCTAGCCTCTGGGAAGGCCAAAAATTGGGTTTTTTCCCTAAGGATCGCACATATCGCGCCTTTCTACACAATAAACGTTTTCTTTCTGATAGCCCCGGGGGATTTGCATTATTATTGGGCCAGTGCGCAGCCTTGCGCAGCCTTGCGCAGTTAACAACACCTTTTTTAGCCTCTGGGAATGCCCGAAAATGGGTTTTTTTCCCTAAGGATCGCACATATCGCGCCTTCTTTGTGCTTTTGCACAAAAGGAATTTTTTTCGGATAGTCCCAGAGGGATTGAATGCATTTTGGACCTTTGTGCATGCAGCTGAGAGTGCCAGTTAGCTTTTTTAGCCTCTGGGAAGGCCAAAAATGGAGTTTTTTCCCTAAGGATCGCACATATCGCGCTTTTCTACACAATAAACTTTTTTTTCTGATAGCCCCGAGGGATTTGCGTTATTATTAGGCCAGTGCGCAGCCTTGCACAGCCTTGCGCAGTCAACAACACCTTTTTTAGCCTCTGGGAAGGCCAAAAATGGAGTTTTTTCCCTAAGGATCGCACATATCGCGCCTTCTTTGTGCTTTTGCAGAAAAGGAATTTTTTTCGGATGGTCCAGGAGGGATTGAATGCACTTGGGACCTTTGTGCATGCAGCTGAGAGTGCCAGTTTGCTTTTCTAGCCTCTGGGAAGGCCAAAAATTGGGTTTTTTCCCTAAGGATCGCACATATCGCGCCTTTCTACACCGTAACCTTTTTATTCTGATAGCCCCGAGGGATTTGCATTATTATTGGGCCAGTGCGCAGCCTTGCGTAGTTAACAACACCTTTTTTAGCCTCTGAGAATGCCCCAAAATGGGTTTTTTTCCCTAAGGATCGCACATATCGCGCCTTCTTTGTGCTTTTGCACAAAAGGAATTTTTTTCGGATGGTCCAGGAGGGATTGAATGCATTTGGGACCTTTGTGCATGCAGCTGAGAGTGCCAGTTTGCTTTTCTAGCCTCTGGGAAGGCCAAAAATTGGGTTTTTTCCCTAAGGATCGCACATATCGCGCCTTTCTACACAATAAACGTTTTTTTTGTGATAGCCCCGGGGGATTTGCATTATTATTGGGCCAGTGCGCAGCCTTGCGCAGCCTTGCACAGTTAACAACACCTTTTTTAGCCTCTGGGAATGCCCCAAAATGGGTTTTTTTCCCCAAGGATCGCACATATCGCGCCTTCTTTGTGCTTTTGCACAAAAGGAATTTTTTTCGGATGGTCCCAGAGGGATTGAATGCATTTTGGACCTTTGTGCATGCAGCTGAGAGTGCCAGTTAGCTTTTTTAGCCTCTGGGAAGGCCAAAAATTGGTTTTTTTTCTCTAAGGATCGCACATATCGCGCCTTTCTACACTATAAACTTTTTTTTCTGATAGCCCCGAGGGATTTGCATTATTATTGGGCCAGTGCGCAGCCTTGCGCAGCCTTGCGTAGTTAACAACACCTCTTTTAGCCTCTGGGAATGCCCCAAAATGGGGATTTTTCCCTAAGGATCGCACATATCGCGCCTTCTTTGTGCTTTTGCACAAAAGGAATTTTTTTCGGATGGTCCCAGAGGGATTGAATGCATTTTGGACCTTTGTGCATGCAGCTGAGATTGCCAGTTAGCTTTTTTAGCCTCTGGGAAGGCCAAAAATTGGGTTTTTTTTTCTAAGGATCGCACATATCGCGCCTTTCTACACCGTAACCTTTTTATTCTGATAGCCCCGAGGGGTTTGCATTATTATTGGGCCAGTGCGCAGCCTTGCGTAGTTAACAACACCTTTTTTAGCCTCTGGGAATGCCCCAAAATGGGGTTTTTTCCCTAAGGATCGCACATATCGCGCCTTCTTTGTACTTTTGCACAAAAGGAATTTTTTTCGGATTTTCCCAGAGGGATTGAATGCATTTTGGACCTTTGTGCATGCCGCTGAGAGTGCCAGTTAACTTTTTTAGCCTCTGTGAAGGCCAAAAATTGGGTTTTTTCCCTAAGGATCGCACATATCGCGCCTTTCTACACAATAAACGTTTTTTTTCTGATAGCCCCGAGGGATTTGCATTATTATTGGGCCAGTGCGCAGCCTTGCGCAGCCTTGCGTAGTTAACAACACCTTTCTTAGTCTCTGGGAATGCCGAAAAATGGGGTTTTTCTCTAAGGATCGCACATATCGCGCCTTCTTTGTGCTTTTGCACAAAAGGAATTTTTTTCAGATGGTCCAGGAGGGATTGAATGCACTTGGGACCTTTGTGCATGCAGCTGAGAGTGCCAGTTAGCCTTTTTAGCCTCTGGGAAGGCCAAAAATTGGGTTTTTTCCCTAAGGATCGCACATATCGCGCCTTTCTACACAATAAACTTTTTTTTTCTGATAGCCGCGAGGGATTTGCATTATTATTGGCCCAGTGCGCAGCCTTACGCAGCCTTGCGTAGTTAACAACACCTTTTTTAGCCTCTGAGAATGCCCCAAAATGGGTTTTTTTCCCTAAGGATCGCACATATCGCGCCTTCTTTGTGCTTTTGCACAAAAGGAATTTTTTTCGGATGGTCCCAGAGGGATTGAATGCATTTTGGACCTTTGTGCATGCAGCTGAGAGTGCCAGTTAGCTTTTTTAGCCTCTGGGAAGGCCAAAAATTGGGTTTTTTTCTCTAAGGATCGCACATATCGCGCCTTTCTACACCGTAACCTTTTTATTCTGATAGCCCCGAGGGATTTGCATTATTATTGGGCCAGTGCGCAGCCTTGCGTAGTTAACAACACCTTTTTTAGCCTCTGAGAATGCCCCAAAATGGGTTTTTTTCCCTAAGGATCGCACATATCGCGCCTTCTTTGTGCTTTTGCACAAAAGGAATTTTTTTCGGATGGTCCCAGAGGGATTGAATGCATTTTGGACCTTTGTGCATGCAGCTGAGAGTGCCAGTTAGCTTTTTTAGCCTCTGGGAAGGCCAAAAATTGGGTTTTTTTCTCTAAGGATCGCACATATCGCGCCTTTCTACACTATAAACTTTGTTTTCTGATAGCCCCGAGGGATTTGCATTATTATTGGGCCAGTGCGCAGCCTTGCGCAGCCTTGCGTAGTTAACAACACCTCTTTTAGCCTCTGGGAATGCCCCAAAATGGGGATTTTTCCCTAAGGATCGCACATATCGCGCCTTCTTTGTGCTTTTGCACAAAAGGAATTTTTTTCGGATGGTCCCAGAGGGATTGAATGCATTTTGGACCTTTGTGCATGCAGCTGAGATTGCCTGTTAGCTTTTTTAGCCTCTGGGAAGGCCAAAAATTGGGTTTTTTTTTCTAAGGATCGCACATATCGCGCCTTTCTACACCGTAACCTTTTTATTCTGATAGCCCCGAGGGGTTTGCATTATTATTGGGCCAGTGCGCAGCCTTGCGTAGTTAACAACACCTTTTTTAGCCTCTGGGAATGCCCCAAAATGGGGTTTTTTCCCTAAGGATCGCACATATCGCGCCTTCTTTGTACTTTTGCACAAAAGGAATTTTTTTCGGATTTTCCCAGAGGGATTGAATGCATTTTGGACCTTTGTGCATGCCGCTGAGAGTGCCAGTTAACTTTTTTAGCCTCTGTGAAGGCCAAAAATTGGGTTTTTTCCCTAAGGATCGCACATATCGCGCCTTTCTACACAATAAACGTTTTTTTTCTGATAGCCCCGAGGGATTTGCATTATTATTGGGCCAGTGCGCAGCCTTGCGCAGCCTTGCGTAGTTAACAACACCTTTCTTAGTCTCTGGGAATGCCGAAAAATGGGGTTTTTCCCTAAGGATCGCACATATCGCGCCTTCTTTGTGCTTTTGCACAAAAGGAATTTTTTTCGGATGGTCCAGGAGGGATTGAATGCATTTGGGACCTTTGTGCATGCAGCTGAGAGTGCCAGTTTGCTTTTCTAGCCTCTGGGAAGGCCAAAAATTGGGTTTTTTCCCTAAGGATCGCACATATCGCGCCTTTCTACACCGTAACCTTTTTATTCTGATAGCCCCGAGGGATTTGCATTATTATTGGGCCAGTGCGCAGCCTTGCGTAGTTAACAACACCTTTTTTAGCCTCTGGGAATGCCCCAAAATGGGTTTTTTTTCCTATGCATCGCACATATCGCGCCTTCTTTGTGCTTTTGCACAAAAGGAATTTTTTTCGGATGGTCCCAGAGGGATTGAATGCATTTTGGACCTTTGTGCATGCAGCTGAGAGTGCCAGTTAGCCTTTTTAGCCTCTGGGAAGGCCAAAAATTGGGTTTTTTCCCTAAGGATCGCACATATCGCGCCTTTCTACACAATAAACTTTTTTTTTTCTGATAGCCGCGAGGGATTTGCATTATTATTGGCCTCAGTGCGCAGCCTTACGCAGCCTTGCGTAGTTAACAACACCTTTTTTAGCCTCTGAGAATGCCCCAAAATGGGTTTTTTTCCCTAAGGATCGCACATATCGCGCCTTCTTTGTGCTTTTGCACAAAAGGAATTTTTTTCGGATGGTCCAGGAGGGATTGAATGCATTTGGGACCTTTGTGCATGCAGCTGAGAGTGCCAGTTTGCTCTTCTAGCCTCTGGGAAGGCCAAAAATTGGGTTTTTTCCCTAAGGATCGCACATATCGCGTCTTTCTACACAATAAACGTTTTTTTCTGATAGCCCCGGGGGATTTGCATTATTAGTGGGCCAGTGCGCAGCCTTGCGCAGTTAACAACACCTTTTTTAGCCTCTGGGAATGCCCCAAAATGGGTTTTTTTCCCTAAGGATCGCACATATCGCGCCTTCTTTGTGCTATTGCACAAAAGGAATTTTTTTCGGATGGTCCCAGAGGGATTGAATGCATTTTGGACCTTTGTGCATGCAGCTGAGAGTGCCAGTTAGCTTTTTTAGCCTCTGGGAAGGCCAAAAATTGAGTTTTTTCCCTAAGGATCGCACATATCGCGCTTTTCTACACAATAAACTTTTTTTTCTGATAGCCCGGAGGGATTTGCGTTATTATTAGGCCAGTGCGCAGCCTTGCGCAGTCAACAACACCTTTTTTAGCCTCTGGGTAGGCCAAAAATGGAGTTTTTTCCCTAAGGATCGCACATATCGCGCCTTCTTTGTGCTTTTGCACAAAAGGAATTTTTTTCGGATGGTCCAGGAGGGATTGAATGCATTTGGGACCTTTGTGCATGCAGCTGAGAGTGCCAGTTTGCTTTTCTAGCCTCTGGGAAGGCCAAAAATTGGGTTTTTTCCCTAAGGATCGCACATATCGCGCCTTTCTACACCGTAACCTTTTTATTCTGATAGCCCCGAGGGATTTGCATTATTATTGGGCCAGTGCGCAGCCTTGCGTAGTTAACAACACCTTTTTTAGCCTCTGGGAATGCCCCAAAATGGGGTTTTTTTCCTATGGATCGCACATATCGCGCCTTCTTTGTGCTTTTGCACAAAAGGAATTTTTTTCGGATGGTCCAGGAGGGATTGAATGCATTTGGGACCTTTGTGCATGCAGCTGAGAGTGCCAGTTTGCTTTTCTAGCCTCTGGGAAGGCCAAAAATTGGGTTTTTTCCCTAAGGATCGCACATATCGCGCCTTTCTACACAATAAACGTTTTTTTTTGTGATAGCCCCGGGGGATTTGCATTATTATTGGGCCAGTGCGCAGCCTTGCGCAGCCTTGCACAGTTAACAACACCTTTTTTAGCCTCTGGGAATGCCCCAAAATGGGTTTTTTTCCCTAAGGATCGCACATATCGCGCCTTCTTTGTGCTTTTGCACAAAAGGAATTTTTTTCGGATGGTCCCAGAGGGATTGAATGCATTTTGGACCTTTGTGCATGCAGCTGAGAGTGCCAGTTAGCTTTTTTAGCCTCTGGGAAGGCCAAAAATTGGGTTTTTTTCTCTAAGGATCGCACATATCGCGCCTTTCTACACTATAAACTTTTTTTTCTGATAGCCCCGAGGGATTTGCATTATTATTGGGCCAGTGCGCAGCCTTGCGCAGCCTTGCGTAGTTAACAACACCTCTTTTAGCCTCTGGGAATGCCCCAAAATGGGGATTTTTCCCTAAGGATCGCACATATCGCGCCTTCTTTGTGCTTTTGCACAAAAGGAATTTTTTTCGGATGGTCCCAGAGGGATTGAATGCATTTTGGACCTTTGTGCATGCAGCTGAGATTGCCAGTTAGCTTTTTTAGCCTCTGGGAAGGCCAAAAATTGGGTTTTTTTTTCTAAGGATCGCACATATCGCGCCTTTCTACACCGTAACCTTTTTATTCTGATAGCCCCGAGGGGTTTGCATTATTATTGGGCCAGTGCGCAGCCTTGCGTAGTTAACAACACCTTTTTTAGCCTCTGGGAATGCCCCAAAATGGGGTTTTTTCCCTAAGGATCGCACATATCGCGCCTTCTTTGTACTTTTGCACAAAAGGAATTTTTTTCGGATTTTCCCAGAGGGATTGAATGCATTTTGGACCTTTGTGCATGCCGCTGAGAGTGCCAGTTAACTTTTTTAGCCTCTGTGAAGGCCAAAAATTGGGTTTTTTCCCTAAGGATCGCACATATCGCGCCTTTCTACACAATAAACGTTTTTTTTCTGATAGCCCCGAGGGATTTGCATTATTATTGGGCCAGTGCGCAGCCTTGCGCAGCCTTGCGTAGTTAACAACACCTTTCTTAGTCTCTGGGAATGCCGAAAAATGGGGTTTTTCTCTAAGGATCGCACATATCGCGCCTTCTTTGTGCTTTTGCACAAAAGGAATTTTTTTCAGATGGTCCAGGAGGGATTGAATGCACTTGGGACCTTTGTGCATGCAGCTGAGAGTGCCAGTTAGCCTTTTTAGCCTCTGGGAAGGCCAAAAATTGGGTTTTTTCCCTAAGGATCGCACATATCGCGCCTTTCTACACAATAAACTTTTTTTTTCTGATAGCCGCGAGGGATTTGCATTATTATTGGCCCAGTGCGCAGCCT